>OU898281.1:145606221-146206221 GCA_918026665.1 Diabrotica balteata
AAGAAGGAATACTTATGAACGACGAAGTCATCAATAATTTGCAATATGCGGACGATACAGGTACTCCTAGCTTCTAGTCAAGAAGATCTGCAAACACTACTTGATAGTGTCGTTGAGAGTTGTAGGGAGGCAGGTCTGGATCTTAACATAAGGAAAACCAAAATACTTGTAATAAGTAAACAACAGAATATAAAACTGTCTATTAATTGGACATCAATTAAATTGTAATGCAGAAAATCACGGCGAAATTAGATCCAGGATAGAGCAGGCTAGAGCTGCTTTTAGAAGGATGTCCAAGATGTTATGTAACAGAGACCTAAAATTGGCATTAAGGATCCGCCTACTTCGCTGCTACGTGTTCTCGGTCTTACTTTATGCTGTCGAGTCCTGGACTGTGAATAAAATCGATCTAAATCGCCTTGAGGCTTTCGAAATGTGGTGCTATAGAAGAATTTTAAAAGTTTCCTGGGTGGAGAAGATTCGTAACTCCACAATACTTGAACGTCTCAGCAAGACTACTGAGATCATAAAAAGCATCAAGCAGAGAAATCTGGAATATTTCGGACATGTAATGAGAGGTCCCAAATATAGATTGCTATAAAATATCCTGCAAGGAAAAATAGCAGGCAAACGCAGTCCAGGACGAAGAAGAACCTCATGGTTGAAGAACTTGCGAGATTGGTATGGTGTAGATACAAGGATGCTATTTAGGGTGACAGTGAATAAAATTAAAATAGCTATGATGGTAACCAACGTTCTGAAAGGACATGGTACATGAAGAAGAAGTCGTTGAATTAGTATTTACAAATGGAAAATGTTTAATAAAAATTAATGAATATACTTTATATTATATATTGAACATGATTATTCTTCTTTTTTCAACAAAAGACGTCTGCAACAGTAAGTTTATTTGAGTTATTAATAGTGTGAAGTAGGAATTTTTGTGTATAAATTGTTTCCAACCAGTGATGTTTCCAACAATGAATCTGTCAAATTTTCCCAAGCTGAGCGAATGTACTATATGACCATGTTATTGTCTATTCGCTTAGCTAGGGCATATTTTGACAGACTCATTGTAGGAAACCTGACAACACAACAATTCCTACTTCTCAGTATAAATAGCTCAAGTATACTACTATTGCAGACCTCTTTCTTTGAAAAAAAGAAGAATTATTCTAAATAGTAGAAGTGTATACTAAACCCATCAAATTTTCCCTGTATATTTAAAATATAATATTTGAATTGTTACAATTTAAAATATTGTAGTAAATATTTGTATTATTCGCGTTGTTTATTTAATTTAATATTGTTTTATTATCTTTGTTTAATTCTTTTGTTAGTTCTATTCAGTTAATTAGTTAGTTATATTTTAAATTTTATTATTATGGATAGTCAAAGTTTTCCATTTGTTCCATCAGCTAATGCGTTGGTAAGTTTTTCTTAATAAATATGATAAAATGTTTTTTAAAAAGTTTTTTTAAAGTTAATATTTTTAGATTAGTAGGATGCTGTTCCTAGATTACAAGGTAATAAAACTGCACAAAGGTTTATTCAAAATGCCTACCATTTTTTTTTACCGAATGAAAACCCTGTTGAGGTAAGTTGATCATTAAAATGTATTTATCGAATTATGTAAATGTTGTAAATACATAAGGAACTTGCTGTGTCTTATTCTTATTTAACCTCACTTTGACTTCTTAATTTTGTAGAATTTATTCCCACTTTTTTATTTTGTACAATAAATAATTTTATTATTTGTTATCAATACGTTATAAGGTGTAAATAAATAAATATTGATTGTCGGCAAAGTTCTATTTTATTTACTTTTGTTTACATTAATATTGACTAAGAGCACGTATGCTTGGTTGTATAGTATTTTCCAGCCACTTCGAGTCTGTCAAAAAGTTACTAACTTCGAAAAAAAAAAATACTAAAATCACTAGACAGTTCGGACTGGGAATAGCGAACCGGGTATAGAAAACAAGATAAGTCAACGCGCATGTTCTTGTGACGTAAGCCCAGACAACTTTAATGACAGCAAGTTAAACTTTAACACCAGAGCAAATGTTTCTATGGACACATTTTAATAGAACTTGAAGTAATACTTGCCTAATTTTTGATAGGTCTTTAAAAAAACTTACTTTGGATGTATGTATTATGTAGTGAACTGGAACATATTTTTCGTAGTTATAATGGCGACACATTAGTAGCGACATAAAGCAAGAAGTACGGGAATATCTGAAGAAAAACATATCCAAGTCAGAAGTAGTTAATGATGTTGACATAGAAATAAACCACTTAAGAATAGGCACCATAAGAAGGATTTTGAATTGGTTCCAGAATCTAGCACCCTCTCGGTAGTCCAGGCTGGCCGTAACCTGCATCCACTGTATTTGTTTCAGCTTGTTTACTTCCAACCTTATCGACGCTGAGAGCCTCTTATATTCTTTGTTGAGCAGGTCTCGGAATCTTTTACACGCTGATCATTTTAAGTTTTGCTTTGATTTGTCCGATGATTTTGGCTGGGAGAGCTGAAGTATATAGATTATATGATGTTATTGGAATAGTTAGGGATGTGGCTTCTTGAAGAAGCTTTTCAATTTTGGAAATCCCTGTGTCAACTGGAGTAAGTTCCCAATTTGCTTTACGATAATCTTGCCTGTAGTTCTTATGAGTGGAGGAGAGTTGAAGTCAGTTTTGACTAGAAGTGGGAGGTGGTGGCTTTGGATTTATCCTGGGTCATCTACCAGTGACGTACGAATAGCATTTTGTCATATAAAATAGATTGAAATGTGAAAAAATGTTTTACTTAAAAAATTCTTTATTATTTGTTCTTACAACATTATTAAAAATATATCTACATCATTTTTTTTTTAATTAAATAACAATTATTTTCAAATATATACAATCCATAGAACTGTATAAATATATTAAAGATCACATCAAAAATTGAGCTAAAAGTTGTTTTTTATCCATATTATTTTTTGCGAGTCTTCCTCACAGCGCCAGTGCCTCTTGTCTTTGTATCAGGATCGGGAGCAGACATTTCCTTTAACAAATTCTTTCTGGCCTGACTTCGCGTACTAACTACAGCAACTTCGTCACCTTCGAAGGCGTCAGGTATTTTGGATGTTTGCTTTATTTTAGCTGTCAGTAACTTGGTGCGAGACTTCAAAGCACTACTAACAGCTGTTTGTGTTGAATCAGGAATGCTTTCTGAAAATGTTAATACTGGTGGTACTTTTGACACGGCCTTTCGTCGCGTCTTTTTTTCCGTAGACTCTGTATAAATTTGTATCTTAGGTGCTGGCGTCTTTTCTATCACTTTGACTGGCTTATTATTCTTCGGTGGTTCTGGTGAAGCAAAACTGAATGGCAAACGTTTTACCACTTGAAGTTTTTGAACTGATTCCAAATTCGAACGGTCAACCATGATAGATACTTGGCTTTGTCTATTTTCCGGAGTTTTTGGTAACACTACCTCACTGGAAACTTGTAAACGCTCCATTTGTTCCTTAAGCGTCGGAGTTGGTTCAGGAATTATGTTTACAGTGAGATATCCCAGTTTCTGAACCAAGGCTTCACTATATAAGTGTATATATTGTAATTTTTTACTAGCTAACAAAGACAATAAGGTTCTGTTCCAATTAAAGGCTTCTGGCTTATTTTTTGACCTCCATAAGTGACTACTATAGTTTAGGAGCAAATATCCGTAAGAAGGCAAAAAATCAGGTACTTGTTGTCGATTTCTCGAATATTTCTTCACATAGTTATCATATAAATCTAAGGCACTTTGAAAAACATCCTGAGCAGCTGCCAAATTGTTGTCTTTAACATTAATTAAGGCACTAAGTCTAGCTTTCTCTAATACTAGATACTGGTACTCGTAGCAGGCACAATAGTAACAATCACAGGTACTTTCATGCTTCATAGTACACGGGGCTTCACATGACTCCTCAGCAAAAGATGGAGACGAAGGGGAATACCTTTTATATAACTTTTTCCGACCGCTTTTAGATTTAATGTTCAAAATCGTGGTAATGTCTTTAACTTTCACATAACAACTATCTTGATTTTCCAAACACAGATCTGCATGAGCTAGATATAGAAGATAAGACACTGTATGTAGAGGTAAAACCAATTTTTGCATTAGAACGAGTATATCTTTCCCATAGTGTCGTACTTCTCTTGGACATTTCAAAAAATAGTTGAGTTCAACAAGTTCTTTTTTCGCTTGGATCAACATCAGTAAAACGGAGGAGTCACCTAAAACAGAAAAAAATAACGTTTCATTGGAGAAAGTGGCGATAGAAGACAAAACTTTTGTAGGTTGACAAGTAAGTAGGTAGGTAAATAAGGTAGGAAGGTAAATAAGGTAGATAGATTCGGAAAATATCTTTCATATTGAGAAAAATTTTTGATTTTACTGAATCTCAAAACATATTTAAATGAGTTAAACTAATACAATTCCTTATTTCATGTTGAATTTTATTTTTTTATTTATTTCCTACAGTATATTTGAAATAACCATAAAATACCAGTGGCGGCCGGTCAGGGTCGGCAGGGTCGGCAGTGCCGACCCACACCTTTATAGATATTATAGATTTTTTTAATATTTAATTTAATCAGTATTTTAATAAATAATTGTGGCAGGTAATCAGTTGATGTCATTTGTTTTTGTGAAATAAAAAAATATCTGTGAGATAATAAAGACTAAATTTTATTCATGGTTTTTAAAAGAATTCGTCCAATCTGAGCGTTAAGTGATTCCTGCGTAGACACTTTTCAAATTGATGATCCGATATCGGAGATATCCATCCGACTGTGAATTCTTAAAAAGGCACGTTTTGTTTTTTCGGCAAGCCGATCCCAACGTTGACGATTTACTTGTAAAAATCAACGGAATATTAGTTGATTAGCAACCAAATATACATTTCTTTCCATATGAACTTAATTACCAAGTACGGCAAATTTAAATTTGCCGATGTTTCATTTAGATTGGTGATTGGTCGCGAACTGTACATGCGAGCGCTGGATGAAATGTTATTTCATATAAGAACGTAAGTAGTAAAGTGAAGTGATATTCAGTGCACGAACTAGCCTTTCTTTTTGTGATTTATTTTTATTTTCTAAAGTAATACTGTGATACGTTACGTCTGCCGTAAATAGTTAAAGGTTAAAGGGTTTTTGACATATTAGAAGTTTTTTTTTAATTAAAGTGTAAACAAATTCAGGTAAATTAACCTAAAAAATGCAAGCCATGGGAGAAACTGTAAGTATTGATAAGTCTGATATTGTAAATTATATTTTGCATAATGGGTTTTCATCTATTCCATACGAAGAACAAATTGTTATTTAAAATAAGGGGCGTCCTTTGCCTAAAATGTCCCGGCTTATAAATATTAGTACGGGTAAGGGAAGTAATAGATCCTTTTCAGATAATTGGTACAGCAAGTACTCATGACTCGTGAAATAAAAAACAAACTTTTCTGTTGGCCTTGCATTTTATTTTCGACAAATAAGAGCAAACAACAAAATCCGTGGTGTGAATCTGGTTACGATAATTTAAAGGAATTATTTAGGGCTTTACATAAACATGATATAATTTATTGGAAAACAAAATATCTATGTTTCATTAGATAATGCCCAACGTGAAAATGCTATTAAACATAACAAAATTGTAAAAAATAATCACGCAGTTTTACGTCGTTTAATTGATATTGTAATTTTTTTAAGTTGCCAGGAATTATCTTTTAGGGGACACGATGAATCGGAGCATTCGTTAAATCAAGGTAATTATAGAGAACTAATAAAAATGTTTAAGAAATACGATTTTGAATTTCCTAATTTACTTTCTGATTAGAAGACATTTAGCGGTGTACCTATCTAAAACAATCCAGAATGAATTAATAGAATCAATTAGTTACATTTTGAGTAAAGTTATTGAATCTGAGATTCAGGAAACCATTTGCTTTTCACTAGAAGTAGATGAAACTACCGACATATCATGTCATTCACATTATCAATTTTTGTTCGATACGCGTTACTTGGTAATACCTATGAGAGAGTTTTTAGGTTTTACAGACGTGAGTAAAAGCTAGAGATGATACGAAATACTAGGAACAAGTATTTGGTAATAGGTATGAGCATATAACGTAACGTAACAGTTACCGGTTTTCTAAAATACTAGGTAGATATTTGTTCAACGACATGACGGACACAGAATGTATCAAGTCTGGTAACTGTAACTGGTACTGTTACTGTACACAACACAATAACGTCGATACTCGATACCTGCGCTGCACTTTGATATCGATATTTTGGTATTGGTATTGGTATTACGAATACTTGGGGATACCGATACGCACAGGGATCAGTTGCATTTTTTGGATAGGTATAGGTAATAGTTTGTTATGGTTTGTAGGATATTGAGGATTGGCGGTTCGGACGTAGGGATTATTAGGGTGGTGTATGCAAGATGTGAAATTAAACGTAATAAATCTGTCATATCATAATATTGGTCACTTGTTTTTCCTGTATTATTCTAGAAGTATTTTAATTTGATTTTGTTTGAGTGTAACACATATTTTTTATGAAACTAAAATAAAAGAGTATAAATTTTCTGTGTGTGCAAATAACTTTTTAATTTATTGAAAATTTAAAAAAAGCAAATAAACATTACATTTGATATGGGATAATAGTACCTATATAACATTGTAAGCGATACTTATTGATGCCTTTTGTTTATTTTTACGGTGGCGCATGGCGTGGAGTCCCATTTATATTTTATATTATAGTAGAATAACTATTTTGTTTATGGTAAAACATATTTATTTAAATAAAAATGTAATATTTACTAAAATAAACTGGATACGTACACCTAATACAAAAATAACAAAAAACAAATGAGATCGTTAAAAAAATAATACACGAGTATTTAACAAAATACAAAATATAACATATGTAAAACATTAGAAAAATTTTGGAATTAACACTTAAAAATGATAATTGCTCTAATTTATTGCTTTTCAAGCGATTTCGTTTTTCCGTTAACATTGCCCTCCTTACAGACTGCGAATGGAATAGACGTGAAGTACAAATGTAAAAAATACTAGGTTAAAAGTAACTAGTATTTGGAACAGGTACGAACATGGAACCGGAACGTAATGTAACTGTTACCGAAAAATACTCATTTGTATCATCTGTAGTAAAAGCCATAAGGCAGAATATATTTTTGGTGTTTTAAAGGACAGATTAAAATTTTTTGATATTAAAAATAAATTGGTAGGGCAAACTTATGACGGCGCTGCCGTGATGTCTGGTGAATTAAATAGAAAAAAAACTTTAAAGTATTTCCAAAACTCTAATAAATTTTACGATGACGTTATTACCCATTTTGCTACTTCCAAACAACGTAGACTAGAGTTAATTTATATAACATTTTAGGTTCTACATTTATAGGAAAAAACAAAAAAAAAACAAAAATCAAGAAAACAAAAATTCTCTATGGTGATTGAAGTTTTATTAGACGGTATACCTATCTGAGGAGACAAAAAATACTTTGCCGACCTTGTCTCTCAAGCCACGAGCCGCCACTGTAAAATACCAATAAGAAGCTAATTAAAATGTTCATGGGAAACTAGAAAATGGGATAAAGGGGTAGTATGCGAAAACATGAGTTGATTCCAGTTCACTTCAATTAGCTTCTTCTACTCAAATCCGATTCTCACTTTCACGCTGGTGTCCCCCGTAAACCGAGCAACCCAACTGCAACAAGGTCCGGTATCCAACCCGGGTGGAAAGTTGGGTCGGGAACTGACGAGAGTGGGTAAAATTAAAAATTTGTAAAGACACTAAAGGTGAAATTGTACAAGATATTATAAACTCAGTTCTTAACAGGTGGGCACAACATTTCAGCGAACATCTAAATATAAACGATATTGAAGTAGGTTACAATATAGACAATCAACGAAATCTACAACTTCAACTACACAGTGAAGACCCAACAAGAAAAAAAGTGTCAAATGTCATCCTAAATGTAAAAGACAATAAAGCCCCAGGAATCCATGAAATCTGTTCGGAAATGTGTAAAGAAGGAGGTGATCAACTTTTTGCAGCAATCCATAAACTAATAGTACTTATATTGCAGAATGAACTGATACAAGAAAGGTGGCTAAATGGATCTATGGAGGAGTATCACCGAGCCGCAAGCCTTGCCGTACTGCTCCACCATAGGCCGATCAGACACCAGCATATTCTAGTCTAAGCCACAGATTCGTTAGAATTTTAAACTGCAGCGTTAGCCTTTTTTATTTTCTGTACACCGAGCCAGGTCTTGAACGCACATCCACTTAACCATTCGACAGTGAAGCGAATGATAGTCAGGCGCCTGATCCACTTGGCCACCTGACCGATCGTCAAAATAAACTATTCTAAACTTAAATTATTTAGGTAGTCAAAATCCAACTATTAGATCGATTGTATGGGAATTTTTCAAACGTACCAAACGGAAAATCTAAATTGCCTTTTTCAGTGTTGTGTGAATCCGACATGGTAGGACGTCAGTTGTTGTATTTCCCATTGTCTTTCCTTTTGTTATTTACCTTTAACCGTTGCCTGTATTCTTTGTGTTAAAAAAAAGTCGCTATGAAGGACACCTTAGCGTGAAGCGTGTGTTTCTGTTCAATCCTTTTTGTATAGTCACCCAATAGTCTTTTCAATGGAAAGGTTAGGAAATTGAGTTGATTAACGAACGGTCAGGAAATTGCCAATTGTATTTAACCAATTGTTTGGCTAAACAGGTCTTGAACCTAAGGCCAAAAAAATTGTGGCTTATTCCCATCAAAAGTAGTAATTGCATTAAGATGTCACAAGAAAATAGCTTCAGAACAATATTTCGATATTTTTCTGTAAAACACCGCAAATCCGTTCCACAATTATATTACACTCACCATAAATAATAAGATTAATCCTACAAATGCCATTATTTACTAAGAAATACAAACGAACAAGTTCTCGAACAACTAGGAAAACAATGCGAAGTTTTAAATTCCATAAAAATCAGGAAATTGGAATACTTGGGGCACATCATGAGAGGTGAAAAGTACGAACTACTAAGGAATATAATGCAGGATAAAATCAAAGGTAGAAGAAGCGTAGGAAGACGTAAAATCTCGTGGCTACGCAAATCTCCGTGAATGGTTTGGATGCAGTTCAATTGAACTATTCAGGCGAGTAACAATAAAATTATAATTGCCAGAATGATTTCCAATCTCCGATAGAAGAGGAACTAGAAGAAGAAGAAAGAAAACTGTCAAAAAAACATATAAACAATTAATGTTCTAGCTATCAATTCTTTGACAGTCATGGCCTACTCTTGACTAATATTGAAATAATTAAGTGTTGTTATGTTTTAATGTTCTGATAAACTAGAGGCCTTCGAAATGTGGATATAGAGAAGAAATTTTGAAAATACCTTGGACAGACAAAATAACAAATAGTGTAGTTCTTCGAAAGAATTAACAAAGAACGGGAGCTGGTGATCACCATCAAGAGAAGAAAGTTGGAATATCTCGGTCATGTGATGAGAGGGAAAAAGTACCGATTGCTCCAGTTAATTATCCATAACAGCTTCAAAGATACGAATAGCAATGATGATTGCCAAACTCCGTGGCAGAGAGAGCACTTGAAGAAGATGTTTTAACGTAAATAATGAAATATCTCCAAAGGTTGGATTTAGGTATAGAGAACACCAATACCAAATGAACTGGCTTAAAAAATACAGCGGAAAATGTAATAAAATAAAGGTTGTTCTATTTCAAATAAGCAACTTATCAATGATTTAAATTGTGCATGTTGGCAGATAAATTTAAAACACTCTGTACGAAATATCAATGAGTTTGACATATGGAGTTAACAAGCAAGCTCTTGTTGTTTATTGTTTACAATTTCAAGTCGCTAGCATCGTTATTAATAGAGATGTCGTTATTCGATTTAGACTAGGATTTTTCAAAATTTTTGAAAAAATCAAAATATCTTGAAAATGTTTCATTTTTGGTATAGGACATTGTGCACAAACTGTATTTAGAATTTCATGTAAAATTCAAAATAAAAAATATTAGGTTCTATTGAAAATAACAAAATTGACATCTACTTCGAGAATGAATGACAACAATATAATTCAACTCAGTGTCATCCAAAACATACAGCTTCGTAATTTCAGATTTTTAACATAACTGTATGGTTGAGGCAACTATGTACACATTTTAAACAAAAAGCTACAAAGAACTGATGGAAACCTAAGTATAGAAGAACACTAAATTAAATACAAAGAAGAAATGCACACAGCAGCTAAAATTGTTTTAATTATCGCAATATAAAAACGCCTAAATGAGACAGTTAACTGCCATAATAGGAAAACCCAATTCTTTCAACAAATAAATAGTTATAGGAAGACTTCAAACCCAGAATAACAGCCTGTAAAACATAATATTAGAATCTATAAGATATAAATTTTATAATCAAATTAGGATTTAGTTATACTGAGCTATGCGGTATTGAGATTTTTACACATCTAAAAAGTATATTTTCCTCAAGTTTCTCTACAGAAATGTTCATGTTAATAAAAGTTATTTAAATAGCAGTTTGGGGCTGAAATTGAAGAAAGTTTAAATGTAAAAACTTACCAACAGGAATATTTTTGTATTCTTCCAGCATTACTTCTGCAGCTGAATAGGTGTTTATCAGCAAACTATTGCTGTGTGGTTCTACCCTTAAATTACAAGGCAACATACTGAATTTGGAAGCTAAGAGAAGTAACTGACACTTCATAACAGCAAAACTAGTATTGTCTTGAACTTGTTCAAACAACTCTTTAGCTTTCACGTAATTTTCATGTGACTTTTTCATGTCTTCATACAACAACACTCTGCTCTTGCTTATGTAGTACATAACACTAACTTCTAAATTGTCGGATTTTGAGAAAGTTTCATCTTCTATCAACTTATCTGCAATTTCCATAAGATAGTTTTTTGTGTTAGTTTGTTCGAGAATTAATCCAATGGTTTTTATAGTACTAGAAGCATTGTTGAGCAACTGGGCAAGACACAGAGCCAACTCCAAAGCCTGTATAGACTTAACATTGAAACAGAGAAGTCTAAATTCCAAAGACACCTCTAAAAGAATATTAAACATTTGTATGATCGTCACATGTTCCAAATCAGTTGTCAGCTTTGTTATAAACGATGTAAAAACCTCCAATGAATGCTCTAAATTGCTAAAAATTTCGTTAAACACTTCCAAATTCAAGCTTTCATAACTGGATAATATATCACATTCATTATTTGAGTTTGTTGGATCTGTGGGATCGAAATCATTTGTTAAAGGTTCTATAGATGCCACTCTTTCCATGTCTTTCGCATTCTTCTTAATGATCTCCTTATGAGAACTCTTGTAGTAAGCAAAATATAAGATACCTAAGTTAATTGCAGAGTTAATTGTGCCATCCTGTGTGTTTTTGCAACTTTCTAGAACAGTCCCTATAATATTATGAAAGTCTTCATGTTTTAATAAACCAATATCAACGAATAACTTCACTATAGCATTAGTAAAGCAATCCATGGAACTTATTTGCCTTAAATGGTTTATTGTTGACATCATAGGAATGACAGATTTCCACCTCTGCTTATAGAACTCTAGCTCAAAGTTTAACAGGAATATTTTATCCGAATTATCTAATTTTAAGTCAGGTAATATGTTTTGTATGGCATCCAAAGCAGAGAGTAGTGTCACTGCTTTCATATCTTCAGTATTTTCTGGTTTTTCTCTAAGACTGTATTTTAAATCTATCCATTTTCTCACAAAGGTCTTACTGCTTCTTTTGCATAAAAATATAGCCAATGAAATGAAGGATAATTGCTGTTTAACATCATTAGCATGCACATCAATAATAGTAATAAAAGTTGATTCCAACGCCTCATATTTGATAACTAATTCGTCACTGTTTCCTTCCAATATGAGAAAATATTTTAATAATACATAAAGATACTTTAAAGCAGCTTGGTTAAGACTTTTCTCTGTATGATATCCCAAATGTATTCCAATATTATAAATAGTAAGAGACAAGCTATTCCAAGCTAATTTCCAAGTATCTACATTGTGTTTCTTAAGCACTTCAATTTCATTCAAAAATGTTTTCAGTAACTCTATACAGCTTTGATGATATTCCAAGCTAACTTCTTTATTTTTAATTGTAGTTTTCATCAGCTGTAGAATATATTGGGAATATTTTATACTCGCATATATATTTTTACATGGATCATCTTGACTTACTAGAGAAATCAACAATGAATTATATTCACCAAAAAACCTAAAATATTGCAACTGGATGTTTTCAGGTAAACTCAGCCATTCCGCAGAATTAATATTAGAATAATAATCTATAGAAGTGCGTAAAATCTTTCCTAGATAATCAACAAAATCTTTTTTGTAGTTAACTCTTGTTTTAAAAACCTTTAAAGTTTCTATATACTTTTTTATTTCTACATCTGTGTCTTTCTTCTGTAGAGGTGAGTATATGACAAATACTTTTAAAACTTCAAGTAATTCTAAATACTCGGAAATATTTGACATATTTTTGAATTTATCATGGGACACAGCAATAAACATTTCTGCTTTTTCAAAGTCATGAGAACTTGTATACAAATAAAATATCTCATAAGTAAATTTCAGAACAAGTCTAATAGCACCTTTTTCATTATTAATAGAGTGTTTTGCAAGACATTCCAACAATTTTTGATAAAAATTCATCATATAATCCACAGGTACATCCATTCCTGTTAAAATTGTAAAGCAGTTAGATGATACTTGGATTGTTTTCATTGTATCGAAGCAAGTTGTGCATATTTTCAAAATAAGGGAGCAAATTTTGTATGAGACCTCATCAAATGCAGTTAATGCAGAGTTTGCTACTAGATTGTGGAGAAGTGTGGTGATGTAATAATATAAATCAATGTGGTTTTGCATATCTTTTGGCAGCAAGAACTTTGGCATTATTATATCTTCCATCTTAATAATAATTTCTTTCTTTCCCTAAAACCAGACAAAACCAATTATGGAAACAATAAAAACAGATAAATATAGGGAAAAGAGAGGTATACAAAACCAATTTTGCTTACCTTACTGCAGAAAAATTTAACAAAATAATAGAGACATTTGACATAGTTGGATATCTCTTTTTCTTCCAAATTGTTTAAAATTGGTAATAGACTAATTAAGATTGCATACAAGTCCTCTTCAGATACATTGTTTTTATGGTGAATACAGGCCTGACAACAATTGGTAAAAAATGATATGGCTATTTTATTATTGATGCGTTGGTCCAAGTTTTTCTTAATATATAGCAAAGTTTTTTCAAAGTTTCCTTTAGCGCATTCTTCATAAAGGTTTGGACCTTTATTATTATTTACTGTAGCGTACATTGCACAAACAATCAGAAGAAGTAGTGAATTATCTGAAAATAATAATAATGAACCGTAGAAGTTGTTATCCAAACATATTTAATATTTAAAAACCATTCTGTCAATTTGTCAGTTATTCGTGTTCGAAGTGAGAGTCCGACTATACTATTTAAAGGTACCTTAAAGAAAGACACACACCAGTTTACTGTTTTAGAGAGAGATAACAAATATATGGGTCACGAGTGGACATTACCCTACCTATGAAAGAACTAATTTATATAATTATTAAACTAAAATGTAAAGTATCATTTCTCATTTTTAATAACCTTACGTATTTACATTATAAAAGTATATATTCTGTAACAATAATTTCCAAAATAATTAAGTTAAATAATAATTAGGATTTGGCAACGCCGCTCGGAAAGTCATGACAACCACGAGGTTCCACCAACTAGCCATTCCTGTTCTTACTGCACATGCCCACAGTTTGACAGCCAATCAAACACACCCATTTCTATCACTTCAATCACTTGTATCACATTAAAAAGTTTTGCGGGAATTTTTAAAACATATTTCAATAAAATTTTAAATAAGCCTAATAGGAATATAAACTGTATAATTGTCACTGCTTTATTACAATTTATTGTGATCAAACCAATCAGTCAAACTAAATAGCTTATAATTAGTAATTTTAGAATATATATTAGGAGCTTCAATATTATTTTCGGAATTTAACCAAACCACAGGTAATTTGATGAAGTTGTCTTTAAAGTTGTACGCATTTAAAGAAGTTCCATATATCCAAGGTACATTTCGTGTATTTTGTAGGATTTTAATATACATAAAGTTAATAATAAATTAAAACTGTTATTTGTCTAGAACACTGTTTATTTTAGAAACTTGGCAACAATGCATTATCGTTTCTAGTTTCCAATGTTCCGTGTAAGCTACCGTTCGGCTGTGGTTCGGCTGTTTTTAAGAATGTCGCCTGGTCGCCATTGTTATTTTTCGGATAAACTAAGAAATTAATTTTCATGCTATAAGAGTTCATTTTACGTTTTAAACTTTAGTTTGTTATTATTAAAAAG
The DNA here is from genome assembly GCA_918026665.1 of Diabrotica balteata. Lineage (NCBI taxonomy): Eukaryota > Metazoa > Arthropoda > Insecta > Coleoptera > Chrysomelidae > Diabrotica > Diabrotica balteata. The sequence goes on from OU898281.1 coordinate 145,620,767, forward strand.
TTTAAAGTAAAAATAGTGCGTATAAAATAAGGTGTACGGATATCCGTAATCGGATTTATAATGGTGCAATATTAAGTGTGTGTTCTCTATTAGCAAGCTTCGTAATAAAACGTTTCGTAAGCTTCTATTCGTCACGTGGGAGTGTGCCGTTTTATTACAGCTGCATTAAACCCGCAATTAATGGTAGAAATGGAATAAATAGGGGGAAAATGCAGATATTGTGCGAGCCCGCGTAAATTTCCAAATGTTTTGTCATCTTCACGACCCCATAATCGCAGTGAAAATTGTGCTCATTGTTTTTGTTATGGAACTAGCCGGTATAGTTTCGTTACGCGTTTAAAGGTTGCTTATTTGTGGAATTTTATTGCTCTTTATAGATCAAGTACTCATTATACCCAAAAAGACTGTCTGATGAATCTTGTCATGATAAAATTTGATTTCAAAAACACTGGATGAATGGGATTGCGTACAGCCTCGGTGAGGCATTCCCATGTGGAGGTCATGGCCCCTGCGTTAACGGAGACGGTTCAAACACAGAATTTTGATTTACCCCCAAAGTCCTGTTTAGAACCTGATTTTGCAGTAAATAGTTACAGAAAAAACAAATTCATAGTGCAAGATAAACAGGCTTACTTGAAAGGTGGTGATGAATATCTGGGTAAGGTTCATTTAAACAGTAACGAAATAAAAAGTTCTTTAATATTAGAATCGGAAAAAAACGCTTAGTAGTTACTATAAGAAGTTAAACAGTGCCTCGGATAATATAATGAATAGTAGCCCATCATCTATGGGCGACCAAGAAAATAAAATGGGCCTTCAAAAGACAGGATTAGAAATTTCTATGATTCAAAAAGATAGAAAGATAGATATGGAACAGTTACTGGAGAATTTATCAGTTCCACCAGATTTGGAAACAAATGTAGAGGACATAATGCAAGTGATAAAGTCAATAGAAGGTAATGATAGACTGAATAACAGTTCCAATGATATAAATGCTGAAAATGATGATATATTTCCAATTGCTGGGACAGATTTAACTAACAACCTATCATCTTTTGAAAAGGCATTATTAGAAAATGTTGATGTAATGAATATGAGCATGGATGACCAACAAGATGAATTGGACACTGTTGATAAGCAGAAGGAATCTCAAGGTAAAGAAATAATCAATTTATTACAAACCAAGCATACCAAATTAGAAAGAAGATTAGATTTTCTGAAAAGGCGGGTATATAAGTTACAATCAAGACTTCTAGGACAGCATGTTAGTAGTGAGGTGGCTGGAGTGTTTGAAAATGTTCACCATGCTCTTAAAAAGCCAAAGGAACCCCACGAACTGCCAGTATCAATTTTCGGTAAAACTTTATCATATACGGACAAAGTGAAACCCTTAACTTATAGTTCAGCAAAGACATTAGTGAGAAAGTTAGAAACAACTACAACATTACAAGCTAATACAGTGGCAAGACAAAAAACTATTCCAACTTACTTTGGATCTGGTTCCTTAGAGGTTCCTTTTTCAAGGACAAGTGTAACTGGAGGTATTACTCTAATCCCTTGGCCTTCAGATACAAAAAGTGAGTTGCAGAAAGTAGCTGCTCAGTTGAAGACTCAAGCAGGTGTAATGCAGAAGGAAGTGGATTCTGAGGCTACTGAGAGTAGTTCAGGGGGTGAAAGCTGTGATGAAATGCAAAACTATAATAATCCACATCAACAGTATCTTGGCATGTAAGTACCTTTCTGTTTTTACATTTAACTTATGTTGTCTAGAATTGTCTAGTTGATCTAGAATAATGACTGTTGTAATGCAAAAATTGATCAATTACTGTTTATGTAGTTTCTTATATAATCTTCCAAGATACTGTCAGTAAAAAAGAACCATGCACCAAAGGATAAGTCAATATTTTTGCTTCATTTATTTTTTAAGATATTCCATTATTAATTTGTTTATTCACATGATAGTCTGAAACAAACCCCACTACTTGGATGAAGTTATTTTAACATATAAATTAGGGCAGTCCAGGGAGCCTTTGGGCATTGAACAGTGTGTCATTACTTTTTTAATTTAGAGGATTGAGATATCAAGTTGAAAATATCATCCTACTATCATCAAACTATAAGAGACTATCTTCCACACAAAACCTGATTTAGAGGGTAAAAATGTATTAATGTTTTTTAAAAAATATGTGGCAATGATCTGCAATCTACCAAAAAATTGCATATTTGGATTTCTAGCAAAGCAGATTAGCTACATTTGTTGATGAAATGTACTCTACTCTCATGTAATGCAAATTTTCTGTAGTGAAATCTATTTTAGCATATTTTTAAAAGGTTTTATCTTAGTAATTAACAAGAATATTTGGCAAAACCCCAGTGCTTTCTAATGTAATCAGCTCTTTACATTCAACTCTACATTCCAGTCACTGAATGATAACTGGTTAGAAAAGTGAACAGTCTTATATTTTCATAACCTTGTATATATTTTTTGTGAACCTTGAAATTGTAGGGCTTGTGCATTGTGCAATTGCACACCTCCAAAAATACTGTACACTATCATGTCTCTTTCAAATTTTAACTGTTTCTTGTAGACATTTACTTCAACCTGTATATGTTTATTTACAAATGATATGTATAGAAATTTATCAGCTGATTATAATCTTTATGACATTTTTTTTATAAATATGTTAATATTTACACATTATTAAATTTTGAATGGTGTAATTGGTGAATCATTTGGAAATACAACTTTTTATCCTGAAAGATAAGGTAGATTGTAAAATAATTCTACAGACTACAGATGAACTATTGCATTGAAAGTTCTAGTCAAAGTCTTTCTCTAAGAGTGCCAGTGAAACTAAGATAGGACCTTACTGTAAAGAACAAGGCCAGAATGAGAGCTATAGTTTGTAATGGTTGGTTTGAGCTTGAGCTAACAGCTAGGATTAGAACAGCTATAGGAAAGATTGTAGGATTGCATCTGGGCTCAGTATTTAGACCATCTGTATTCACATTTGTCTTAATTCAGATAATAAGTAAACTCTAAGGAGGCATTCACTGATATTGCATGTATATTTTTAGTATAAAAAGCTGAAGGGAGTTAAAACATGAGCTGTGGAGGAAGTTTTTCATATTTTTCTTTATTTTTGCTCAGTAATTTGATAGCAAGCTTTCCCAACTTTTTATATCCGCAAAGTTAGCATATTCATTTTATAAGGCTTAATTCAGATTAACACTATAATTTATTGCTTTATTTATTACGGAAAGCTAGAGATAGAGCTAGGTGATGGTGGGGTATTTTTTGGGGATTGGTTAGTATACAAATCAACATCAATTAATTAGTAATAAAATATGCAGCCAATATGGGCCCTGTATCCTTTTTCCTTGCTGATGTATAGCTATGGCTATGCTAGCTTTACCATAAAAGATTAGCATATCCACTGTTTCTCAGTAACAGCTACAGAAATAATTTTTTTCTGTCCGTAATAAATTATGAATAAATTATAGTGTTGGTCTGAATTCAGCCTTATAAAATGGATATGCTAACTTACAGACATCAACTTTCATGGAGACATTTGGAATAATACCTTTTGTGTATAAAAATAGAGACAAACAGATTTCTAGTCTCACAGTGCCCTTGGGCTTTGCAGCCTTTGATCCTCTGGTTTGAGACTTCTCTTTTGGCTGAGGTGTAGAAAAGTACATATGTTCCATCAAGTGTGGGCTAAAAAATCCTTCCGATTGCCTTTTGTCATTGCTAAAAGATTCTCCTGTTTTAACAAACATATCCGTTTTTAAAATGCATTAGGCTTTCCAGCCATCATCTAACTTGTTAAACTGTTTGTTCAGGCTGTTAGGCTGTTGTCTTCTGAGATTAGTTCCCGATGTTTCGCTAACACTAGGGGTTGACATCTTCTGGAGATGTTACTGCTTCACTTGTAAGCTAAAACTGATGCTGCGTCATACTGTGGAGGCCATATTTATGTATTCTACTCGCCTCCCCTCCACTGGTTTCGGCATGAGGGAGCGTGACGTCGTTTGAAGCTTTTCTTATTTCGTGTTTTATGGGAAGGGTGTTTGTAGATTTTAATATTGGTATCCATGTTTTGTTAATTTTTAGTCCTTCTATCTGATTAAAATTACTTGAATGCTTATATATCTCCACCGCTTCCCGATATAACCGTGGGTAGTATTGTGATGTTTTATCCAGCATCTGCATTTCTTCAAACAGTATCCGATGTTCTCTGCTTCCCAAAGCATATTCGGCAACGGCAGATTTGTCGATATGTCCTAAACGACAATGGCTTTTATGTTCGTTTATCCTTGTGTTTGTGTGTATTTTCGTTTTTCCTACATATACCATTCCACATGTCGTCCCTACCATTTCCAACTATCGAATGTGAAAAGTGGTACTTTTCAGGAGAGCAAAATAACTCTTTTTTTAGAGAATTCTAAATCAGCGCTTTGACAAATGGAAAATTTTTTATATTTTAAAAAATTAATGTTTGATCCTTGTTAGATTGATATCAGAATAAAACTGCTTACCGTTTGCTTCTTTCCACAAAATCACATTCGTTATTTTGCTTTTTGTGTTAATCAATGATTTGTTTTGGTCCAATGTTTTAAAATTGCGAATGTGGCATTTTCGACAGTTCATATTTGTATAATTTTAGCACATTTATTTGGTGCAATGTTTCAAAATTGCGAATGTGGCATTTTCGACAGTTCATATTGGTCTAATTTTAAACACATTAATATTCTTAATTGAAAAGGAGGAAAATGAAAATAATCACAATGCAATTATGGAACTTCACGTCCTGTAGATATACCTCAAGTAATCAGTAGTAAAATAATGATAAATTAAAGTAAAGTCTTGAATTTTAGATTCAATGTTATCATTGTCTTCAGTTGCGTCAGTTTCTGGAAGACAATCTCTGCAGTATTAGATGTTGGTAAAGATTGGTAATATTGGTGGTATGGCCTAGGTATTAAGTTTTGTTCACATAGTGACAAGAGGTTTTTTTTCTTCATATCCGTGATTGGGAGTCTTTCGTCATATGCCTTAACAGAGTTTATACTATTTTGTTTGCCTCTTTTTTGTATGGTTTCAAGAGATAACAAGTTTCCGTCAATGCTAGTCTTCATGTAAAGTTTGTTATTTTCATTTTTCCGATACTGGTACCATATACACTGTGTGGACGACGTCCCAAAGGCAGCATTGTTTAATATATTTTTAAATAATTCTCGCTTTGACAACATCACTGTTTTTGGTTTAGCTATACCCAGTTAACTGAATAATCAGATAATGAAAAACCGATAAAAACAAAATAATAAAGTTCCTCACCGAAAGAACTTCTTGGAAGAAATAATTCACACAATTATTGTGAATATGTGCGTTTTGTTCTTGTCAGCAATGTTTAGTATTTTTAACATTTTGCAAATTATAATTGAATAACTGTATCAATTACAACTCTGAAACTAATGTATGTGACACATTAAAAAAACAAAATAATAAAGTGCCTCACTGAAAGAACTTCTTGGAAGCAATAATTCACAAATTGTGAACACATGCGTTTTGTTCTTGTCAGCAATGTTTAGTATTTTCGACAGTTTGCAGATTATAATTGAATAACTGTATCAAATACAACACTGAAGATAATGAATGTGACACATTCGTCATTTTGCATTGTACATATATATGCCTTTAGTTATATTTATACAAAACAAAATATCGAATATTCCATTTTCGTCAGTTTGCAGCATATTCGATATTTTGACCAAAACAAAATGACAAAATGTTCATATTCGATGGTTTAGACAGAATATTTCCCGCGTTTCTGATCAAGCTACAATGTTCGATATTTTGCTACAAAGTGTATCACGTTTAATGCAAGGACAAGGTATCGAATCTGAAAATCCCGATTTTTTACATTCGACAGTTGGAAATGGTAGGGACGATGTACATGGTATGCGGTATACTCCGGCCGTTGCTAATGGGTCGCGTTTGTCCTTCGCTGATTCCTTGATCTGTCCTTGATTTTCTTTGTAGGATTGAAAATGGTCTTTACATTGGCTTTTTTAAGAATTCGCCCCAATTCTGTCTATTCTTTCTTCTAGAAACGTTAATCGAATTATGTATTTCTCTTCTGGTATAACAGTTAGAAGTGAGCGCTTTTTCGATATGAAGAAGTTCACTTTGCAGATGCTGTGGTTCACAATTCTCTTCGCCCACTCGCCAAAGTTTTTGATGAGACCTTGATTTTGGCCTGGATGATGATTTGAGTTCCTGTTTAGGTATCTGTCTGTGTGTGTAGGTGTTCGATGCACTTTATGTCCTAAGTAACCTTCCTTTTGATTTTCTAATACATTTAGGAAAGCTAGTTGTTGATCTTTCTGTTTCCATCATAAATTGAATATTTGGATATATTATAGTGTGTTTATATAACAAAGGAAATCGTTAAGTTTTTCTACTCCGTTACCCCAAATCACAAAAGTGTCATCAACGTATCTAAACCATGCCCTTGGCTTATATGCTGACTCCATTGCCCTCTTCTCTAGATGCTCCATGAAAAGGTTGGCTACGACCGGGCTTAGTGGGCTTCCCATTGCTACTACCCATATCTACCTGTTCATAAATCTGGTCTTCCCATGAAAGGTAGGTGGTGGTGGTAGTGAGGCAAATATGGTATAATTCTACCATATCCTTAGAAAGTAGTCCCTCGATTAAATGCAGAACGTTTTCTAGTGGAACTCTTGTAAATAGGGAAATGACATCAAAGCTAACAAGAATGTCAGGTTCCTGTAAAGTTAATCCTTTGATCTATTGATGAAATGGCGGAGTTTTTTAACTAAAGCATAGTTTTTTCCTATATGTGGTTGTAAAATATCCCCGGGCTTCGCCTTAACCCCCAGCAAGGGGGTAAAAACGCAAAAAAATCCATTTACCAAGAATCTGTAGGCTATAGAAAAAAATATTTTAAACGAGAAATATAGTTGAGATAATTTTTAACAAAAACGTTTCTTATCACTTTTCCTGTAGAATAAGCCGTTCTCTCATAAACAACGCTTGAAGCGACCGGCGATTTTAAATGTCATTTATCCGCTCGAAATCAATTTTTTAAGTGTTTTAAGTTTTAAATCTTTTTTACAGTTCCAAAATTGACATTCTCAAAAAAATTCAGCTCGTTTCTATGATTTTTAGAGGTCATAATGCATGGTATGCGGTATACTCCGGCCGTTGCTAATGGGTCGCGTTTGTCCTTCGCTGATTCCTTGATCTTCTTGATCTGTCCTTGATTTTCTTTGTAGGCTTGAAAATGGTCTTTACATTGGCTTTTTTAAGAATTCGCCCAATTCTGTCTGTTCTTTCTTCTAGAAACGTTAATCGAATTATGTATTTCTCTTCTGGTATAACAGTTAGAAGTGAGAGCTTTTTCGATATGAAGAAGTTCACTTTGCAGATGCTGTGGTTCACAATTTCTCTTCGCCCTCTCGCCAAAGTTTTGATGAGACCTTGATTTTGGCCTGGATGATGATTTGAGTTCCTGTTTAGGTATCTGTCTGTGTTTGTAGGTTTTCGATTCACTTTATGTCCTAAGTAACCTTCCTTTTGATTTTCTAATACATTTAGGAAAGCTAGTTGTTGATCTTTCTGTTTCCATCATAAATTGAATATTTGGATATAGTGTGTTTATATAAGACAGGAAATCGTTAAGTTTTTCTACTCCGTTACCCCAAATCACAAAAGTGTCAATCGACGTATCTAAACCATGCCCTTGGCTTATATGCTGACTCCATTGCCCTCTTCTCTAGATGCTCCATGAAAAGGTTGGCTACGACCGGGCTTAGTGGGCTTCCCATTGCTACTACCCATATCTACCTGTTCATAAAGCTGGTCTTCCCATGAAAAGTAGGTGGTAGTGAGGCAAATATGGTATAATTCTACCATATCCTTAGAAAGTAGTCCCTCGATTAAATGCAGAACGTTATCTAGTGGAACTCTTGTAAATAGGGAAATGACATCAAAGCTAACAAGAATGTAAGGTTCCTGTAAAGTTATTCCTTTGATCTTATTGATGAAATGGGCGGAGTTTTTTAACTAAAGCATAGTTTTTTCCTATATGTGGTTGTAAAATATCCCCGGGCTTCGCCTTAACCCCCATCAAGGGGGTAAAAACGCAAAAAAATCCATTTACCATGAATCTGTGGACTATAGAAAAAATATTTTAAACAAGAAATGTAGTTGAGATTAATTTTTAACAAAAACGTTTCTTATCACTTTTCCTGTAGAATAAGCCGTTCTCTCATAAACAACGCTTGAAGCGACGGCGATTTTAAATGTCATTTATCCGCTCGAAATCAATTTTTTAATTGTTTTCAGTTTTAAATCTTTTTTACAGTTCCAGAATTGACATTCTCAAAAAAATTCAGCTCGTTTCTATGATTTTTAGAGGTCAAATCTCCGACGACTGGACTATGGTGCTTTATTCAATGTATTGAAGTTTTCAAATTGCCGAGAACTGGTGTATTTGTTGACATTAGCTACCTTACATTCCAGAAGGGTGCCAAAAAAAAAAGAACAGGTTTGCAAATGAGGATATAGGAAAAACTCTCAACACATTTTGTTGTACCTCCTTGAATTTTGGAATAAATTTCTTATATAAAATATTATATCAATAATAGTACTTTGGTAAAAATTATCTTGTGCTTTTAGTTTTTTCTCGGAATTTACTAGAATTCATTGTTAGGTTTACTACTTCTAGGTCTTCCCTTGTAGAATTAGCCATACACTTTGCAAATCACGAAAATCGTGCGTCATGTTTATGCGCGCGACAAATTGAAACGTTCGGCAGCAGTTTTCCAGCAGCGCCGCCTCCCTTGATATACGAATTTTTATTTGTAGACTAGACGTCTCACGCTCGAATTTGATTATTGTAATCGCTCGTTTTGGATATCTCGCTCTACTATACACGATTTCATCAGTTAAATGAACTAATTATCGAAAATTCGAGCACTTATAAATCTAATTTTAAAAGTCTAATGAATAAGAAACAAATTATACCAATCAATTTTCTCGGTCAGGACAAATTTTTTGGATCATTCTGGATAAAATAAGTCTGTTGTAGTTATTTTTTTAACTTGATCGTCTTCGAGTTATAAATGATTTTAAAACTGAGAAACACGAAAAATTACTATTTTCAAAGCTCAAAAACAGAAGTAAAACACATTATTTTATGTAAAAACATTATTATCGATGTCAAGTAACGCTATTCTATGACGTTACCCGTGACGACACCGTTTTGTGGCGCTAGTTCCCTGACGCTCACCTCAGCATTTCACTATAGAGAAAAGTAAAATTCAACGCCAGTATAGATAGAAGCTTCGCTTCAAAAATTTGGGTAAAACTGTGTCATATGGTTCGTATGTAATAGCGATAAAAGATCTTCCTTCTTGTTCTCCTTTATGTTTAGTTTATTTTTATAGGTGGTCTTTAAAATGGGAACAGTTTGGAATGGACAGTGCCTCTTCTAAGCAAATTTATTTAAGTAAATAGAATTATCAAGAAATGCGTGTGCAAAAATGAAAACAATTCTCTACAACAAAGACCTTAGATTAGAACTGAGAGGAAAAGCACTGAGATGCTACGTGTTGTTGATACTGCAATGTGGACTTCTGGACATTGAAGCAAGAATACATAAATAAGTTACAGTCCTTTGAAATGTGGTGTTACAGGGAGATGCTTAGAATAGCATGTACACAGAAGTATTGCGAGAAATGGGCAAAGAATGCGAAATAGTAAACACAATAAAAATAAGAAAGTTACAATATCTGGGACACGTAGTGTTTTTTGGCCACCAGTAAAGTATCTAAACTGACTTGTTGATTGTTTTCACGCATTCGATACAAAATATTGCGAATATCAAATTTTTCTTCATCGAATAAGTCGATTTCCCTAGAATGTTTATGAGTTGTTTTCTTGCCTTCGTGATACTCAGTCACGAATTCACTTTCTGATAGAGGACCGACCGATTAATCGGCTTCGGCATCGGCTTCGGCCACCTTCGGCCAATATTTAAACCTTCGGCCAAAATTCGGCTTCGGCCAAAACAAAGCCGAAGGTTTTGCCGAAGGTGACTATAGAAATGAAATAATCTCAGAACAATACGCTTCGGCGAGTCTTTGATAATATGAATAATATTTATATGGCAAAACATCGTACCATCGACTATGAATGCAAATATTAAATATTTTACAACAGTTTAAGTTTATTCTCTCGTGGGTGCAGCTTTACTAATAGTACTTATTTACGGTGAAATATATATATATTATAATTTACGTTGCAAAATCAGTTCAGGTTTTTATTCTAGTGTTGTAAAAAATAACTTTTGGTAAGTCTGTAATTTTTATTTTAATATAATTTTAGTAAATTCAAACCGTTTTTAGATGTCAATAAAAAATCCAATTGGGATTATTTTGAAAAAAGTTTCAACAAAGCTGCATGCAAACTATGTTCAAAGTCATTATCACTTGGAGTTTAATTACCTAAAAAAACAACTATTACAAACATTAAACATCATCTACAAAAAATCCACTACAGGAAGAATGGAAAATCATTTTGTGACATTGAAATGGGAATAAAAGTTCGAAAATTGGAACATATGAAAACTCCACATGATGTTACACAACCAGTTTCCAGGACATTTCAGTCCCAACCTACATCAAATAATGGAACTTAAGTCAACCTGCTCTATGGCCTGATGATCATCCGATTATCAACTAGGATTGATAAGGGTATTATGGACCTTATTATTGTCGACATGTTACCATACTCTATCGTTGAAGAGCAGAAGCTCTTCAGCGTTTTAATATTTTGGAGATCCTAATGTTACTTCCAAATACAGAAAAAAACGGAAAGTTTTTTAGAACTAGTTTAATGCCAGCTACCTGATGACAGAGTGTGGAAAAAAGGTATTCAAATTTAGTTTCTAAAGCCGAATGGATAAGCTTTACTTTCAGATATTTTGGAGCAACTCCTGCTAAAACCTGTTCTCTTTTGAGTTTTACAGCTCACTTTGTTCATGGTTCAAAACGTCTTAAAGTTATATTTAGGCGCTAGTGTGCTTAATGATGACCACACTATACTCCATTCCACGAATATACGACTGTTTTAAATTCGCTTTAAGGTGTCGACTTAAATGGTCTAATGTGCTGATTGTACAATGGTAAATTACTCCCTATTTTTAAAATACTGTTATGACAGATATACACCTTAGATTTAAATATGACGTTATGATCTAAATATAGAATTGATAGTTTTATAGAATAGTTGTAATTTAGATTTGAAGTATACTCGTATAATTACTCTCATTGACTTTAGTATTGTACACAAGTTGGTTTTTGAATTAAGTGATTTAAACGACGTGTAACAATATTAAGTGATTAAATAGTTCAATTTATTTAGTCGAATATTCAATAAGTGTTAAAAAACAAAAAAACTTACTCTTACTCTTATTCTCCTAATCATCATTACAAACAACAAATACACTACACTAAACTCTCTTTTAACGACCACGTCTCTTCACCGGACACCTCTATAACGGACAGTTTTTTAAAACTAAAATCAGTCGTGCGATTTATGAAAACTGTATGTAAATTTTCGTTACTTTTTAATATCTGTAATGACTCGGTACTTTAAACTATCAATAGCCGCCATGTTATACCCGTTACTTTCGGAACTTTTAAGAGTATATCCACTCAAAGCAAACAAAAAACTAACAAAGTGGAATACTAGATTCTTTTTCTGGTTTTTGAACCATCGTTCTGGCAATTTCTTTTTATTTATATTAAAAATAATATATTTCTTTTTTATTACCGTTGTAGTACCTAAAGTAATAAAGTAATAAAGATACCCGGCGCGCCTCTTTGGTGTTTACATTTCGCCGAAATCCAACTCAAATGGCTGATGAACACATTTTAACAATTCATAGAGGTCATTTATTTATTTGTAGGAGCGTTTACGTAAATTTTTTTGTTATTTTCGGATTAATTTTCACAATAAATTTTGCGTCTATCTGAACATCTACTAACTGAAATAATTTTAGTTTATATGTCATAGTAACAGAAGATCCTTTTTTGTGGAATAATAATTAGACCAATTTACTTTCATACTTCTACTTGTACAGTAAAATATTCGTTGTAGCAATAATTCCAAACAGTCGTATATATCGTGGAATAACCTATAGTATGTTTATTGCAAGTAATCTTAATGAAATAATTAAAAATTTTAAAATAGAAAACAAATTCATATAGCTGTAACTGGTAACGCAGCAAAATATGGTCGCGGCTATTCGTATTACACAATTCACATCTCTAAGATGTGTGGTTCACTCATTACAACTTGTTAATTCATGATTCTTTATTAAAACAGGAATTAATTGAAAACACAATTAAAAAATGTCGTAAAATTGTGGGACATTTTAAAAGGATGTGAACAAGCGTGCAGGTACCTGAGGCAGTTTCAACAAAACTTGCAATTTGCCACAGCATATGTTAATTCAGGATGTGGAAAGAAGATGGAATAGCACTTACCTAATGTTGGAGCGGCTATTCGAACAGAAAGTTGCAATAAATTTGTATATGGCTGAACGTGGTGGTATTGAAGTTCCCAGTTCAACAGAATGGGAATTTGAATCAACAATTTAATTTCAGTTTTAACTTGTTTTTTACCAAGCGACGCTAAATCTTTCAGCCGATTCTGCTTGTGTATTATTGGTTATCCCACTAAGAAAATGCTAAATGGTAAAGTTTCTGCGAAAGAGCAGGACTCTGAGGAGATAAGTTTATTAAAGCTACGACTTCGTGAATCATTAATTAAAAGATTCGCTAATATTACAAATTTGCCAGAATTGTCAATGCGACTCTTCTAGATCCTCGCTATTAAATCAAAATATTTGACAGACGAGGAAAGTAATTACATGTAAAGCAAGAATTTTAAAATTTCTACGTGAATATGATAGCTCTAAGTTTAGTTATACAAATAAAGTTCCTACGGCATATCGCTTCAACATCATCATCTACAACTACACATGTAGAAGATCCTAGAAAACAATAGTCTTTGGAATTCACATGATACTTTTGTCACAGCCGTTCTAGATACAAACAAAAGAAATTCATAACGACAACGATTCCCAATGCAGATTACCTAGATTCGTATTTACGAGAGGCTTTGCTTTTAGAAGTGCCGACATATTTCATTATTGGGAATCAAGTCCTATATTTCTTTAAAACTGCAGCCAAAAAATTTCTATCGGCACCACAACGAGTGTAACCTAGTGAGCAGTTATTTCAGCTCTGTTGGGCAACTATACGCTGACAGAAGAACTAATTTGTTGGGAGGAAAACGCTGACAAGCTTCTTTTTCTTACGTATAATATTAGGATGTTTGATTTCGAATATTAAACTACCAGATCCAGTAATCATAAATACTCACTTGCTTTAATGTTTTTTAATGTTATTTATTTTTTTATTATCGCTTCTATTACCAAATAATGTATAAATATTTGACTTTTTTTATCTCATAATTTTATATTTTTGTTTATCACTTATCAGTTAATAAAAATATAATGCACATTATTTAAATTATTAACATATAATACGGTAATAGGTATAATTTTTAGTCACATTCGGCTTCGGCCGAAGGTTTATCCTTCAGGCCGAAACTTCGGTCGGTCTCTACTTTCCTGAGTCATCGGCTGCTAACCACTCACGTATCTCTTCTTAGTTAATTTCGTCACATCCCGGCAAATTTTTTATTAAAGGTTTAATTTCTGCTGTCTTTTCTTTGCCATTTTCTTCTTTAGACATCCATGAGCTTTTTAGGCTTCTATAAAAAAACTGATGTCTAACGAAACATCGTTAAACGATGATTTCGTTTCTGGTTAACGGGGTTTTACTGTATACAACAATTTTATGAATATTTCCATATTACGAACAATAATAACCTGATAATTATGTGTCAAAATTTTGAAAAAAAAATTTGGGCGGTAATGGGTTAAAAAACAGCAGGTAAATAAAAACAGCACGTGCAGCTGATTTGTTTTGAGGTTAGGCTCTTTGATGCGTCGCGACGGAGCGCATACGCGGTGTAGGACGGTCGAGGAAGATACGGGCGGAGGGTGCCGGTATATTGGACGTGTCGGTTTATTGAAGTCCAGGATTAGTGAGATTCTACTGTATATCGTAGGCGGCGGAAACTCACCTTTAATCCTCCTTCATCAGTTGTATAAATTGTACACAATGCATCCAGTTGTTAAGCTGTACTAAACTTTTGAGGAGCGTGAGAGAGGATTTGTTAAGGGGACTGGATTCCATTTCTAGTCTTATTCGTCGGGATCAGTGGGCATTTTTCAGTTTTGTAGCAGAGCGCGCGAGAATCCACACTTTTTTTAAGTTCCAGTAACAATTAACCACCAATAACATAGTTTTTGTAAAAATACTTATCATGGTCAAAAATTGTAAAGTTAAAATTTCGTTTTTGTCGATTTTTCAAATTATAAAAAATATTTTGTGAATATATTAGCGAAAGCTAAAATTTAAAAAACACGAATCGAGAATTTCATAACACCATCTCATAAATAATACCGGATTCGCCGTCATGCTCGCTTACCTGCTCTCTAATTAACATGCAAAAAGTACCATCAACAGCCGGGTACTGCTGCGGTACCGACATCGACATGTTTAAAATTAAATAAATTAACTAAATAGTAATTAAAAATACATAATCGAGTATTACGGCAAGAATAAACTTGAAAATTTGTTTTGTACGAATCGATTGTATAACCTTGATCTTGATTCTCAACGTCTAAAAATAAAAAGGTTGGGTAAAACTGAATTGGACTTCACTAATATGCATAAATCATCATACCATATAAGAGAAATTTGACTCCTCCGACTGGTTTCATCGTTTTATGATATTTAAAGGGTATTTAAATGCTTCGCTAACGTTTTAATGATACTTAGTCATCATAAAAATTCTACCAAAAAACATGTGGTTTGTAAACACTTTGTTGAAGAGCAAATTAAATGAAACTTTTTTATATGTATGGGGTTTTGTTAAAAAAATGTTGTTTCTATTATACCTGATTTTGAGGCGGAAGATAGTTACGAGTTATGTAAAAAATTTTGCTGAATACGAATATGTTTCATCTTAAAAAGTTATCAATTTTTATAAACAATTAGGGAATAAACAGAATCACGCTAAGACACGTAAGAACCCATGGGCGTACGGTTTTGCTTTCCTATTAAATTATTAAAACTTGGTAGAGTTAGGTTTTAGTTCAATTTGTAGATGACTCACCTTTAACCTTCGTCGATAACGTGTTTCGAAACCAAAATTCCTGTAACGCTGGGTCCATGGACCCGAAAAATTGAATCATAACTTTAATTGTCGCTAGGCTCATCAGTTCAAAAAATAAGACCAAAATTATATGCCTCAGACATCTGATCAACAGTATCTACCCCACCTTTAGTCTTATTATAATAATCCACAATCGTTTCTGGTTTACCTGTCTTTTTATTGATATTGTCATCGTGATGCATTCTGGATAATATTACATTGTGTTTTTACGAGGTAGAGGAAACTAAAGTAGCTTTTACTTGAACCCAAACATGGAACTATGTTCTGCTCGTTTCAGAGAAAGTTAGTTCTGCGGAATTTGTGGTTTATTTTTTCTTATGTTCCTAGAATGGTAAGTTTAAATTCCTGTAATAACTTTTATAAGAATTATCCATGGTAATATTGCAATTTGAATTTCGAACTGGGACAATCATACGGCTGACTAAAGATAAGCTCTTATTATCTACATTAAAACGGACCCAATGGCTGCTTGCCAAGATATACAGTAAAACCCCGTTTACCGAAATAATTGGGGGGGGGGGAAGGCCGTTTCGGATAACAAGAATTTCGGTTATTAAAAAATAACATTGTTGTTTATATAGTATACTTTGGTCAAAGTATAGATATTAAAAAATACTATGAGGTGATTTCGTAATGTTTTCTAATAAGTAATACAAAATAAAATAAAGAAAAATGCACAAGTTTAACATGCTTTTTTTTTAAATCTATTTTTTTTTTTTTTTTGACAACCGATGTTTTGCAGCAACATCTCTTCACCGTTCATTTGCAGAACGCCATGAGTTTGCCTCATTTGATTGTTCGACGAAACGTAAAGCAATCTGAAAAAGGACAAAATTTTTATGCAATGACAATAAAAATTAAGAACCTTAGTCGTGTCCCTACCTAATTAGGCCTACTGTATAAAATATCTCTAAGGCAATTGAACATCTCGTCGGCGATCTCGTGCTGATTGTTGTCTGGCATTCGGATCGTCATCTTCGTCGTCTGATACGCTTAGGTTCTCTGGATAAAAAACGATATCAATGATGTCCTGGTCGATGAATTCACTTTCTGAGTCATCGGCTACTAACCACTCACGTATCTCTCTTGGTTAATTTCGTCACATCCCGGCAAATTGTATAATAAAGGTTTAATTTCTTCTGTCGTTTCTTTACCATTTTATTTTTTAGAATACGTCAATCAAAATCCTATCAAAAAGTTTGCTTCAGCATTTTTTCAAAGATGAAGATTTCATCTTGGCCACGACTCAGCATACCAATAAACAACATGTTTCATTGTGAAAGATTTATGAATTTCGGGAACACTTTTGCATTCATTTGGTCTCCTGTAATAACAGATGTGTTAATAATGCTCCTCTATAATTCTCTTGAATGTCTCTATTACTCCCTGGTTTAAACGGCTGAATTAAGCTTGTGACATTCGGGTGGCAAAAATCTGACAATTGTCACCATTTTGTAGATTTTGAGGGTGAGTTGGCGCATTGTCAAGAAGCAACAAATGCTTTGATGGGAAGGATTTTTGATTTGAAAAAGGATTTTACACTTGGGGACAAATTAATTTTCCATCCATTCTGATATGGTGAAGTTATTTTTGCAAAAACATTTTTCTACGCAACACTTACGGACAACATGAAAATACCTTACTCTGTACAGTTTTTCCCGTAAATTTTGCACATACTCCTGTCCACTCTGTCTCTCTCAAGGGCTACTGTCTCCAAGCCATAGGTACAAAATGGTAATATGCATGTGTTATACACCTTTTTCTTTAAGTTTACAGGAATGGAGGTGTTTTTCAAGATATATGCTAAATAACAATTGGGTTAAAACAAAGGATAACGAGCTAGCTAAGATTGACTACAGACACACATTTGCACTATGTATAAATATATATCAGACAATCATAGGCTTTTTTATAATTAGTAGCTAACAGGTTGTTTATTTGATATGGAGGAAATATTTGCAGAGTTTGCAAGTTGTTTAAAAGAGTTCCTGAATGCTGAAGATATTTGGAACACTTAAAAAAGATGTGGTTAAAAATCTCCTTGTTCATGACAAGTTTCGCATAAGTCTGAATTGTATATTTGATTTGAGCAAGATGACCTGGATAACAAGCGTGGCCAAATCTCAATATTTATTAAAGTTGTTGTAATTTGAGAGCTTGGTTTAATTGCACTTCTGCTGACCTCTTTAGAGCAGCGGCGTCGAAAGTGCGAATTGCCATGATGGTTGCCAACCTTCTTAGAGGAGATCGCACGTGAAGAAGAAGGTTGAAAATTCTTAAACCATCTAGAATTAGGGATGTGCGGTTGTATATGAAGCGTATTGTGTTGTTGAGTGGTCGCAAAACAGTTTTGCCAAGAAGTATTCCAACGATCTGTTTGATTTTAAAAGATGAGAAAAGCACCAGGAACACAAATTCTCTCATCTGGTAAAATTTCAACGTGTAAGATTGTTGCAGCTTTTTTTTTTCCTATTAGTGGCCTGTTTCCTTACTGGCCTACTACTAGTTGATAGGATAATTTGTAATGAAAAGGATACAGAAATCGTTTGTGTGTTTTGGTTTTACTTCATTAGATAAGAACTTATTAAAATCATTAATACGTTTTCTAGGGCTACATTTTGGTTTCCAATAGCTGTACTTCATTACCTTTAAATGATTATTTATTTATTATCTTTAAAATCGATATTAGTATCGGTAGAATGCAATCGAAAAAAATTTAACAGTTAGGTCATGTAACATAGAATCTACTCCTAGGTAATTACATGTTTAAAAATATCTTTCCGTGTAAAAGTTACCTATTCTGGTAATTAAAAATTATAAAATATCTGCTGATCAGTCAAATGGCGAAACAGTCCCATATAAATAAATAGTATGAATATAAACAACAATTAGCCAGAATGCGATAATGCTTCCTTTCATTTCAGTTTGTCGTGTTTACTCATGTCGAAATTTAAACTAAAATAACGCGGTTATCTAAGTATTCCGTGACCTTTGTTGAGTCATCCAGTCGATCGTGGTATAGCAGCGTGGCGTGCAAAATACAGAAGTGGAGAATACCTGTTTTCGAGTAGGCTTGTTCTGCTGCGTCGTAAAACGATTAGAAATTATTGTAATGTCAGAAAGTTTGGGTGGGGGAAGTGTCAGATATGACTAAACTTTATTTAGTAATTACCGAGAGTAATAAATCATTGTTAATTGGTCGTTTCTTAAGTTTTGTTCTTTATATGCATACAGTTTACTATTATTTTAACTTTTTTAAACTACATATGTAACGAAATATTTTGCCTACCACATAAGGTGTTGAAAATTGGGACAGAAGATACTGGGGGTGGAGATAGGCAAGCAAAATAAACGATACTTATGCGAAAGGCACTCAGGATTTATTTGGAGAGCTGGGGTTGTGGATAAGTGAATGAAGCAATGGGATTATATAGGGGCAACTACAAAAAAAAATGAAACAAAGGGGTACTTACATGAATCTCCTTGACAAGTGGACAAACAAAACCAACAAGAAGGACTTCTAGCTATTTATAATGGACGCCGCTTCGAAGGATCCTCCTGTTGGATGAAGGAAAAAGCTTCCTAAAAAAGAAACACAAAAAGGGTGATAAAACTTTTTTTAATTAATAGACAAAATGGCTTAGAGTAGGGGTCGGCAAGTAATTTTATGTGGGGTCCGGATACCAGAAGAAAATTTTAACAAGGTCCAGAAAAAAAACAAATGATAACATTTAATGACAAGATGCTTATTATTTTGGTTCACTCTTAATGATAAAACAAAAGCCCTTAAAAATTAATGCGAAAATTGCACCGACGGCCTTGAGCTAGTTGTTTGTGTGGTTTGTTTCTCGAGTCGAACAATAAATTCACATTCACATAAAAGCACATGTTTTGGACCAAAATTCTTTGGCAGATACCGATTGATAAACGTGCAAGGACAAATCTTCTTGTAAATCAATAATCTCCGTTTGAAGTAACTTTACTACACTGTCCATGACTTATTTAAGTCTAGCACTAAGTTTTCCACAAAGGGCTGCCTGGTATATTATGCACTTATATGTTATTAAATTTGAATTTTTATCCCTGATTCCTCTTCACTACACCTTTTTCTTTGCCTATCATTGCTGGATCCCCATCAGTAGAAAGAAAGAAAGCGAAATCATTTTATTATAAATGATGTTAGATTTAGAAATTAATTCATCAATAACCTTGAATAAATCTTCTCCTGGAGTGTTACCTTTTAGCGGCAATGTTGCTAGCAACTCTTCCCTAAAAATCTGACACTCAATATCAAGAAATCTTATAAAAACAGGACATTTGTTCATAATCAACAATGTCACATGATTCGTCAAGTGCTATGGCGTAGCAAGGTGCCTTTTGCGAAAGATTTTAAAGCCGGATTTATAAACGGACATAAACATAATTTTAGTCTTTAACCATAATCTTATTAAAGTATAATGTTAAAAGCCATAATGTTAAAAGTTAATAAATAAGTGTACCATTTAAAAGCATCCATAATACATAAGACATAAATTTAGTCCTTAAAACGTGACTTGAAAGTTGGTCTTGAAACTTTCAACATTTATGAATTAAGTATTAAACATTATGGAATTGTTGGAATATGCGCATGCGTTGGTAGAATCATCTGCAGTTTCCTCCTATACATAACCCTACTATTTTAATTTAATGTTTTTGGAGCGAATTCAACCACATATTGTTTTGGTATTGTTTCGTAATTATTTAGAATAAAAATATGAGTGCATCTGCGACTCCGTTAGACGATGAAGTGGGACTGCTGCCATGGCCAAAGCAACTTTTCTATTAATCTTCATATTTAAAATTAATTAATTAATTAAAATTATTTCACTTTTCTATGAATCTAAAGACCAGAAAAAAATTTCTTCATGCTCTATAAAAATTTGGTTAGGTTTGTATTTTCTGAAGTAGTTCTTAAATATTATGGTATGTATTATGTCTAGTTATAAACCAATCTTAAATCTTATGAATTATGATTGTGGTTGAAGTTATGTTTATGACTTATGATTATGTACTATGTCCGTTTATAAACCTGCCTTAAGAAAAGAGTTTTTAATATCCCGCAGCTAAAATTTTTCGTTCTTCGTATATTACTTCGCTTTGAAAACGAGATGCTTTGAATTGCTGAGCAACATCTTTTTTTCTTCAGAAAGCGAGTCAGCTACTGCCAGCATAGATTCCTTCACTATCTCAGAATCAGAAAATGGTTTTTGGTGTTATTTAAGTATCCAGCATCGTATCGCTGCATTGTGGATTTTTCTTGGTCGCTCATGCAGCGAACTAGAATTTTTGTTCATTTTTCGTAAGAATTAAGATATACTCGATTTTTTTCTTTTTTTGCGGAACTGCCTGCGGACCGGAACCGCTTGCGGCCTATCGGACAGTGTAAAACAATGTTGTTTTTGTCCATTCTGCCAGAAGCTTCCTATTTAACTCCTTTTAGCCTATGAAGGCCGATGTGTAATTAAGATATGATCAAATATTTGTCGCCATCAATATGTTCATCAAGGTCACTATAAGTCTCTATTTGCGTAGAGTAAAAATAATACGAATGATTTTGCATGCAGTCAAATTGGATAAATACTTGCTAAGTTGCTGGTATGTCCAAATTTGAATAAAATTTATCCAAGACTTTACTTTCTGCAGACACTGTATCAAATATAACCTTGAAACAAATTGGCACTAAATCACTTCAGAGTTTTCAGCAAAACAAAATGTTTAACGTGTAGTCAGTAATTAATACCAAAGCTATTGAGAGTATGCAAGGTCCAGTAATTAGACCAAAGGTACTTTATTATTTGACCTAAAACACACCACAAAATTTGAATTGAATTCCGAAACACTTTTTTGTTTCTTCATTTTAGCAAACATTTTCTCCTATATATTCAGTGTCTGATATTTTCGCTAGCAGGATTGCAAAAACCGTTCGCATGTTTTAAATAAGGTTTTTGCTGATTATGTATTTTGTTAAATTAATAAAAACACAAAAATACAGCCCACGACCATCAATTAATTTTTAATGATAAACAGAAGAGAAATATGATGACGTAATGAATATGTTGATGGCAGTGTCGTTAAGAAAAAGATATTTTAAACAGCATGAATCATTTTTTAATTATTGTGTGGATTTAAGAAATACATTACTAAACAATTTTTTAAGTGTGTATAAAATCTTAACTGTCTTTTTCCTGAGATTACAATTATTAAGACATATGATATTTACCCCTTATTTTTCAAATAATTATATTCTTGTAAATCTTCTTCTTTGGGTGCCGTCTTCAATGAAGGTTGGCGATAACCTCAGCAAAATCATCTTCTGTCCCTGGCTTTTCTTATTAAAGATTGAGAATCCAAACCAGTCCACTCACGAATGTTCTTCAACCAGGACGCCTGCCGTCTACCAGGACCACGTCTTCCTTCTACCTTCCCCTCTATAAGAAGCATGCAGTAGCTTGGTATTTCTCATTTCTGTATATGTGTCCCAAAATATGAGGTTTCCGTGTTTTCATTATTTTTTAAGAGTTCTCTGTCGGTACCCATCTTGTGTAGGACCTGCTCGTTGCTCATATGCGCTGTCCAGGGGACTTTCAGCATCCTTCGAAATAACCACATTTCAAACTTTCCAAACGCCTTAGTGAGTTGATTTTAAGGTCCAGGCCTCCATATCCATATAGTAAGGTGCTGTAAACGTAACATTTCAGCATTCGGTATCGGATTTTGAGATTGAGTGTTTGGGACGTAAAACATTTGTTTCATTTTTAAAAAGACATTTCTTGCTTGTTCAATTCGCGATTTTATTTTTATGTCTGGATCTATATCTTTCGTATCCAGCACCCTAGATATCGAAATTTCTCGACATTTTCGATAATGTTACCATTCACGTTTAAAGCCATGGGTGGATGGATGGATGTTTTGGAGACAATCATTGTTTTTGTTTTCTTGACGTTAATGCTGAGGCCGTATTGTTTCTCCGATCGATCTGACGCGATCTAAGAGTGTCTGGAGATCCTGTGCGCTCTCTGCAATTAGGACAGTGTCGTCGGGTATCCTACATTATTTAGAAACTCTGCCGTTAATTTTAACACCTTCTCTTGATTGCTCTAGTGCTCGTGCAAAGATTTCTTCCGAGTATATATTGAAAAGTAGTGGTGACAATACACACCCCTGTTGTACACCTCGCTTGATATTGAATATTTCTGTGTCACCGGCTTCTGTTCTACACTGCTGCAGTTTGGTTAAAATACAGCGTTTGGATTAATTTTAAAAATCGTTCTCGTCTAGTCCCTTTTTTGTGAAGGCAATCCATCAGCTTATCATGTTTTACTTTGTCGAAGGCCTTTTGATAGTCAATAAAACATAAAAAGAGATCCTTTTTTTGGTCTCGAACATTTTTGCCAGCAGTATAATAAAACTGGTTAATGCTTCCCGTGTCCCAAATCCATTTCGGAAGCCAAAATTGTTCATCACTGATATCCTGTTCACAATTTCTTATAAATGCGTTGGTGGAATAACTTTCAAGAATAACTTTAACATATGCGACATTAAACTAATAAGTCTAAAATCACCACACTTCTTTGCTCCCTTAGTTTTTGGAAGGGGAATAAAGACTGATTTTAACCAGTCCTTGTTGGAATTTCACCGCTTGTATCATATTTGATTAAATAATTTGGACGATTATATTTAAATGTTTCTCTTCCAGTAGCTTTATGACTTCCGTATGTATGTCATCGGGGCCAGGGGCTTTCCCATTTTTGCGTTTTTTGATTGCTCTCTCTACTTCTTGTTTTAAATATAGGAGGACTGGTTTCATGGTATTTATATATTATGTTGTTTAGTGGTTGTGTCTGAGAATAGTTCTTCTATGTAATGTCCCATACTTTGTTTAGATCGCTTAATTCCCATATCGTTTCATTCTCGTCGTTTGTTAATCTACAAGGGAGTCTTTGTTTTGTCATTCCAGCTAGATCTTTTATTTTTTTGTGAAGCGTTTGACTGTCGTGTCTCTTTATTAATTCTTCGATCTCTTGGCAGTTTTCTATCATCCAATTTTCTTTTGCGGTAGCTATTTCTTTTTGATTTGACGATGTATCTCCCTATATTTTTCATTATCTTAGATACAAAAAGATGTTTTATAAAACGAACGAAAACGCGAGTAATCACAAAACAAATTAACGGTAGTACGCTACGTGCGTGTTACTGACCAACTAGTGAGCGACTGTCTACAGGGTTGCCAGGTGAAAATTTTTGTCCTCCCTAAATTGAACATTAAAATATCCCTAGAAATCCTTAGATTGGAATAAATGTATATATGATTGCCTAATTCTGAATAAAATGATGGGATGTCTTGATGGGTAGAGTTTACCGAAAGTACAAGCTGAACATAGCCGCAAATGTCAAAAAATATTTTGGTTTGGCAGTGTTGGCATGTTTTTATAATGCATATGTTGTATGCTTCAAATATAAAGACGATAAAGCTTTTAAACAGTACATTTTGATTATACTATTTTATGAATTCTGCAATTTTTAATGTATATGAAGCAATAACGAGTAGGTATTTATCTCTTTCGAGATTAATTGCAACCATCGGTTGCAATCTGGCAATTGCTGATTTGACGATTGCCAAATCTATCCCTAATTTATCAAAGGGTAAGTGCTAAAAAAATTCTAATAATTAACTGCAATTAATCTCCTAATAAACAAATATTTACTCGTTATTGTTGCATATAAATAAAAATTGCAGAATTCATAACATATTATAACCAAATTGTACTTTTTTAAGCTTTATCTTTTTATATTTGAAGCATAAAGCATATACCTACATTATAAAAACATGTCATTACTGCTATACCGAAATTTTTTGTTCCATGTTTGACATTTGCGGCTATGATCAGCTTGTACTTTCGGTAAACTCAACCTATTGACGATTGCCTAATATAATAACACGGATGTAAAAAAATAATACCGTTATTTCAAAAACATTACATTTTTAAACGATAAAATAGCGATGATTTGAATAAATTTAACAGAAACGGAATAACGTACTTATTTATGGCTTCGAATATTCCATTTAATATATTATTATGTAATATGCACTTATAAAATTAATACAAAATACAACTTGGAGAAATGAAAATGAGACGGTGAAGCATAGAATTTTATTCATATGTTTTAACGAATCCTGTAATTCACACCGATTTCTACCGTAAATCCCCTAATTATTTATTTTTTAAAACCTAATTCCCTATTCCTATTTTCTCTTTAAGTGTCTATTTTTTCGTTGTCAATTGCACTTCTAAGGCGTTAACACTGACATTATCATTTAAAACTGTTATTTTGCTATGCACTTTGTTGTCAAGGAATGTATAATTTATTTAAATTCTTTTTTGCAGACAAAAGAGGGCGCTGTGGAAATACTCGAACGATCGAGCCTTGATAGCCGCGAAATGGACGTGGTTGCAAGGCCAGATCGCGGATCTGGAACACCGAATACGGCAACACACGGACTTGCACAAACAAGCTCGCTTGAACAAGGGCAGTATTCAACTGGGTGGTGCCAGTCCACCTCACATCCCTCCCGCCTCACAGACTGCCGTTAACGGGTATCGCGGTCAGCTTCCCGGCGGTTCGTTGTTGTCTTCGAAGTCGGCGGACGACGCTACTGAAGAATCCGCGACGGACTATCAATGTGCCAGGACCAGACCGTTGACCAAATTCAAGAAGAGGAAGCTGCTGCAGATGGCCGGATTGCACGCAGTATCCAGAAAGGCTGTGCGGCCGAGCACCATGAGATGCGGGTGCGTGCCGTTGTCGAATCCGTGCGCTTTGTGCACGGGCAGGACGGACCCCACGTACCCGAGGGATCCCCCGGACACGCTCAGCCGTGCCGAGAAAATCATGTTGCTGGATCCCAGTTTCCACAACGTCTTTTCGCTACCTGAAGGTAAGTGTTTCTTTATTTTATCCTATTTTAATATACGTGTATCCTCGATATTGAGCAAATCATGGTGGCTACAATACAAATATTTTATTTTCCATTTAAATATATTGATATTGATTAGTTATAGATGAAGAAAAATGAGTAAAAAAACAAAATTGAGTTGCGTTTGATGTAATTCAATAGATTTTTAAAAAATATTGAACACATGTTTTTCAGTGGTTCATTTGGAACTGTCTTTCTCGAAGGTATTAGACCGTTTCCATCAGGTTCATAGGAAATCAGGATTAGGTTTTTCCATTATAGCGCCATCTATCAACAATTCAACAAAATGTCCTGAATAGAAAGGTAACTTATTTTTTGCCTAAGGAATCCAAATCTGCAATAAAAAAAATTGGGGTTTTCTAATTAATATTTTAAAGTTGCACCTTCCCCCGGAGGCACCGTATCATGTATGTCAAATCCATATCATTAAAAGGGAAACTGATTTTAAAATATTTGTATAATATATGATTAAAGAAAACTAAAACAATGCAATAGGAAATAAAACCAATTATATTTTATATAAATTATAAAAAATTTTAAATCTGTAAATGTAATATTTATGCGAAATTCAATTTCCTTCTCTTGTATATAAAAGTTTCATTTTACGGTGGTCGAAATAACTCACTACTTTCTTCGGGTGATTGAAGTTTGTTGCACTCTTATATTGGCCTTGTATCCAAATCGCGTTCCTGGGAACTTCCTGCTGTCTTTAAAAGCTTTCCCAGATATTTTTCTTTAAATATCTAATACAAACAAAATATTTTGTGCAATAATTTTGCATTAATTAATTTTGCAATAATGTAGCATTTTTATCATTGTAGCGTATTAATAAAATCTGCAAAAGAAAATTCTTGTTGTCAGCTGTTTCCATTTTTGTTTAAAATAAAATATTCTCTAATGTTATTTTCATCAATATTATTAATGTGTTATTACTATAATGTTCTGTAATATTTTTACTGGATCCTGCAAGTTTGCTATAAATGAGAAAAGTGAAAAAGCAAAAAGATACCATTAAACAAAGTGTGCAATCGTACCTTGATGCTTGCAAAATCACCCAATCTTACAATTTCGTTAGCTGCAAAATAAGTATGCTATATCGACTTACGAAAGCACACCCTATTATTTTGCTCACTATGAACTTTTTTATATAATATTAATTGCATCTTCTGTTGTAAATATTTAATTTTTTCGTCTTCTATAATAATTCTTCTAAGACAGTACAGCTAAAATCTATTAAAGCTACAACATTGCAAGCTTTGTTTCTGTAGATCTATGTCTTTACAAAGCTTACTGTTATTTCACTGAAATTGTTGGTTTGATGGCAATGTTGTCGATGCGTCTTAATAAGTGAGGCACCAAATTTTCATTTCTTTTCCAATATTCAGTTAATAATATTTTCTTCCACTGCAGAACATCGTTGCTTTTCGAGAATAATCTTATCTTAGCTAATATAGTTGAAATGTCTGAATAAAGTTGTCGTTCGTCTTGGGGTATTCCATTCCTTTTTTCATACAGCCAGCGTCAAATGATTGGCATATATGAAAACGGCATAAAAGTACAGTGATGCTGGCCAAACACGTTTTAAGGCTTTTCTTTCCGCGTCATTATCATCTTTAATAAACATTTAGGACAACCATTTCCACCGAAGTCATTTGGTATCGACCCCTTGAGCAGTTGGTAATGCTGCAGCATATCTTCAACTGTTTGAACCTTTGGTAATAATAACTGACGCAAGGCACTGCCTATATCCACAAGAAGTTAACATAAATGAAACCCATATAATTTAATGCATCGTAAGAAGCTGGTGGTATCTGTAAAAACAACATCTTTTGCAAATGGAAGATTGTATGTCTCGTTTCATAATAGGGTGTTACAACAATGACGGCAAACGGGTGTTCATTATATTTTACTAAAATTCCATATGCATCATAAACTCAATTGTTTCATTTTCTAAGGAAAAACGAGATGATCAGTAAATTTAGAGACTTTTACCGATACTCTCTTAACCCATCCAGTTCCATCGCAAGGTCCCAAATTTAGTTCTACCATATATTTATGCCAATGCTTGCACTGTACGATATTTTGGATTAATTTCTGAATTTGCTAAAATTTACTGTCAAAGCGAATTTCAAATTTTAATTGTATCATGATGACTAGAAACTCTCATATTCTCACTCTAATTCTCGTTCCATTATCAAAATACGAAAAATATTTATCCTTTTGTGTCAGTGGATGAACGAAGTATGAGAAGGCATTCATCTGACTCAATTTATAATTATGCTTGCCAATTATACTTATAATACCTGGCAAAACCGTCCTTCTGTTATCGTAGAGTAGGGAGGGCGAGTTAAGTTTCAAAGCACTAGGTCACAATTGACCCATTGTGCATCATCCACAGGAGCTGTCGCCCTTAGCTCATTGTCCATCCTGCCATTTCTAGGAAGTTGGACAAGTCACCAGGAGACATCTCTCCTAATGTGGGCCAGGCACTCGCCGAACGCGTAGTCTCGTATAACGATAACGCAACTAAATAATAGCAAGATACCCAAATTTCACTTAAATCGGTTGAATATTTTTCAATATATCCATAAAAAATAATATAAAAATTTTTAATGAATCACCACTGTAGAACGAAAAACTAGCAACATTTGTCTAAGCAATTTGAGCTCAAATGCTTTATTTTGATGTCAGCTATCACACATTAGCTAATGTCCAATTAAAGAGGGACCCTGTATAATTATAATGTAAGAAGTCATTTAAATCACTTCTTAAATGTGTTTGCCAAATACTTTTTTGTGTATTAAACGATTTTAATATAGCTTTATCTCATTTTCTGTATCTTTTTTCTCTGAAAAAGTTTTCTGTTGACGTCAAATCTCCAAAATACACAAGTTTTTAAGTTATTAGCAAAATAATGAGTTTACGTTTTGATTGTTTATTCTACACATTTCAACTGTCAAACCAGTCTATACGTTGTAAAAAAAGTTTTATGTTTTTACTAACTTGATTGGTCTATAATCGCTGGAATGGCTAATAAGAAGCAGAAAATTCGATTTCAATTTTAAAAGTTTTCGCGTCGATTTTAATCATTTTTTCTCTTTTAATTAGATAATATTACATTAATACAAGATCCCTCACTGTCTACGTCTCAATAGACCTAATGTTGCCGACCGGTAAAAAAGATATCACGCGAACGACAAACGACAGTATCTTGTGGTTTCGAGTAAAACAGGATGTTTATCTGCACGTATAAAACAGAAATTGACCTCATACGTTAAGCACATAAAATTGCATACAGCATTGTTACATCATTCACGTACATATATGTCGGCTCGGGACCAAATCAGTCGTTGACCTGTGTGCAAAAAATTGATTATCGAATTTTAAATACATTCATTAGGGTTATCTGTATTTCGTTACCATAATATTGTTATCAAATTTTATACGGTACTTATTAATAAACACAGGTTTGTTGAGTTAATTTGTTATTTCCCGTAATCGTTATCAACGTTTTTACAATTCGTTATCAAATACTATATAACCGTAATCAAAAAACTCTACTTGAGTGGACTAAGATTTTTTTCTCCGCAGTGGATTATACTTAAACATCCTCCGTTTTTTACAGTTTTTATTTAATTGTTTGCCGATACACTTTAGCTTGAATCTTTTGCCCAGTTTTACTATGAATGTATAAGCTCGACATCGTTTGCATTGCGGTAAGAGGCCGAGGTCGTATTTTCGAATTCATTCGAGCATATTTCGCACACGAAATTAGAAGAAATTCGCTCTAAATCCATTTTTTGTATTTTCGAGAACTGCGTGTGCGAATTTTTTCGTATACGACGACTATAATGAGTCTGAATAGTGGTGGGGTAAACTTTGATTCTGCAATCACAGGTATAACTGTCATCGTGATTTTTACCTTTGATTGTGGTTTAACAGAGCAACGAAATAGTCATATGTTAAACTCCTAATAAAAAGGTGTTGCCATTATCCATCATACAATTGAAGACCTTTAGAGCAACAACGGTACATGCTACAAAAGTAAGTTTTTGAGAAAATCAAATATAAAGGTTTTAATCAAATCCTGAAATACCAAATATGGATTAGAAATTTCGTAAATGGTATTATTTGAACCTGTATATCAACTATCCTTGAAACGCTAAGCTAATTTAAAAAAAAGTAGTTATTGTAGAAAAAAAAACAATAAAAATTCCAAAAAAATGTGGCTTGCACCTTTATTACAAAAAAAATTATTAATACAACAAGTTGTAAAATAGGTATCTTATCATAATATTAGAAGTTATATACAGTACTAAACATGAAAAACACATACATAAAATAAATTTTAATTTTCATCCTCCAGATCGCTAAAGTCATCGAAATGTTCTGTCTCATTATCTATATTATCATTAATCGTGTTCCATATTTTCAACAACACCAATCTCTCTGTAGTAATTCTGGTAAATAGGTGGTATGTAGCGAAGAAGCATCGAATAATTGATATTTTTTTTGGTTTAATGGAAATGGGTGCGTCATATTTAATTTTTAAAATATTTTACATTCAGGTTTACTGCAGTTCTAACACCTCTCCTGCCAATATTGACAGATTTAAAATAATCCGTTCCAAACATGTTTATAAAACATAACATTTGGAGTCTCGTGAGTAAATATAAATGTGCAGATTTACTGAAATTAAGCTTTTCTTTATTTCTGTTTGCGTTTTTTTGGGTAATATTTTGGATCTGTAAATCCTTAAAAGACAAAATATCTTTTTTGCTGTAAAACAATGACATTAAAAGGATTTTTTCCTTTTTGATTTTAAGATCTGCTTGATACCAATCATCAGGGGTATACACCTGATTTAAATAACGGCGTTTATATTTTTCAATAATTGCGAAGTCACGATCAGAAGGAAGATGTGTGTGTCCCACTACTAGAAATCTATGTTCTATTGTATCAAAGACACTTTCTTTAAACTAGTTGTTGCCACAGACATACAATGGTCCAATTTTTGTTTTTGTCCAGCGCAATTATCGCTATATTCAACAAGCTTCCTAATGTTCAGTAGGATTTTCTTTAAAATGCTTATATAATATACTAGCAATCTCGTCACTTCCATCGTTTTGCTAAGTGTTCGGGCCACATATACATATATCCCCTATCTTCAACGCAGTCATGTATTCCTAAGTTTAGGTCCAAATTTTTCGTAAATAAAAAGCAGGACCAACTGACAAAGAAGGTACAGGTAGCGCTTGCTGTACTTGCTGTGCTGAACAATCTACACCTGTTATTATATCGGTATATATGGCCAGATGTTTTACTTGCATGTGTTTTTAAAAATTAGATGTGCTCGCTTTATAAGACAACTTTACCTTCCATCATCCACTTCCATAAAACAGTTCCACAAACTACTAATTTTTCTTTTTTGTATTTGGCACTGTTGTAATTTTTAAAATATATAAGAATAAAAATTATTAATTATCGATACAAATACGACGAGTTACGCAAATTCCTTAAACTGAAACTCTAAATACCCTTTTCGTTTTCTTTAAATAATATTTGTTTTATGTAGTACCTAATATTACATTAAACTTACTTGGCTGGTTCTACTACTGACTGCCTCTATCTGGTTCCTTGCTATTTTGTTACACGTCTCTCATTTCACAACTTTGCGACAGAGACGAGAACGTGATATATCACGTTTTAGCGATCAAGAACTACAGACATAGAATAAGACCGAAAAATCACAGTATATTTTGTTGTTATTCACAGGTCGTGATTGTTATTTTCTAATAACAGGGAAGTGATATTTAGCCCTCCTCTAGGTCTGAAGCATTCGAATTTCGTTGCTAGTATACGATCAAAGTACTTGTTGTTATTTAAGTTGTTGACAAAATTAGTCATCATACGCCTCTCGTACAGCGTTTTCCGTTCTCCTAACAATATTGATTTGATATCATCAGCATAGGCTAGGATTTGCAACTGATTCATTATATATTGAACCAGTGGTTGTGGTTTGTGACATACGTATTACTTTTCCCAGAGCCAGATTGAACGAATGTGCTATTTGCGCTTGAAAGGGAAATTCTTGAATCTAAAACTTTAATCTTTCTTATTTTTGAAAAATTCCATCATTTGCTTTGACTTGGGACAGAAAGCAGAGTCCTATTGAAGAATCGTTCCTCCTTCCAACTGACATTTTGTAAGTTCTGTGTTCAAACACTGTTCCAACATGATTTGTATTTTTGGCTGTTCATCATGCCTTCGATTGGCACAAAAAGATCCAACCCCCATGTATGAAAAAACATCCCCAAAATTTATTTTGACTGGATGTTTTACGATTTGATCAATATGAGATGGTATAAGGTTTTCATTGTCCAACTTCCTGACGAATTTCGACTGCTGTCCATGAACTATAAAGTGAGTTTCATCTGGAACTAGGACTTTTCTCCAGTCCGTCTACAGTCCAGTTGCTTTTGTTTCTTCATTCGTTCAGTTAGAAGAACGTTTTTTTTTTTTTGGGGTCGTATTGCTACTTCCAACATTCTCCACATTCTTTCGAACGGTTGAGTCATGAATCACTACACGTGATGCTGCTAGATCGTGTTGGAGCTCTTGGCTTGCTTTTCTTGGATCCAATTTGCTCTTTCGAAGTAAAAATTTTTTGACTGCTGGTCTTATTTTTCTCTTCCGCATTTTCCTAACCATTTCACATCCAATGATCCTATTTCTCGTTTACTCTTCAAAATCTTGCTTACTACTCCCTGACCCACTCCTCACGATCTTGCGGTTTATCTTTGTGACATAGAAGTGTGTTCACTTAACGTGATAATCTTTTCACGCTTCCTAGGCGTAATCCATGATGGAATTAAACGAAGCAAACTCACTAATTACCGAAAAAACAACACAAGCTTAGTGGGAAATATCCTAAAACACTTCAAATAAAAGGCAGAGGAACAGTAAGCTATGTTTTCAATACTTGGTCAGTCGTAAATGTGCGGATAGTGTTGCCAACTGGTGAATATTGAAAATGTCACAATGATTCCATTAATTCTCACAATACTGTACATCTAGTACAATTCGTGGACAATATCATCCTGGTTCTTGACCACTTGTGATGCAAGAAAGGATTACAGCGAAAGCTCAATTATATTAAACTAACGATACTAAAGTAATTTATTCTTTCCCATTACGAGAACTTTTCGCTTTTCCCTCGTAAGCCATCAATCATAATTTAATATAAAAACATTTACGACAACGTGTACTTTGGCAGATACTTATATAAAAAGATAAACATAAAACCTTTAAAAAATAATCCTAAAATGAAAAATGTAATTAAAAATTGCTACAAAGTTTGTTTATTTGAATCATGATTATTTAATTGCGATAAACTACAATAAATAAAGATTAAAATTATTTTGACGTAGTTTTTCACTATGATTCGAATTCTATGACCTTGAATTTTTACATTGTACCACGATTGTGATATGTTTTTAATAAAGAAATTATTGAATAATACAAAAAATACACCAAACCAGTTTTCCCTGTCCATTTGGCATTTATATTTTAATCTAATTATATTTCTTTAATTTTTAAGTCTTTCTTTCTTTTCTTTAAGTTAAGAAGGTTTAATTGATCTCATACGACTGGTTTAAAACGAAAGTCAAATATTTTGACGACAAAGATCATGATAGTGGATAGACTAAATATCAATCATCCACACATAACCACGATTGGCCGGTTTGAGGTTGTCAGCTTATACTTAAATCTGGGATCATTGATCACACACACAGGGTCACTGTCGCCTGTCAGTCACTAGCAAAAGTCGCCGTAGAAAAAAAGGCCAAAATATGGAAGGACTCTCAAATTTCACGAACTCTAAAAATGAGGTTGGATAATTGGTTAATATTCATTACTATTTATAACTGGGAATAAGCCACAATTAAAGATAAAAATACGTTTATTGACGTTTCAATTTCCACTTCGGAAATCGTTCTCAAAATACAAACAGTAAATTAAACAAATTTTGTTTTTTGTTACATAGTGAAAAAATTCTTCTAATAATTTAATTTTATCTGACTCATTTATATTGACAATTCAGACATACATTATGCATTTTAAAGTAGACGACTTTAAAATGATATTGCCAATATTGTTGAGTTGCGCTCCTGGGACGACTTTACTTATAAGATAGTTCATTCGATTACATGAAATCAACTTTAACTTGAGAATATCCGTCAGAAAAAATCATAGCATGTAATTCGTCTTTAAAAAGACAAACACATGACATGATGACAGTAAAATTCTCCTGTTAGTGATTCCATAGTAAATTATGAGGGAAAAACCAGGAAAAAAACCTCATAATACTATCCCGACATTGTAAGTATTTGTTCGTGAATTTAGTTTACCTTCAACAAACATCAAAATTCTGATTTTATATGTTACGTTATTTAAAAAACATAAATGATGTATCCTCTATATGTTACTGACTTACTAATACTGGTATTTTCTTATTAATAACTTCCTCTTTCAATATTGGTAACCAGATCCTACTACATTCTGCCGAGGAATTTGCGACACAATTGGCCTCATTTAGCATAATTAGAGCCGCTTCTTTGATTTTTCTTTTTTTACCATCCGTTTCTTTTAGGACTATATTTGAATTATTCCATTGAACCCTATGTTCATTATCCCATGCGTGTTTACATATTTGAGATCTATCAAATTCTCTATTTTTAATATAAGATTGATGTTCACTTATTCTAACATTTAATGGCCTTGATGATTCACCTAAATAAAACTGATCGCATTCACAAGGTATTTTATAAATGCAATTCTTTGTCCTTTCTTGTTCATTGTTAGGTTTGGTTTTGGACAAAATAGATCTCAACGTGTTTGTTGTTTTGAATGTTGTTGAAATGTTGAATTTATTTCCTATCCTTTTAAGTTTTTCTGATAATCCTTTTATGTACGGTATTGTTATTTTCCTCATATTATTCCTTGTGTATGCTGTAGGATCTCGTTCTAAGTTGTTCTGTTCTATTCGATCGATTGTTGAAAATTCCTTATTTATAAACGATAAAGGATAATCATTTTTTAATAAAACAGATGTTAACAAATGTTTCTCCTCCAAGAACGAATTTTCGTTAGAACAAGTAATTTTGGCTCTATCGTATAAGGATTTAATTATTCCCTTTTTTACATTAATATTGTGATTTGATTTGAAATTTAAATATCTATTGGTGTGTGTTGGTTTTCTATACACCTGAGTCTCATATCCAGTATCGTTCTTAGAGATTAAAACATCCAGGAAAGGTAGCGTGTTATTATATTCCTTTTCCATGGTAAATGTTATTGTCTCTTCTTTATCGTTTATATCGTTTAGGAATGTGTCCAACAACTCTGATCCATGAGGCCATATTGAGAATACATCATCTACATACCTCCACCATACTGTGGGTTTGAAATTTTGTTTAGAAATGATATTTGTTTCAAAATCTTCCATAAATATATCGGCTAAGAATGGAGATAAACTAGAGCCCATTGCTAGACCAAAATTTTGTTTATAGAATTCATTATTTAGTTGAAAATATGTATTATCAGTACATAATGTTAATAACTCCATTATAGCCGATATGTTTAGTCTTGTTCTAGTTGCCAATGAATCATCACTCTCTAATTTTGTCTTGACTATACTTAAAGTCTTATTTAATGGCACATTCGTAAATAAACTATTTATGTCAAAACTTACCAAAGTATTATTTGAATTAAATTCAATATTTGATAATTTATTTAAAAAATGTTGTGTATTTTTTATGAATGTGTCATTTTTATTTGTATAAGGTTTTAAAATATTTAATAAAAATTTTGATAGTTCACTACAAGGAGAATTCATGGTACTACAAATGGGTCTAAGTGGTATATTCGTTTTATGAATTTTCGGTACTCCATAAAAATGAGGAGTCTTACTGTAATGAGGTGTAATTAATCCTCTCTGATAACTTGTTAAAACATCTTTAAACATTGAATAAATTTCTATATATTTTGTTTTCCAAAGGCTTTGTTGGATCTTTTGTTAATTTTGTAGAACAATATGGTTAATATTGCGAATAGACATACGGATGTGAACCATGGTCCCTATGACAAGCGCCAAGAAGAAAGATAGTGGCCACTTAAATGTGTTGCTGGAGAAAAATACTAATTTCGTGCACCGATCTTCTTCTCCAGTGTCTTATCCGGTCCGGATGTTGGTGATCGTCAATCCCAAACGATTGTCGGAGGTTTTTTAATCACGAGATACGACGGCGTCCCGTTCCTCTCCTGCCAAATACTTTACCTTGCATAACGAGTTGAAGAATTCGATATTTTTCTTCGTTCCGCATCACGTGGCCGAGGTACTCAAGCTTACGTTGTTTGTGGACTGACCACAAGACAAATAATTCAATTCTAAATGAGTTAAAGGTCAGCAAACGGCTTTACAACAAAGTCCATCTGCAACAATTAAAATACTTTGGACGTGCTATGAGAGCAGGCACCGAGAAAACATGGAAAGACTCATTATCCAAGGAAATGTAGCAGGCAGAAGATCCCGAACAAAATGATCGAATAAATTATACAGAGATACGCATTAATTAAAAGAAAAGACCAGATAAAGAGATCTTTGAAGACAGACAATACACATCAAGATGACCGCTACACTCCCACCAGGAGGTCATGACTGGAAAGAGATAAATTTATTGACATGTGCTGATATGTGAATATATTATCTAATTAATGAGTTTGATTACGTACGTGATTATTTTTTCGATTATTTTGTGTTACGTGTGATAGTTTATATTTTTAAATATATTTTCTCTTTATTTTGTAAATATCCTTGGGACTCAATTATTTAAAAACATTGACGTCCATTTTTGACGTGAAGAGTTGTTCTCTTTCGTGTTTCCTTTTTGTGTTTTATATCTATTCTTTCTTGTATTTCTCATCTCTTCGAATAACCCCGCCCATAATCTAAGCAACCCGAGCTGAGCAACGATACCTTCGAGCCCATCGTGTACGGTGTCTTAAGATTAATTTTTCATAATTTATATCAGAGGTAATTAGTGATGAGTAATATATCGCAACCACGGTTTTATAGCTGCTGTTTGAAAATCTGCAGTTAGCAACTGTTATGGAAAAATAAAAATAGCCGCGATTCTAAATACAGCTATTTATAAGAATGTGCGAATTGAATAGCAATGGTCAACAGTTTTGTATTACTACTGACTGTTGGCATCTGTTAATACCATTAGCTATATCGGTGTAACTGCTCATTTTTTAGATAGATTTTTAAATTTTACTCTGTCCTGTTAGAATGTAGTGCTATTGATGTAGCTCATACTTCGGAGAATTTGTCGAAAGAGCTTCAGCGAATTGTAGAAGCTTGGGGTATAGAAAACAAAATATCGCTTGTATTTTCTGATAATGCCAATAATATTAAAAATGCAATAATTTCTAAATTAAACTGGAATCATTTTGGTTGCATGGCAAATACACTAAATTTAATTGTCAAAGACGGTTTGAAAAAGAGAGGTTATTGTGTTACCAGCGTAACCTGAGAAAAATCCCTTTAAAATTGCTTAATGCTGCTCCAGCTCGTTGAAACTCTACTTTTTACATGTTGGAAGAAGTTCAGTCGCGCTCATTGATAAGGAACTTCCTATTATGAATGTAGCTGATTGGAAAAATATTAAACATTTATGTAGTATTCTAAAACCATTCGAAAATGCTACAAATTATACTACACTGCATCATTAGTAATTCCAATGTCTAATGGTTTGATAAATGTTTACAGAAATTTAATAAAAAATATTTTCCCAACCGA
Source organism: Diabrotica balteata (assembly GCA_918026665.1). Taxonomy (NCBI): domain Eukaryota; kingdom Metazoa; phylum Arthropoda; class Insecta; order Coleoptera; family Chrysomelidae; genus Diabrotica; species Diabrotica balteata. The sequence continues at coordinate 145,658,057 of OU898281.1, forward strand.
TTAACGAGGATCTAAGAATTTTTCTGACTATCCTAACTGAGGCGGCTAAGAAATGTAGAGAAAAGTAAAACTTTATCTCAACATTTTTAGATCCAAGATTTAAAACGTTTGGATTTACTATTTCCACTGATATTGATGAACTCTCAATCTAGAGCTCTTTCGACAAGTTTGTGACAGTAGCTCAACCTCAGGGAACCAGCAAATCTCTTGCCATTATTGAGATACAAAGATTTTTGGAGGATGAAATTTTACCAAGAAATGAAAATTCCTTAAACTGGTCGCGCGAACACAAATATCACTATCCCACTTTATCAATAATAGCACAAGAAAAAATATGTGCTCTGGCTTCCTCAGTCCCTTGTGAAAGGTTGTTTGCAAAAGCTGGGGAAGGACTGAATGAAAGAAGAACTAGACTCAGTGATAAGAAAACAAAAATGCTATTATTTCTAAATATGAATTACCAATATTGTGATAATATTGATTATACTTTGTTTATTATACAGAATAATGGTACAGAAAAAGCAAATTTTTCTCAAAATTCAACGTGCTGGTTAGATATTTTTTAGTGTTGTACCTTATAACAGTAAATTAAGTGATATTTAATCGAGGTATAACCTGATATCGAGGCTAAAATTAGATAAATTAAAACTAATTTGTCCATGCAACTTTCACATTAAAAAATGATAACTACTAACGACTTGCAATATTACTCAAACAATTTAAAAACCCGACACTTTGTTTATTTCTTAAGCATCAGGGTTTCCTCTAGAGAAATATTTAATTTTCACGAATATTTTGTATATTACAAGTTTATGTGGTTTATTTTATTTTTATTTAGTAATAGCATCATCATCAATGGCGCTACAATTCTTCGTGAGTCTTTGCCGCGTTTACTATTGCCTTCCATGTTTGTCGGTCCTGTGCCAGTAATTCCCATTGTCGCACTCACATTTTCTCTAGATCTTCTGTGACTGCATCTTTCCACCTTTTTCTAGGCCGCCCTACAGACCAAAGAAAGATAATATTAGTAATAGCAGTAGTAGCAATACTAAGTAAAAATAGCAGCGATTGATACTAGGTAATAGCTCATGACTACTAGGTATGGTACAATAATACTATTGTACTGTGCTGGCAAAAATCTTATCTTGGTTATCTTTCATCGCTTAGTTATAGTTCTGGCATATTTTTCTTTACAAGCGTGACAATAATTATCATTTGCATTAGTGCAATGATCGCTTATTGTTTTAATTTTCATAGACTTTCACAAAACCTTCGAAGCAATTGAATTTTTTCTACACCTTGTACAAAAAAACTTCCTGTGTAACGAATCAATTTTTTTGCTCTGGACTGTTCAGTATCGTTTTCTTATGAGTGCACAAATCGATGATTTGTCTATTCCACACATAACAAAATGTAGTTCAAGGTTTTCTTTTCTTTTAAAATTCAGTATGAGGAAACTGTATTGTTTATTGTGTATGGTAGATCTGTTACATATTAGTCAAGGTCCCTAATCTCAAAGGCGAAGCTACTCATTCATTAAACCAATATATATTTTTATATATAAGTAATAAAATATTTACATATTGTATCAGTAGTTCTAATAAAAAAAACATTGGTCGTCGGAAATCGTTTATAATGAAGCTATATACATCAGCAAAATTCAGAAAGTGTCAAATTTCAATACACCCAATACCCCAATATAAAATTTGATTAGTGCTTTAAATTCACTATTTAATTTCGACTCTTCCGTGTCACGTTTCACTTTCGATCCATTTCCTGTGAAATTTAAAACTTTGCGAGTTCACTTATTTATTACATCCTTACGTATATCGTACGGTTATAAAGAATTTTGAAGGAATTAGTGCTTTAAATTAATTATTTAATTTCGAATCTTCCGTATCACGTTTCACTTTCCATCCAACTATTTGAATTTCCTATGAAACTTAAAAGTTTGCTAGTTCGCTTATTTATTACATCAAAAAGAATTTTGAAGGCGAGTGCTTTAAGTATTTCAAAAAGTGTTACGTGAAAAAACCAGATTAACAAATAGTCTAGGCGGATCTGTTTTGGATTGGAAATTTTCGAGGGAAGCTATTTTTTTGCGGGAATCCCTTCAGGATATGCCCAGTATCGATAATCACGATATGCGCCAGTCGCAAACCCTGTGCTAAATTTTTTATTTAACAAAATCTGAAAACAATTGAAAATTTCTCATTTTTTTGCTCCTATTTTCATTTATAATTCGAAAAATATTGATCTTAGAGAAAAAATTATAAGTGGTTAAAAGTTTCGTTATTAAATTTTACACAATATTTTGTTAGCTAGAAATTGAAAATTTAATGGTTATTGTTGAAAAAATAGCAATAATTGAAAAAAAAAAGTACAAAAAAATGAAGTTAATCCTTTAAATGTTTTCGACTTTCTAAACTTGACTTACAAGTTCCATATTCGCCTAGAAAAACTTTTTAATATGTTTAAAACGTGTGCTAAATTTTGTTAAGATCGGTCGGATAGGTTTTGCATAATAATTTTGCAATCCAGCCTACTGGAAAAAAAATCGCAAATTTTCAAATTCATAGTAGGCCCTAAATAAGGCCTTCAGATAGTTGGAATTTTTTTTTACATATAAAGGAAGTCTCACATTTTCAAATGCTTTTTGTAAAATTCAAATCGGTTTACTAGGAAAGCCTATAAATTTTTTTAAAATTATAAACATTTTTTAGGCTTATAAACAAATTAAATAACTTTACGAGCTTTAAACATATCAATTTCAAAATGTATACACTTAAAGAACATTAAAAGACGCTTCTTTTTAAGAAACAAAAAGATACATTCGGCTTACTGGTTGCCGAGATATTGAAGGTCAAAGTTGGTATACATTTGCCGTGTAACCATAAGTGATAGAGGGCTCGTTTTTAAACAAATACCCTCGTCTTGCCAAATACTTTTTATATGAAAAGTTTTACGTAATGCGCTTCAATGGCAACATCCATAAAAAAGACAAATAAAAAAACCGTTTTCGCGTAAAATGTCGCTCGGAATCCATGAGAGGTGGTGGTGAGGAACATTCACTTCAAATGTGAATCAGCGAATATCAAGTAGGGACCATCACTTTGTTTAATTTCGGGTTTTGAAATATAAACAAAAGTAAAGTGCTCCAAAATCTTGTAAGGGCTTGTAAAGTAAATTGTTACTTTTAGTAAACAAATATGTATTTATAAATTGTTAATAAATAATTTGAATTGTTAAAACGAAGGAAATTTTTTTTTGTAAAAATCAAACATTTTAAAATAATTAACATTAAAAATAATTTATTTCTGCAGTTTTATCATAATAATGACATTATTTGATTTGAGAATATATTTTGATTCGAAAGTGACGTGGTATATTGTATATTGACGTGTTATTATACTGCTGTGTAATGCTCTAAATTGTTTTTTTTTTGAGCTTGCAATTTATTACATTGAAGTAAATTATTACTTTTAGTAAACAAATATGTATTTGGGTCATTCTACGAAAAAGTGGTAATTCTATGTCCTCCCTAGATATGTCCTAGTAGGGTTGTAAGTGGTACTTTTTCTTACACCTACAGTGTAATACCACTTATATAGGTCAATAAAAATACATCAGTTAAAACCGCAACATTACATACACCATGTAAATTGTTTCTCAAACACACCGATTTTCTCTCCCCTGCCTTGTCCCAACTGTGACTTCCTAACTTCAACTTTATTTTTTCTGAGTCTATTGCATATATTTGTACTTACTTTTTTCATAAATCGATTATGATACACCTCAACAAGCATCCCTCCACATTGAAGACAAAACATAAAATGCACCAAGAGAGTATTACCGATAAAACCTTCTGTCCACAATTTTTGTTTCTTTCCCCTGTCCCATTTCAAATCTCCCGCCCGAGTAATCAATATGGTTTCCAGTACAAATCAAAACAGCTGATCATAGACTCCATTCTGTTTTGAATCCACCAGTTGACTCGTGATGTGCATAGAGTGAGTTTGTTTTGTTTAGTGTCAACAAGTTTAAATAAAAATACAATCTTAGTTTTCGTTGCTTTCTTTCCCCGGCCACAATAAAAACTGGTAAGTTACACCTTTATCTACAATTTTTAAAAATATTCTGATTCATTTAGTGTAATAGTTCAGGGTTAACTCGATTTCTATTCTTCTTTTTCCATGTGCTTTGAGTAAAATTAAAATAACCTAACTTTTTTCTCTCCCCGGCTTTTCTTTCCCCTGTCGTTTAAGAGGCAGGGGAGAGAAATAAAATGACCGGGGAAAGAATATTTTATAAAACATTTTTAAGTTGCATGCTTTCCTTTGCAGTTGTGCTTGTCTGTGCATGATATTTCATTTAACTACTTAGTCGAATCTTCTCTGTATTAACGCCGACGACTCTTTAAAACTCTGAGTCGCATTAGGTGGGTTGTTGTGTTTTAAGGGACAGGGGATAGAAATACAATGACCGGGGAAAGAACATTTTCTAAAATAATGTTATTAATACCTATCTACGCTTCATATATATATCAAGTAAGTATTATCTTTTATTTTTTTTGCAGGCTCAATAATCCTGTTGGAGTATATCCGGAAGAAAACTTCATAAATATTTGCTTAATTAAATAAATCATTATATTGTCCTAATGGCACGTGTGAAAAAACTCACTAAAGAAGAGTTGCTGGAGAGAAAAAGGGCTAGAGAACGAGAACGCTACAGACGAATAAAGTCAGATCCAGTGCAAAGTCGAATTCAACAAGAAAAGGAGAAGATAAAATATGAAAACAAAAAGAAGAAAAAACTGGTCAAATTGGTGGCAGATATGAACCCTAGAGAACATAGACAAGCAAAACGGGTGTGGAGAGAAAGAAAACAGAACACAAAAAAACGTAAGAATGCTCAAACAGAAACCAATATTGTAACTCCTCCTGATTCTGGTGAAGAAGAAAACCAAGAAATCAATGAAGAATCTGTTCAAATAAAATCAGCAAAGAAGAGAATCAGACGCGACAGAAGTAAAATAATTCAAAGGAACAAAAAACTACTGAAAGAAAATGCAATCCTAAAACGACAAAGGGATATGTATCGGAAGAGAGCCGAAAGAGCTGGGGAAAAAAATGGCCACGAAGACACTCCAAGGAAAACGGTGAAAAAACTAATGACTAGTCAAAATAAAAAAGTGATTGGTAGAAAACTATTATTTGGCGAAGCTTTGCAGGCTCAGTTGAAACATAATTTCGAACACATTCAAGAACGGCAGAAGAAATTCATGTATGTATCCTCTATTCTTGGTGATAGAACCATCCTGAAAAAATGTAATGCTATCAAGGATATCTCTTCTTTACTTCCCAGTCACTCGACAAGATATACAAGGGTAAATAATCGTCTAAAAAGAAATAAACAAAGAGCTCTAAGCTATAAAGTCAAACACAAAGTTCGCTGTTTCCTTGAAGAAGATGAAAACAGTCGATTGGCACCCGGGAAAAGAGATACAAAAACTGTAAAAAAAGAGAAAAGGCAGAAAAGGTATCTTAATGATACATTAACAAACCTACATAAAAAGTTCAATGCTCAAAATTTATACAAAATCAGTTATGCATTATTTTGTCGGCTGCGGCCCTTCTGGGTGACCTACCAAAGTCCAGAACTTAGAGATACATGCCAATGTACGATCTGTGTAAATACAGATTTTGTAGTAGCAACCCTCTATCGGAACAAGATCATTAATAGCAAATGTGCTAAGGAATTTTCAACAGAGCTATCATGTCCGGATGCAAGAACAGAGTGTTTACTGCGAAAGTGCAATGAATGCAAAAACAATGTTCCTCATTACAATACATTCAACGGCTCAATGGATGTGTATTATGAAACATGGACAACACAAGAAGTAACATACAAGGACAGAAATGGACAACAAAAGAAAACTAAGCACACAATGAAATTAAGGAAGAAAATAAGTGCTTACAAACTTGTTGAACAGTTAGAAAACATGATGAACAAATTCATGGTTCATCAAGGTATCATCAGAAATCAGTATGCTGCGTTAAAGTACTTGAAGGCACATTTGCATCCAGATGAAATCTTGGTTCATATGGATTTCAGTGAGAATTATTCTTTGAAATATGCAACAGAAGTACAAAGCTTCCACTTTGGCGGGAGCCGCGAGCAAGTTTCTCTGCACACTCTCTCAGTTTCATTCAAAAATAGCATACATGATGCTTTGAAAATAAAATCGTTCTGTACATTTTCCAAAAACCTGAACCATGGACCCTCAGGAATAATAGCTCATTTAGAACCAGTGTTTTCATGGATAAGAGAACAGAAGCCAAACTTAAAAATGATACATTTTCTATCTGACGGCCCATCAAGTCAGTATAGAAATCAGTTAATGTTTTACATCTTTGGAAATATGTTGGACTCGTATTTTCCTTCACTTGTATATTCCACTTGGAATTATTATGAAACCGGACATGGAAAGGGGACCTGTGACGGTATAGGAGGCACAGTGAAAAGAACCGCAGATCGGTTAGTGGGTGAAGGTAATGATCTGAGTACTTTTGACATTCTAGTAAGCAAACTGAGGGAGAGACTTAGAAATATAACAATACATGTTATAGAAACAGATAGTATGACAACGATGGCAACTAAAATAGAAGCTTGTAGATCAAAAACTATTCCTTTTCTTGGTACAATGAAGGTGCATCAGGTTACTCAAAAGCATATCATGGGTGACCCCATAACTCTTTCTATGAAATCAATGAGTTGTTTTCAGTGTTGCAGAGACGTGGATTTAAACCCTGAACACAAAGACAGCGAGTGCCCCACTATGAATTAGGAAAAATTAAATATCCTTCTAGAAGAACACAACTTCAAGATTATTTTAATGAGGAAGCTGAACTTATTTCTTGTGAACCACTGCTGCCTGAATTGTCTCCTAGTCCATACATTGAGCAAAACAACGTACAGGAAACACATTTGGAAAATGTAAAACCAGGAGATACCGTTTTGATAAAGATGAAGTTCAAAAATCAAGAATATCGTTATGTTTGTTCTATTTTGGAAGTACAATCTAAAGAAGAAGAAGAAGAAGAAGGTCAAGAACTGAAAGTTCAGGGATTGCGCGTTTCGAACCCCGAGAAGACTGATTTTGTCATTAGAAATAATGACATTTTCACTGTTTGTCACAAAGACGTAATTCAAATTTTACCTGCTCCTACTATTCTTCTGAAGAAGAGGGTAATAACCTATGTGTTCCCCGAATCAATCAATGTGAATGAAAAATAAATATATGCTCAGGTGTTGCATACAATTTATTTGTACTTATTGTTTTTTGTTTATTCACATAAAAGTATTATGAAAGTAAAAAAATGTTTCTTTTTAATTTGAAACACGGAATCCATTTTTGTTGTATTTTTGCAAGTTGTTTCTTGTTTTTTTCTGTTTTGTTTTGTTTGTGTTTATTTGTTCATTGGTTAAGTTTTGTTTGTACTAACTTATAAGTATGAAATAAAAATTTGTTTAATTTGTTTGTCATCATAATAAATAAACATACGCCCGTCGTGTGTATTTTCTTTCTCTCCCCTGTTTCATAAGATAAAAGTGAATTTTTTGTCATTATAAGCTATCAAGTTGAGCTATCAACTTTCTTACATGAAAATATTATGATAACACTACATATTTCACCAAGTATAATAAGTTCATTTGGAGAGATTTACATATAAAAACAATTTCTATGAGAAATTATTCTCTCCCCTGTGCTTTCTTTCTCTCCCCTGCCACCACGCACAAAGAAAATGGTCATTGCAGGCCATCTGGTAGAGCTACTGATTTGCTGACTTTGGATTATGAAATCTCTAGATGTAATCTAGATTTTATTAGCAAATTGAATTAATTTTAACACAAATTTAAAATATGTATATAGATATCTCAAATTACCACTCTTTCGTAGAATGACCATTTATAAATTGTTACTAAATAATTTAAATTGTAAAAACAAAGGCGAGTGGAACAAAAATTTTCTTTTCATAAATAATCTTTATTTTGACTCAATCTTCAATAATTTTTTTTAAGTCTTTTTCTTTTTCGGAAGGACAAGAATCTTCAGGTTTTATTTCTTCCTCAATACCTTCATGTTTCCATTTCAATATCTTCATCCACGATCTGTAAATTTAATGTTTCTTCTCCTTCGACTCATATCTTTCATCGACTCCATATCTCGTTCAACTTCTTCCAATATTTATATTGTGATCAATATTTTTACATTGTTTGACCATTGCAGAACATTTGAGACCTTGTTTGATTACAACAGCATGTTTTTGATACAAAGATTTTTTACATTTGCAACTAATATTTCTGAATAATGAGTCAGGTAGTAATACTTGCTCAGTTTGTATTGGCTCAAGACCATTTTGAGTTAGTTCCCACCCCCCAGCTCAGTAGCATTCAGGTTATTTCCAAGCCACTGCTGTACTTGGAAATATACACGAAGCGAGTGTTGCTCAGCTGCAGAGTGTGTAGGTGGCAGCATGGACAATTGAAAATTTTTATTTTTGCAACCTTTTTTAAATGCACAAGTAGCGAATTTTATTCAATTGTAAAAATCGCACTTTGAGTGGCCCATATACAATGCCGATATTAATTTTGCATCCGCTGCGTTTAGTTTCTTCCATAGTTGCACTTTTTTCATTAAAAATGGTTGCATCTGGCCATATATAATTATTTGTTGAAACCAATTTAACAATTTTGCTTTTTCCTTGATAAAAAAATGCAGAGGTTGTATCACAACCAGAAAATGCGTAGTAAAAAAGCCCACTAAATTTTTAACGAAGATTTCGTAGATTCATTCATTATTTTAAGTGCATTATTGAAAGAGTTTGTAGTAATAAATTTCTTCCGATTTTTTTCTTTGCTAGGTTTCCAGAAAAAAATATTTTTATTTTCAGTTACTTTTTGTAAAAATATTACCAGAACATCAATATCCTCTGCAATTATAAAAACTGGCTTGTTATCTGAAGCTAATATATACTGATACTCGCCGATTCACATTTGAAGTGAATGTCCCTCATCACCACCTCTCATGCATTCCGAGCGACATATTACGCGAAAACGGTTTTTGATTTGTCTTTTTTGTGGATATTGCCATAAAGGGCATTACGTAAAACTTTTCATATAAAAAGTATTTGACAAGACGAGGGTATTTGTTTAAAAACGAGCCCTCTATCCTTATGGTTACACGGCAAATGTATACCAACTTTGACCTTCAATATCTCGGCAACCAGTAAGCCGAATGTATCTTTTTGTTTTTTTAAAAGAAGCGTCTTTTAATGTTCTTTAAGTGTATACATTTTGAAAATTGATATGTTTAAAGCTCGTAAAGTTATTTAATTTGTTTATAAGCCTAAAAAATGTTTATAACTTTAAAAAAATTTATGGGCTTCCTAGTAAACCGATTTGAAATTTTACAAAAAGCGTTTGAAAATGTGAGACTTCCTTTATATGTAAAAAAATTGCAACTATCTGAGGGCCTTATTTAGGGCCTACTATGAATTTAAAATTTTGCGATTTTTTTCTCAGTAGGCTGGATTGCAAAATTATTATGCAAAACCTATCCGACCGATCTTAACAAATTTAGCACACGTTTTAAACATATTAAAAAGTTTTTCTAGGCGGAATATGGAACTTGTAAGTCAAGTTTAGAAAGTCGAAAACATTTAAAGGATTAACTTCATTTTTGGTACTTTTTTTTTCCAATTATTGTTATTTTTTCAACAATAACCATTAAATTTTCAATTTCTAGCTAACAAAATATTGTGTTAAAATTTAATAACGAAAACTTTTAAACACTTATAATTTTTTCTCTAAGATCTATATATTTTTCGAATTATAAATAATAAATAGGAGCAAAAAAATGAGAAATTTTCAATTGTTTTCAGATTTTGTTAAATAAAAAAATTTAGCACAGGGTTTTGCGACTGGCGCATATCGTGATTATCGATACTGGGCATATCCTGAAGGGATTCCAGCAAAAAAATATGCTTCCCTCGAAAATTTCCATTATGGTCCTGAATTTCTACAGATGCCGCCCTAGTCCTAAAATGAACTTTAAAGAATCAGTAAGGACTACGCTAGATTTAAAAAAAATACTCTTCAACATGCTTCGATTTTTATATTTATATTTTCTGGATTAAACTTAACTTAAGCATATGACGTGGATCGTGAATGGAAAGAAAAACCTCTGCGCGCCAAGCCTAGTTTTAAATAAAAGGTAAAATAATATTGTATAAGGGTACGGACATAAGATACGTGGATGTGCGCGGTGGAGATCGCGGTCGAGGTTTACATCTATGACGGACTGAACATAAATAACCGAAGACCGAAGATACCTTCCTTTCAGTGTTCTTTGCGGTTTCTGTAGTGACTAACATGTATTCCGGGAAAGCTTTTTTACATTATAAAATTATGTACAACAGTAGTGACGAAAGTAAATGCGTGTCTTCAAGTGAAAAGTGGTGGATCATTTGTAATTCTTTTAAATCGCCAGTTATCGGCTCATTCTATAATAAAAAAGGCAGTATCTAGGAGAATACCATTACCTGTTTAAAGAGCTTAAGAAACACCACTCAGATTTTATGCTGATATAGGATGCGTCTGGTCTGGATACATTTCATTATATTTATCATACCATCCGTATCTCCGGCGAATGTCACGTAGTTTTGTTTTTGAATGTTATTTTTATTATTTTATCAGTAAATACTTGTAAAATACATTATCAGTTAAAACCGTAGTTTTGCTTGTCTTAACAGTGCTTTAAATATTGGGAGAATTTTCTATTAACTTTCTCGGTACAACAGAGCGTTTAGGCCAAAACTTTCATCCCTAATCCAAAATAGTCGCAAGTTCGTGAAATTTACTATCTGTATGTACACTCAGATGCAAAAAAACGCAATGGGGGGAATTTTGATCAAATTCAAAGTATTAAATTTTTTTTATTTTTAGGCCTATTTTGATGATTCTTTTAGCACACTGTGTATAACTTTATAAATTTTACATTGGGTATAGTCAGTTTTTGATAAAATTTTATACTTTTTGTACGGGGATTAATTAAAACGTAATCACAAATATAGATGTCCTTAAAAGAGTAAACCAAGAACGCCAACTTTTCGAAACCACCAAGAAAAGGAAAACGGCGTATCTAGGTCACAACATGCGAAAATGAAAAATACCAGTTTGATACATATTGCAAGAAATAGAGAATTATGGAAATGTGATCATGTAAGTGTATTTACAGTTCGTCGAAGATTCCATGAATTTGGTTTGGAAAGTTGCAGACCGGCAACTGGACCCAAATTACTTCCACGGCACAGAAATTTTCCAGGGAACATTTACATTGGAATTTGGGACAATGGAGTAATGTTCTTTTTACGAATGAGTCAAGTTACTGTCTTCACTCATCATGATAGGGCGACAACGAGTATGCGTCGAACTGGAGAGAGATTTGCGTAGTGCGCTTTCAGTCTCCGCGTTAGCCTGGAGGGGTTCGGTTATGGTATGGGCAAGGAATATCCGAGAGGGTACATTGAATTGATATTTATTGAGGGGGTCATTGACTGCACACCGGTATATTGAGAAAAATTTTAGCGAATTCGCGTATGTACGTTTTCTCAATATATCGGCGACGATTTTCTATTAATGCAAGATAATGCGCGATCGCACTCTGTAATGTGTATTACGCAATATTTAGAGGACGTTGGTATTAATAAAATAAACTGTCCAGCGTGGTCGCCAGATCTGAACCCAATACGAACTTCGCTTGGCTCTAGAAGAGGAATGCCAATATATCCAGCAAGATGATATTCGCAACCTCAGACAGCATGAATCGACGTGTACAGGCAGTTATAGACGCTAGGGGAGGCAATACAATGTAAAAAACGAGTAATACCTACAAAAGCTTCTGCAAACGATAAAAATCTGTTGCACACTTTTGCAGATGTTTTTCGTTCCTATTCTTGCCAGAATTTTGTCAACCGAAAAAAATGGGCAAACAAAATTCGGCCAAGAATACCATAAAACATTTGCAAGCTATAAAAATCGTCAATTATTGTCATTATGACAGGTGTTCTCATTGGTAATTTTCGGCCAATCTTTACATTTACTACCTTTCCATTAGTGGAATGGTGGTGTAGGCCGTACAGTTGTCAATACACAAACTAACTTTTCTTTTTTTCTTTTATGAAACATTTTGTCTAATTTCACCAGCCATTTCTCGAAAAGATCCCTGCCATCCAAGCTCTTGAGCTGCTCACACATTCCACTGGTTTTTGACTTGACGTTCTTAAAACAACTCGGATTAGTCGACTTACCAATCGTACAGCAGAGGCAGCACTTCTGATCCGTCTATTTTTTGCATAGTTTTCCTCCGTGACATTTTTCATTTTTAAATGACATGGTTTTGGCAGAAGTGCATTTAAAAAAGGACCGGTCTCGTCAACATTTCTTTTCGAAGATTTCTTTTTTATCTATATCCTGAATCATCTTCTCCAAATTGTTTCCATTTGTTGGCTTCTTGCTAATTAACGGCTCCACATTTCTCCACAAATAGATTTTGAATGAAATTTTGTTGCATTCTTTGAAGCCGTCACCCACCCTGTACTCACCTTAAAGTTGTTTTTCTCCATTTCACAACACAAATGGTTTAACTTTTCCTTGTTAAACACTTGTAAACTTGTAATCTCCCTAGCTCTGGCATTGTTCGAACCATTTTATTAAAACACTTTGGATTTTCTGGCTCCCTTTATACCATTTTCGTTCTTTAACCGCCTCACTATCACTCTTGAGATTTTTTTCTTTATTCTTCAACTACGTATATTCCCTATCTTGAAGAAGTAGTTTGTGAATGATCATGTGATTAAGAGGAATTCAAAATTCTTGACAGTCCTCAGATTTTTTTCCGTCCCATTTTCTACTTTTAATTGCCGGCTATTTTTCCGATAACGTCAAAGTTTTGTATGTTCGAAGTTTACTGAAGGGTGGGGAGAATTTTATGGCCAGTACAATGCACAATGGTCTTGAATGTCTTGAAACAAGTGGCGCGTGGAGGACAGGAATGAATACTACATCTTTTCGCGGAAATTTCCAGCATGAAATTGGCATTTTAGCTTGTAGAGAAGTTCGAATTAGACAGGCCATTCACGTTCCGACTTGTGGTCCCACTTAGTAGTACTACTAGTTGGATGTTCGTCTCCACTCACGCTCCGACTTTCTATCCAACTAGCGGTCCAACTTCAGTTCTAGGTTGTTTTCACGATGCTTTACATCGCTTAAACCAAAAATGTATCGACTAAACACTACGCAAAATATAATAATATGATATGTATGTTTAAAAATTAGGTTTCGTTTCTCTATGTTATTTGTCTAGGGATGAACTAATTAATTTTTTCAACTCTTGATTTTTATGACTTTTTATGACGTAGGAAAAAATTATAGTTTTAAAGATTTGTATAGGTATAAAATCTATATTTTATGTATTTTAAACTGGAGCTGGGATTTATTTTGTTGTGTGTATGTTGTATATTTTTAATAGGAATCATTTTTCGTGCAATTGAAAGTTATTTTCTATTTTTTTGCGAGCTAGGGTTTTTTTGCTACAACCATGATTAAATTTTCATCGTTTGTTGATAATTCTTCCGTAGCCAATCCGAAGTATCGGAAATTTTACCTGTATAGGAATGTCCGAAATAGATCTACAGAAAGGAAAATGATTTGCCTAACAAAAAGGTAATTTTCGTGCAACTGAAAGTTTATTTTCTATTAAATAATCGCGAACTAGAGATCTTTACGTAAAGTATTTCATAGAAATCTCATACGTAACAGGTGCAGAAAGTCAACTGACTGAGGAAATTTTTCGATCCAACCTGTGATCCGACTTCCAACTTCACCATTCACGCTCCGACTTCGTCTCCAGTCGGAAGTCGGATCTTCAAGTCGTCCCAACTAGTCGTACCACTAGTTGTCCAACTAATCCAACTAGCCCACTCACGGTCCGATTTAGATCCAACTGCAGAAGTTGGACCACTAGTCGTACCACAAGTCGGAACGTGAATGGCCTGCATTTTCCAAAATTTAATTCGAATTGTTCAAGACTTTTTACCATTACTTATATAGGAAATGCTAGGGAACCAGAATAAAAATTCGAATTAAAGAAGATTTTGAATTAGAGAAGTTCGAAATAAGCAGGTTCCACTGTATTAACTTATTTTTTAGTAGTTTTTCTTTGTTAATTGCGTACTTAGATTAAGTTATGTACATTTAAATAATATTTAAGAAAATATAAAAACTGAAATACTTTGAATTCGACCAAAATTTTCCCTGTTGCGTTTTTTTTTGCATCTGAGTGTTCAATATTTTACCCTTTTATTGTCGATATTCTATTACCCTTAATTTTATGCATTCCCTTATGTAATGTGTTACATATGAGCATACGTGTTGTCTTTGGATTAATAAAACAATCGTGGTACTTCTACGACTTTTGTCATGGATCAAGGAATTATTACGCTTATATTACTTCGATAGTATCCTTAATGGTAGTCATATTAAAATCAGAACAAGTGCACCGCTAAAATCGATTACGAACTGGCGACAGTCTTATGTAGTAAACGCACCCCAAACGGGAAACGTTTAGGGATAACGAGCGACGTATTATCAGGTTTGCATATTTCATAAAAACGGCCATTCGATCGATTTCAATTACTTTATGACGTTTTCATAGATAAGGCAAAAACAGATCTAAAACTGGCTGAAAAATTAAATAAACTGTGACAAACAGACGAGACTGTTTTGTACGAGGATGTATCGAAAAATTCTTAACCTACTACATTAAGATATTTAAACTGCTTTAAATACACATACAGTATGACAAGCGAGACGTGGCTGGCCACGTGCGCGTAAATAGAAAATAAAGTTTCATGTTATGAGATACACTAGGCTTGTAGTCATGCGTGTTCCGAGTGCGATGTTGCCGCGTTAACAATTTAGTTGTGATCTGAATATTATAAAAACAATGTACATTAAATATTATTTTTAGACAATATTTGCGCAATGGTTGTGGTTGTTTTTAAATTTCATTCACAGCAATAGATTTTCCAAGACCATAAATATTTTGACATTGGGTTGAGTTATGACTGATAATACCTGATGAAACTTTGTCTGATATCCGCCAATTGTTGGGAGAAAGCTTATTAAATTCTTTCCCCAGCGGGTACAGTACCAAATATTTTAGGACCATGGACTGTGAAAGAGATTCCTTTGATATATGTAAGCAGACTTCGCAGCGATAATTCCTTATTTGTTTGATTTGATCGGGTTGTACTTAGAGAAAAATAGAGGGTTTCAGAAATAACTGATTCACATCTGTTTAATAACAAAGTACCGACCGACTAAACACACGACCTACTACATTACGATTATTAAGTGACTCGATTCCTTTTTGTTTGCCTTTTTATAACATCAAGATTCTACACATTAACTTGTTACTAGGCCAAGTATTTTGATAAAACTGCTGAATCTACAAGGTTAGCTTAAAGTGCAGCGAAAATGTTATGAAATAAGACACGCATATTACCCAATACGTGTGCATTATCATGTAAAGGATATGTCTAATATTTTGGATTACTGTATTTATGTCAGTATTTGAGAAAGAGAAAGAGCGAAGAAATTTGATTTACCCCTTTTGGATACCAAACTAGCAATAGCTGATGCTCTATCCAAAGCCGGAAAACCAATTAAACAGAACAGAGTAGGAAGACCATCAAGTAGTAGCATTCAGCAGATGTACGAGAACAAACGAAAAAAGGGACCCACTAGAAAAATATCCCAGGAAGACATCCGTAAAGATGGCCTTGATAATTTTTCCTATTGGGTTGAGAGCACTAAGATGCAAAGTTCCAGGCTGTACAGGGAAAACATATATAGTGTGCACAAAATGCACAATACCGTTGTGTATGTAATAAGAGAATAAACGTGTCATATTGCACTTTCATACTGTATAGTGTATACTGTAGCTTCAACATAGTTTGACTTACATTGTTGCATGATGTTCCATATTTGTCACCTAAATTTTTTTTTCCGCAAATCGCCAGGAAATTTTGACATTCCTGTCAAAATTTCTTGAAGAAAAAGTCAGGACTTCCTTACTGTAAGGAAATGTCATTTCCTTACTGTAAGGAAATGATATTTCCGTACAGTTGTTAGTGTTCTACATAAATGATAGAAAACACATTGCTTATAAGGAATTAATTTATATTTTGAAAACATCAAGTCATTGCTGAATACATTTTTAAGATCAATTTGTTATATTTACAGTAATTTGACAGTTAGTACAATTATTGAACATTGGAGGAACACTCTTAGAACTATGAGAAACATTTTGGACAACATGCAGGGTGGAAGTGTCATTTTGTTGAATATTTTGTACTGTGAAAATTTTATTTGCCACCTCAACCTTATTGTTAAGCGATTCTTCGATATATCCTTCAGCAACGTTTGATGACTTCCATCCGCCATGCCTCTTTAAACTAGTTATGTCGGCACCAGAGTCAACCAATATTGTTGCAGAAGACCGACGAAAGCAGTGACCAGTATATTCTGTCGGATTTACCAAGTTCAAATAAGTAGCAATTATTTTGGGCATTTTTCTAAATTGATGAATTCCTACCACTTGTCTACAACCCTTTCCGCTTTGATATTTAAAGAAAAATCGGTCACTGTTCATATTTTCTGGTCTTAACGAAACATACTTTCGATAAACATTCAAGTAGATCTGATTAATTACAAATGATCTTGGTTTGTTGGTTTTCGAATCAGGTATGCTGATTAAAAGCTTAGATTCTAAGTCTTCTATATCGTGTACAGTCATTCGGACTAACTCATCCATTCTACAGGCCCCAGAAATACCAAATATTACAGCCACCTAAAAAATAAATAAAGCTATAATCTAAATAGAAATTAAAACCTTGTAAATTACCTTAATCATTAAATTTTCTTTATCTGGAGCTTCCTGGATAAATTTTTCAATTTCTTCCTTCGTTAAAATCTTAGATTTCTTTGCCCTATAACTTGAGCTTGCGTTTCAATAAAGAACGAGTTTTGAGTATGTAGATATATCTACATTGTGTTTAAGTGCAAGGTTGACTTCAGCATTGAATAATTGGCCCATAATGTTGAAGATTTCATCTTTAAACAAAGATCTAGGAAGTATGCCATTACAACATTTTCTGAGAAAGAACTCGTATTTTTACTCATGCGATAATCCATAAAACGTCTGTATGCATTTTCGTACTTTTCTCTTGATTTCTTTGGCAATAATTCTAATGAAGCAGTATTCACTGCCTCAACCAGCTCTGGAGGAGTCCCAGGAATGGAAATTTCATCATCACTTATCATTTTACTTTCGAGAACACCAGCAATTAAATTTATAAGCGTCAAGTTTGACAATTCAACCTCAATACGTTTCCATAGTAACCCAAGTAATTTTATTAGGAATTTAAAAGCACCATTTATTTGGGAATAAAATTATCGCGTTTTTTTTAATCAATCAATATCTGTCGAATTTTAAACGATTTGCGGAAAAATAGTATGTTTACCTCGTAGGAAAAGCCACATTCCTGGACTCTGTGTTGCTAAGTCTCGGCTTGCGCCTCGATTAGCAATCTTCACAGTCGTCCAGGAATGTTAAGCTTTTCCTACCCGGTAAACAATGTACTATTGTCAATAAAGTTTTCCTCGTAGCTAGATTTTTTTCAATATTGTGACGTAAAAATAGAATTAAAATTCTTATCTGAGAATTTATTTTTGATAAAAAACAAAAATTCATGCGGTAAAGGGTTAAGATACGTCTTTTATGCTATTTTAATACTACAATGGTCTGATTCAATATTAAAACTTTCCGGTACATTGCCTCCATTACTATCATTAGAACAATCTTCATCGTACCATTTGAAAAGAGATTGTTCAAAATTACTGTCACCTTAACGAACTTTTTTTAATAGACCAGCCATATTTGTTAAATTCTGTTATATAGTTAGTTACACGGGCGGTCTGGCGTCAACTGAGAGTCTACTTTTAAAATAATATTAATCTTAACCATTGTTTCCCAATTATAATTACCGTCTTATGATAATTCACTAGAGGAAGGAGTAGGTAGAACTAGAAATCGGAGGGAAAATATGATTTATTTATGAAGCGTAGAATGGGAGGCGACGCCGGATCAGTTAAGGGTTGAACAATATGTCTCTTATATCCTTTTGCACTTCCATCTTCGATGTATTATCTTAATTGACATACATACATAACCGTATCTTTTCTACCGTTAGGTGTCGAGGGAATCTTATTTAATCAATATAAAATTGGGTCTAATAAGTTAATTGGACACTATTCAGTACATGTTATAATAATTACGTATAGACCGAATCAAAATTTCATAATAATAAATTATCAGGAAATATGTTTATTACGTGGTTATGGAACACTTGTTTTCGATTGAATTTTAAAAGCAAACGCCGGAAATTTTTTTTTCACCTTTTTCTAAAAATAAATACGAGAAAATCGGGATTATCGACCTCCGCGGCGAACGTTACAAATCGACATTTGCATAAATTAAAAGCAAACAAACGAAAGAAATAAGATTATCTATAAATTGCCTTCTCATTATTTAATTATTAATTAGTCCACGAGAATTTTAGTTAAAAAACGAAAAAGCTAACTAAGATAAGAAGTTTTTTATGTGTGCTGTATTTGTTATTGTTTGCTGTTGATGTATGGTTATTTGTTCAGTTTCAATGTCGTCACTCGTCAATCCTACAAAATGCGTTTCTTTGATAATGTTAATTTTTTATTCTTTTTTTTTTGAAACCGCTAAAAATTATGTATACCAGTGGAGTATAGATAGGCACTTTGTTTCACTCTGTTTACATGCTTTTGTGGTTTCAAAATTAATGTTGGTTCCAATTTTGGTATAAGGCAGTGGAGATGCCTACTTAATATTTACTTTAATATTACCAAAGAATATAGACGTCTATATTCTTTGATATTACAGTGCAATATCCAAGCTATCCTTTTTCGGTTTATAGGTAGTTATAGAACATCCCAGAGGTACTTTTCAGTGCGTCACAGTTTTTCGATTTCTTTCTAATGCATTAAGTTGGATGTGACGGAGAAAGCGGTAGTTCGGTGATTAAACAGAACTATATTGCAGCGTTAGAATAAGCTTATATACATAAGAGGTTCTTTCCTAACCTACGTTTGATTCGTTGATATTTAGATGCGCGCTTTCTCTAGCCAATCAAATACGCCTATTACTGATAGTTGACGTAAAACTTCGTCCATGCTGGCCATTCTTTCGAAGTGTTCCAACAGTAAGTGACGGCTGTCGTTCAGGTCAGTATTTGCAAAGAATATAGACGCTATATAATATATTTATATTCTTTGGTATTTGTTTTGTATAATTTTATTTTGTATTTTGTTTTACATAGTATTGTGATTGTGGTTTTATTTGTATTTGTACAAGATGGCAAGATATACGGAAAAAGGACAAGTTCTAATATTAAAATTGCATTAATATTTTCAATTGGAAAATATAAATATTTCATCATGGAGTTGTTTAAGAAAATATCTTTATAGATACATCCCCACTGGCAGTATTTTTCTATAATTTTATCTGCTAAAAGTCTAATTTTGTACATACAAACTGTAGAATCGCCTATTTTGACATTATCCGCTAGATGAACAAACTTTGTTATTTATAAATACTTGTCTCTGCTCAAAGCGTTGTAAACACAGGAAACTCCTAGGTCCTCATCCAATGACCTGATCTAATTTCATTTCTAGATGGTTCAGGCCTATATTTCAAAAGATCAATTACTACTTTAGCTCCAAGTGGTATTTTTTTATTATCTTCAATATCATTCGTTTTTTTTTTCGCAACAAACGTGAAAACCATAATCATATCCAGTGGAACCAGTTATCATCCAATTCTTATATCCAAATCTGACGGGCTCCTCTCTAATTAATGTTTTGCTAGGTTATGACCGAAATATTTCACCATGAATTTGTCTAAGGATATATCTTTAAGGAAACTCTCCACTGGCAGTATTTTTCTATAATTTTCTATTACACTGATATTCAAATTCTACTTTTCAGTGTTTTCAATAAACTATTATTATTACACAATAGTGAATAAATAGTTTTTATGATTAGAATTATATTTTATTTATGTAATTAATTTAGAAGTTACCTAATAAAGTTTTGAAAACAGTCTTTTTTGTGTTACTTATACTATGGCCAAAAAGCAGTAGTGAGAATAGAAGAAATAACATCAGAAGAAATAGAAGTAAAAAGAGTTGTTCGACAAGGGTGTATATATACACCAGTATTATTTAATATGTATACTCGGAAGACATATTAAGTAAGGCAATGGATTAACGAAACGTAGACATTAGAATTAATGACATGATCATAAATAACCTGAGATACGCTGATGATACAGTTCTTGTAGCCGAATCACATGAAGACCTACAGATACTTCTTAATTAGGTGACCGCAGTAAGCGAAGAAGAATATGGACCATCACTCAACAGAGCAAGAAATACGTGATAATAACAAAGACAACTCAGGACATTCGTGAGATATATGTACAGAATCAGCCTATTGAAATAGTAAGAGAATTCAAATACCTAGATACAACTATTAATGAAAACAATGACAGCTCTCAAGAAATACGAATCAGAATCAAACAAGCCAGAAGCGCATTTACAAGAATACAACGGCTTCTCTGATGTAGAAACTTAAACCTTAAGTTACAAATACGACTGCTGAGGTGCTACGTGCTACCCGTATTATAATACGGGATGGAAGCTGAAGAAAATTCACGTGAGGAGACTGAAGGCATTCGAGATGTGGATGTACCGAAGAGTACTAGAGATCTCATGGGTAGATGGAATAACCAACGTTGAGGTAATGTGACATGCATAATGAAAGAGAAGTACTAACATTTAAGAGGAGAAAAGTGGGATATATGGGTCATGTCATGAAAGGAGATAAATATCTAATACTACAGGTCATTATGCAAGGAAAAATCCGGAGAAAAAGATCCATAGGAAGGAGACGTAACCCATGTAATAACGACTTATTTAGAGCCGCTGTTTCAAAATTAAAAATCGCTGTGATGATTGCCAACTTTTGACGCGCAGACAACCCCTTGAGAAGAAGAAGATACAAAAATTCAATAAATGAATCATTTTGTCGTCAATTTCGAATGTTTCCATATTTATAAATTTAATAAACAATATTTTTTATTTTTATTAATATACGGGATTACCCCCTGTGGCTAAGTACGATCCTGAAATCTGTCAGATTCTTCAATAACTATATGAAATAATGCTCGACACACCTAATTCATTATATGACGTCATAATTAATGACGCACTGAAAAGTACCTCTGGGATGTACTTTATTATGGTTTTATTAATAATTACATATAAAAAACATTTCCTTATCGGGATAGTGTGCAAATATAGTTTGGCATAATATATAGCAGGGCGGATCCTGTCCTGGGTGAACATTGCGTATAGTTTCACGGGATTGTGTACTATTTTTCAGGACACTTGTAATATTCATGCTTATAAAAACATATTACCCCTTAATATCCTGAATTATTATATTTTTGAAAAATGATATATTTTTATGATAATTTATTGTTCATATGAGTTATCTAGTCGAGCTTCTGAGCTTATTTTCAAAAAAAAAGTTAACAAAAAAAGTTATTAGCTGTAACATATAGGTATGTCACTCTAGGAATACAGGGAGCAAAATAAGAAAAATGCGAAAGCTTTATTAAATTCTATATACAAAAAATATGTTTTACATATGTATAGAGAATTACCTAGTATGAAACTGCTCATTACAATCAATGCACAACCTACAAATCAACACTCTCTACACATGGTTCTAACAACAGAAGTGCAATTTTCAAATGCGCACCGTCGTCTTTTCTTGTTTGGAATATATATCAAGATGTGATCTTGTCTGTCAAATCTGACGGTGTCGCTGGTTCGACTACCGAGACTGCTTGAAATTAAGGGTTTTGGTTACCTGCACCTTTAGCTTATGTACCATACTTCATAAGATATGAGGTGGCAATATCTCTACGAAAATCGATTTGTGTTATAGAATTTCCGGTTTTTTTATAAATATGCCAAGCAGTTTCCAATGATGCGTCTAGTAACCATGTAAATAATGGCCACCACCATTTTTTGGATCTAATATCAATCCTGTACTTTCCTATATTTTGATCCATGAAGTCCGTCCCTCCCATCGATGAGTTATATTTTCCTATGAGACACGGACGAGGTACTTGAATAATTTTCTTCTCTTTCTGAGAAACCTTTTTACATGTGTCATGAGTTGAATGCCATAAAGTAGGCAGCAGTAACAATATTATTGTCGGACCAACGTACAAAAATTATACCGTCGTTACGTTCAATAACGACTACAATCACCTCGATCTGCCTGTTTTTGAAATTCAGTTTTAGAGGGTAAAGGTATACCCTTAGGTAAACGATTTTCACGAATGGTACCAGTGCACCAAATACCATTTTCTCGCATATTGACAGTAGGTTAACACTGGTAAACAAGTTGTCTACAAAGAGTTTATATGGTAGGTTCCTCTTATTGGTGGTAACTCACGCAACATGTTTAGCAATGGAGCAGTAGCTTTTCCATATAATTTTTCATCTACTTGGCTGGATTTTGGGTTATTTCCCTGATATATATCAAAATTAATTAGATAATCGTCTTTTGTGTTCAGCGACCACATTTTAAATCCAAATCTGATTTGCTTTCCCCTTATGAACTGTTTACAAGAATGCTTTCCATAGTATCTAACCATAGATTCGTCATAGCATATTTTTTCTTCTGGCACGAAGTTCTTTATAACTTATTTTGTAAATAATCTATGAGTGGACGGACTTTCCATGCTTTATCCTTTGGGTTTATGCTATTATTGTCTGTCCAATGTACAAATTGCATAATTTGCTTAAATTGATTATGCCTCATTACATTTTTAACAAAACAATTCTCCATGTCTGGTTTTGAATCCCAGTAATATCTCTTTCCTGGTTTTGGATTATATCTACTAAGAATCAAAATGCCAATAAAGCATTTCAGTTCTTCAAGTGAGATATGTGGGTCGGCAACATTTTGACTACTAAGTATTGGAATAACTGACCATCCCAGAATAACTCGAACAATTCAACAGGTGTTAAATTCTCATAATGAAAAAAATTTGGTGTTGGAAATGTATTCAGACGATTTTGAAAATCACCTCCTTTTAATCACGAATATGAACATTTTGATGGCGCATCTCTAGGTGCGCTGGCTTCAGTGGCGCCAATTCTATCATTATTTAAAAGTTTTACCTCGGCTTGGGCACGAAGTTGTCTCCCTGGCAAATGGTCAAGATCTCCATCATCATTTTCATCTCCAGATTCTTCGTCTATGACGGACGTTTACTTCTGGAGGTTCTGTGTAGATGGCATCTAAATCTAACTTCTACATCACCGTAAGCTATTTGAAGTGCTTCTTCAAGGGTAAAACCGCGCCCAAAATGGAATAAAAACCCTTAAATGCCAAATAAATACATTCCCATAAAGGCGTTTATGTATTACATCAAAACAAAATAGTTTCTTAAAATTCTCTGTTGGTAAATCCCCAGATGGCAATAATCGTTGTTCCTCAAATCGCCGATAATATCCTAATATTTATATTATTATATAAACATGTGTGATGGACACAGCGACTGCGAAATTGATACATGGTTACATATATCGGCAATGATCATACGTTTATCCAACTGGCAGTTAACAATGATTTATAAATCTTAGTAAATAATTCCCTGGGAATGAAAATCACGTCTTTATAGCGGCTTCCCACGGTCGGCGTTATTACGGACGTAAGCGGACTAGCACGCCACCACGCAACCGTGGTCTCGGTCCGTGGTTAGCGAGGCACGTCTGTGTGGTCCGTCCATTATCCATCTAGATTCGGCAACAATCAAAGGTGCGGTACATGCTCGTGCGACGCGATCCTAGCGCGTCTGTGTTTTAACAGACGACAAGTGCAAGTCAGAAGTTTTTCATTCGCTGACACGAGTAGTTGTCTGTTAGTGTTGTCAAAGTTGTTTTTGCAGTTTTTTGCTAAAAAATGGAATGGACAAACGAAGTTATTTTTGATTTTTTTAAATTTCGTAACAAATGAAACCAATGTATGGAATTCTACTACGGCACCAGAGCAACGAAACGGAATCGATATATACGATATTGGAACCGAATAAAAAATCAATTAAAGAATAGTACTATTTCGATTAAGAATTAAAAAAGAAGAGAAATAATTAATGCCGAAATTTAATGTTTACAAGCCTGAGTGGCCTTTTTATGATATAATCAAACAATACTGTCACGGACCTACACAGACTGTCCGGACCGTAGAAGAGCTCTGTCTAGCGGTGTGTTTCTCCGTCCGCTGATCGGCTGTCCGCGATGATCTGTAGGTAGAATCTAGAATCGCCGAATCGTGGGAAGCCATTGTTATTGTTTTTATTTTTTCTCTGAAATCTTTATTTGAAATTTTATCTCTGAAATACGGTAGTACATTATCCTAGCGTTGCATATATTTTAATACTGAACTTTGGGGCTACACAGAACTAAGTGGTATTATAAAGTAATAATATTTTAAATAAAATTTGTTATGAGTAGATGAGATGAGAGTTGATGTAGGTTATGTACCTTTGTGTAAAGCATTAAAATTACTTTTTGAGCTAAAAAATAGCAAGATAAAAAAATAATGTACTTACTCTAGATTGATGTCCATTTTTTTAAATATTTATGACAGTTATTTTAAATGTTAACAGCACAAAATTTTCGCACACTATTGTCTGCAAACCAGTAAACATGCATTAGAGGAAGTGTCAAATTGCACTATACTTAAACCATCTATGCGATCCTATCACAAGTTTCTTTACACGGCGCTGTTTAAATTAGACAATATTGCGTAACTTATATGTCACGCTAGGATATTAAGGGTTAAATGTATTCTAAATAAACAACTATTCGACGGTTTTTTCTGGCAATGTGGCAAAACTACTGATTTTGTCCACAATACTTTTTAAATGGATGTTTACTCTTTGCAAAAACGCATTTAGCTGAAGTCCTCTCTCCTTGATTTGTTACCTGAGTAACTTTCGCGGTTTCAGATATTTCTGTACACTTCTACTTTAAAATCACTAAAACGCAAAAGATTAGTTTTCCTGAAACTGATTAGTTTTTAAAACTGAATTTAATTTCGGTGTTGCCTGAAAGCAAGCAGTGCAATAAAAATATAAAATTGTCCCACAGTCTGCATATATTGATCCGCTTCAATTTGAAGTCTTTGAATGGCTAGAAACATAGTATACTAAATCGGTAAAATATACTGTTCGTTTCATATCAGATTCCTCATAAAAATCATTTTTCAACATCAATTAACTAATCTTTTCTTTTTTATTGCAGACATCTCAGAAAGCATACACCTGGATGCGATAATGAAGACGCAGGAATGGCAGCAGAAATGCACGAGGATGAAGAATTTCAAGGTTGTATCGAACCCGAAAGGCACGAACCAAAAACCTCAG
Source organism: Diabrotica balteata (assembly GCA_918026665.1). NCBI lineage: Eukaryota > Metazoa > Arthropoda > Insecta > Coleoptera > Chrysomelidae > Diabrotica > Diabrotica balteata. The sequence continues at coordinate 145,683,783 of OU898281.1, forward strand.
AACACAGGACGAAGAAACTGGAACATCGGAAGAAGTACACTCGAAGTCTGAAGACCGGCACTCTTTCGGCATTAACTGCTGCTAGTAAGTCTTAATAAATTCCCTATCACCTTTTAAAAACTTTTTTTTAATCTTTATAATCGTGTATTTTTCAGAAATAAGAAATAAAATAAGAGGACGGAAGCCTGGAAGGCCTAGCCTGAATCGCGTCCATCGCAAGCGTCACCTGACGGACATATCGTCGCAGTCGTCTGCCTTCCCGACAGATTCAGCTGCGGACGAAGAAATCGAATCCCTAGGTATGTACTAGATCCCCGCAAAAATAGTTTGAAATAACTAATATTGTTATATTTTTAGATAACAATAGCAACCAAGGAGTAACTGGAGATTCTCCGAGTTCGTCACCGCTGTTGCATATGCACTCCATTTCAGGTAACAACAATAAGAGGAGTAGTAATCGGTTCCAGTCGTACGATATCGACAATATCGTCATACCGTACAGTGTGGCTGCATCTACGCGAGTGGAAAAGTTACAGTACAAAGAAATTTTAACTCTCCAAAGTAAGTTTCAATACTTAAAACCTTTTTAGTCGATTTCAAGATTCAAAAAACTTTTTAACACAGTAATTTAAAATTGATATGGAATTTGAAGTTATTAATGCTTTTATTTGAATAAAATTCAACCCTACATGTAGTCGACACGAATGTTTAACGAACACCTGTGTAAACGAGAAGAATGAAAAGAAATATAATATATAAAAATTTCTAAGCAGCTGGAATACTCTCGTTGTAATCGTCAGATAGTTTGCAAACTCGCCATCCGACTCCCCTCTCGCTAATGTTTGTCCGCTATTATATACGTTGTGAGTTCTGTCTTCCTTTCTTGCTGTTCCATGTTTTCATTAGTTCCACAGAATTGAAGAAATTGTCGAATAAACTTTATGGCCTTTCCTACCATTTACGAGTAATCTTTTAACGGCCCTAGCTCCTAATTTTTTCTGTCGTATCAGCAACTTTTTCCTGTATAAACATCGAAACTGGCTTACAAATCCGGATTCGTCGACCCCGATCCAGACCTTGTAGCCTCTTTTTACGGCTTCATTGGTAAATATTGACGTAAGGAATTATGTCACTTTAATTTTATCATTGAATCGTCTATTGCTGTGATTTCTAAGGGATTATAACAAACAAAAACGATTCTAGATAGCTGATCAGTAAAGGCCTAAGTTTATAGGTTTGTCATAGTTGGCCTCATGTCTTTTGCTTGAAGCGAATTCTCGTTTAAATCCAAGTTTTTGAGCTACTACACAACCAAATCTCTTCAGGAACTAATATATCACATCTCGAAGATCCGCTCTGGAAGACAGTAGTCTCTGACTAGGAAGAATCTTTATTCCCAATTAGTAAATTTATTGCGCATTTGTTTTGTATTAGTTTGTGTAAATCTATTCTCGTCACCGTCGCTATTTGGGACCGCATAAAGATTGGTTTGTAAAGGCAATATTATCAATAAAGTCCTTTGTAAAGAGTTGAAGAAATACATCCATAGAAGAATCAATATTGTCTGGTATATTGGGGCCGACAGGTTCATTAAATTTTTTTATAGGGAATGCAATTTTAGGAGTCTCTAGTCCAAATTGTATTTGAAAGAAAATATTTCCTTCTACGTATATCCAACGGAGTATCATCATCGTCACTCTCATCTGCTTCAATTTGATTTGTTTCTAAGTCGTCCTCAATTTGAGTTTTCCACTGAAACAGCGTCTTCAAAGATAATCGTCGAAGACTCTATATCAAAAATACTTTTATTCATATTTGTTGTTAAATATGTTTCCTCATAGCCATCGGAGCTGTCATCAATATTTGAATTACATCCGATGAACGTCTTCATAAGAGTAAAAATTTCCTCTTTGAGACATACGTTCCAAATCGGCATAGGAGAGTGTTTATTTTTGCCTGGAACAAAAAAGCCTGCATTTGCCTTGTGTCCCAGCACTGCCACCACCATAATTACAAGGTGTAAAATGTACTAAATCCATCAATACAGCACCATCAATCACGGTCTAAGCCACTGTAAACATAACACTATAAAAATATTACCAATGGTCAACGAAACAAAATTTGACGTGCGATTAGTTGGAGGGGATCTCGACAATCCACGTATTGACTGTGTCTAAGCGCAAGGAAAACCAATCTACAGTATAAAAAATGTTTAAAATGTCTCTTAACGCTTAGCCCACCAGTACACAAAGGGTTAATATCACTCCTCGGGGGGATTTTGGGTAATACATGAATATCGTGACGCGATGTTCTCCCAGACATCGTCTTCTGAAGTTTTTTGGAAATACCCTACAAAAACAAGTGCAAATTCGTTACAACATATTGGTTTTTGGGGTCGCTGAACTGAACACTAATACCATATGTGGGCGATGATGTGCGGGGCTCCTGGTGCTCAGGGGCGGCCTCTGCTCTTGCAGTTTTCTGGAAATTCTATACAAAATCAGTGCAAACTCGTTTACTCATGGCTTTTGGTGTTGCTAACACTAATATCATGCCCTCAATTGTGTGCGAGGCACCTGGTGACCAGGGCGAGCTTCGTCTTCTAGAACTTTGTGAAAATTTGATACAAAATCAGTCCAAACTCGTTACTATATGTTTTTTGGGGTCGCTGAACACTAATATCATGTCAGCGATGGTGCCTGAGGCACGTGGTGCTCGGGAGAGTAGTGGTCTTGTGGAGTTTGTGATTTCGTATTGAATTTTCACAAGACTCTAGTAGACTAGGCCCCTCCTGGCACCACGTGCCTCGCACATCATCGCCGGCATGATATTAGTGTTCAGCGATCCCAAAAACCATGTAGTAACGAGTTTTGACTGATTTTGTATCAAATTTCGACAATACTCCAGGAGACGAGTCCTGTTTTGTGCACCAGGAGCATTGGAGAACATAACCGTCATGATATTCGTGACCAGCGTCCCCAAAAAATCTCCGAGTAACGAGTGTGCACCAATTTTGTATCGAGTTTCCATAAAACTAAAGCAGAAGAGGTCCGTCTTGTACATCAGGTGACTCAAAGACCAACACCGACATAAATGCACTTTGGAAAGTGCATTTTCCTTGTGCAATAATGCAATTTTCATTTCCACATTTTTGTTTTCATTTTTGTTCACAAAATTTCCTGACACTCTTACGTATCGAATGCAAAAAGTTTCATTGAGATCCATCTTACTGCAAAAATTTGGTTTGTGTTTTGGGCTTTTTATTGCTTTAGAAATACATTGTTTTTCCGTAACAATGTGCGAACATGCCAAAAATTTCAGCTCAGAGATAGACCTCTCTTTGTATGCAATAGAATATCTTTCTTATATTGAAGTTCGCTCGACAAACATCATTTAAAAACAAACGAGTTCAGCAATTTGTAACTTTTAATAAAATACATAGATAAAATTCCAACAATTAAAACATTTTTCTTTGACTTTTAGATGGAGAATAATAGATCCTGATTATGGTAATCAGTTTGAAACCAAAAATAATGGCGCTGTGAAAGAAAATGACCAAGATACTGATGTAAGTGATTATTGTAACATAAATTTATATACTAACCTCATCGCCTTGGATCTTTTAGTGCTTTCCCAATACTAGATTGTTTTTTTTTTCGCTGACTGGACATCGTTCATCATTCTTTCATTGTTTATTGTATGCAGTTATTAGTTTTTGTTCCCTTTATCAATGTTCCAGGCGATCTTTATTAAAATCATTCACTAAATATTTAATGATATGTCAGATTTTACGTCTATACACATACTTTTGAAGGCTACTTAATTATTTTTGTGTTTTCTTTTTTTTTTACTATTTCTGACGTGTTTCTTTGTTTTTTAGTATTTTTGTCTTTTCACCTTTTTGTTCATCATATCACATTTCTAGTATCGTGTGATATTTGGTTCAGATTGTTTATTGTTTTTCTTTCAAAGCCTTTTGTTTTATTGCTTCTTGTGTAGTTATCTGAAACATTATTATCACCTTTATTGTCAAGTTAAATACAATAGTACTTCGTTAAAAATCTACACAGTGGAATACATACCTTTCCCCAATCGTGATTATTTTCATATTTCTTACTTTTCCTTATATAATAATGTGACTAACAGGAAGAAGATCTCAAAGAGGAAACCGTAACCGCCCGTCACGACCGTTCCGAATACGAGGAGAAGAAACGCTTCGCTAGTTACCTGAAATTCCCGCTGGGGTCCAGACCGCGCTCGAATCGCCGAACGGACAGCAGGGCCGAATCGAGCGGAGCAAACACCCCTGATCCGATGTCACCTCACAATCCCGATCATCACGATTCTCCGATGACTTCACCTCCTGCGACACCACTGTCCGCCGCGGGTACTGACGAAAGTCAGTCCCTACCTCACGTTCCTTCCGCCGTTGTGAGGAGGAGGACGATGTCCCAGTCGAGGTTCGGGATGGGCGGGAAGGAGAGGGAGATGAAGGACGATTCGCGCGCCACTACGCCCGATATTGTAGAGGTAAATTCAAAATTCTTTATATTTTAATTATTTCTTTTACTGTACTCACTTGTTTACACTTTTATTTATACTTTATTGTACAATTGCTTTATTTTGATCTAAAATACTTGTTTCAATACTTCCCGTAAAACTAAAACTAAGTGGTTTTCTGAGCTGGGTAATTATAGGTCTAAACATTTTTTTAAAAAATGTTCAATATAAATTTTTAATAATTGATATTAAAATGTTACTCGTCAAAATAATGATTTTGCTCCATAATGAGCTTGATACAGTGACAACTGAAGTCTACTACTTCAGTGTACATAAAGAGAAAACATTGTCGGAAGAAAGGTTATTTACTAGAGACGGAACAATGCCATCGACAACAAATTACAAATTCGGAATTCTTGTACATTATTAATAATTATCTAACTTTTTACCTATATCATTCCAGGTTCCTCCTTACGACAAGCGGACATTCCCTCTCAGCGACGAAATTTACGAGAAAATGTTGAGACTCATGCCCGAAGACCACCAGTTCCAAACCAACAGTAGATCGCAAGATTCTACCGAAAACGAGAGCAGGGACTACGATTCGTACCTGGATCAGAAAGCCCCCGATTCGCCCGACACCGAGTCCACGGAGTCGGCGATCGGGGATGGCGAAGAAGAAGATCCCAACGATCCGGAATGGATCGACATGGAAAGGTTTAATAGAGACCGTTCTAAGAGATAAAGATGTTCCCTAACATAGTTATTTTTTATAGTAAGTATGGACAAACAATAATTTCAGTTGATAATACATTTATTTTATAAATTGTGATTAGTTCCCATTAAAGATAGTTAATAACATAAAAATGCCACGAGAAGATAGCTGTAGAATCATATTTATAAGATAAAAAAACTCCGTCTCTGACAATTAATACCTAGTCTCCAAATCATACCCCAGTATGATTTGGTGCATCGCAGGGTAGGGTGCTTGACCCTTCTTATATCTCATATTGACGGCAGAATATCGGCATATTCATACATTAGCAGAAGATACTGGTGTTCTTGCAATAGACAGCAATCCCCAACTAGTTATTAGCAAACTACAGCAGTAGGTCTCATCAACCTAGAAGAATGGTTGACCAAATGACTTATAAACGTTAATTCAACCAAATCAGCACATATAACTTTTACAACCAGACGTGTTGAGTGTCCTAGTGTTAGAATAAATGATAATATTCTACCGACAAAAAAATAAGATTCGGTATCATGGTATATATCAAACAAAGCTAACCATGATAACGACCGGGACATCCCCACTGTTGAAGATGAAACCTCTCCGTTGCAGCAGCTGCTTCCAAAAACTACCTGGCCATCGAAATGCAGAGATCAATTAAATAAGTGAACCTTTAGCAGTGTACAGAATTAAGCTTCCATTTTATTTTCAGGAACAAAAATAATCAAACTACAAATATGAAGTAATGTCATTGGACAAATCTCCACAACATAAAATGCATACCCAAACTGATTATTGAACAAACTAATCTGTAGTACTACATGTGATTCCACAACCACAACTCAAAACCAACAAATAGAACAAACAACATCGACAAACCATTCACCAAATTATGCAACAAGAAATAATCCAATAACAAGACTACCAACGACTTTTGGATCACTGCCATAAATTCCTGATTTAAAATACCGTGCTCAAATTGTGACAAAATATACATAGGAGAAACTTCTAGAACATTGCACAATAGGATTTTATCACATAGAAGTGACATAAACACAAAAAAAAAACAAAAGTTTGTGCATTAACAGATCATGCAATCCATCTCAAGCATGACTTTAATTTCTTTGAAGCAATCGTTTTATAGAAGGAAAGAAACGAACAAAAACGTTTATTTTTGGAAATGGCACGCGTACAAAAAAATGTATTAAGAGGAAATCTTATATACAAAAAAACATTTACTCGTACATATTATCCTACCAAAAGTAACAAAAACATAGACAATGACTAATCATGATAAGTAATGTGAGTCATCTATCAGTTTCCTAAACATATGCTAAACATGAATATGTTCAAAAAGCACATGCAGATGTAAACAATGGTCATCTAAAAAGATTTACAAAAATATGAGTACTTTGGAGCTCAAATGCAACCAAAATGATGCAAAAACTGTATAATAAAAAAAGTTATTCTAATAAGACATGTAGAAGTGACAGCTTCAAACCCAATCTAGCCATGAGTAAGTTTAGATAGCATTAATTTTATATTATATAAGTAAATCTACTTACTAATGTGATCATTTTCTTATATGACCTGAAGAATAATTAACTAAATTTGAAAGTTATACGTTAGACAGAACGTTCAAGAGTTTTTCTAGACCAAAACCATTGACTGCTACTACTCTACAACAAACTCTAACTATTTCAATCATCAGTCACAAATACCACTACTTATTATGATGTCATAATCATCATCAAGTCTTCATTTACCACGTCCACTGCTGGACATAAACCTTCCTGAAACTCCTCGATTCTTTGCGATTTTGTGCTCTTTGTTGCCAACTTTTGGTGTACGCCTAATGTAAGTCCAACGTGTAGGTGGTCCTTCCTCTACTACGTTTGTCTGTGCTTGGCCTCCAATGTGTAATAAAAAAAAATTTCAGATCATAGTGTGGACTAGTCTACATGGCCAAACAACCTCTTTTATCAATTAAATCTAACTATGTGAATTGGTATATAAGTAGAAACTATTTCTATATTTTTGTAACTATATAAAGGGTGTTTTTTTATAGGTATAGCTTCCAGTTTGGCAGCTGTCAAGTGATTTATGTTACAGTGGGTGGCCAAATTATTAGGGACAGTAAGATGATTTCTTAATTTTCTAGTTTAATTGAATTGTTTAGCAAGTTATTACCTTTAAGGCAAGCTATTGGTATTAAGGCCATAAAAACAATGAGTTCTGTTAGTAAAACTATTTATTTTTTTCGCAAAAAAATTGTTACATAATATCACTAATTTTCATATTTAGTGATGCCACACTTTGCTGCAATTACAGCTTCTGCACGTCTGTGCATACTCTGAATAAAAACTTCTACATTGTGTTTTAACTTTGGGTCATGATGCTATTCTTTAAATGACAGCTTCAATCAACTGCTGCTTCGTTGTAATAACATCTTTTGGTTAACTCTATGGGGTTCATGTCAGGTGAGTTTCCCGGCCAGGGCAAAACTGCAATATTTTCTTTGGACAGAAATGCAGTTACACTTTTAGCTTTGTATACTGCTAGACTATTTTATGTGGGGATATCTGAAGGTATCAAATATTGAAAAAAGTGATTTAAAATTGGGCCTCCAGATTCTACGTCAAAACCAGCCATGACGGTCATATACCAGAAGTCAATTTCATGTCAATTTATAAAAATCATCTTTGTTTTGTTTCATTTCAAAGTTCTATACCCAAAAAAAAAACACCCTTACCATTACTTTTTCTTTTATTTTGATTATGTTAATGAAACGAATATTTGTTTCAGGACAGTGTCTAACACAAGTGAGAATATAGCTCCAATAAGAAGTTTCCTTGGTACTATATGAAACAGAGTTGGAGCTGTGAAATATCCAGTTTCGATTAATTTTGTGTACTTGTTTTTTTATGTTTTTAAGCAGGTTCCCTGTATTGTATTTCTTAGTATTGATTCAAAAAATTTGATCAGCAGGCTTTAGTTTGATCTGCTGCATTCGATTTCGTTAACTGTGAAGTTGTTGAAAATTTACAAATATACTCTTCATAAGAGTAAGAAGAAGAATTGTATGATAAAGATAGTGTTAATCGTATTCGTTATTTTGGTTACAGTAATTTTACATAAAATAAACCAGAACGTTTCTTGTATGATGTTATTGTAAATTACAAAAATGAATAAAATAAGTGAAAAGAAAAAAATATTTATTTTCAAACGCTTAATATGTTGACAAGAGGGTTTAGTTACCTACTCTAACTAGTTGGTACGAGAATTTTTATATCCAAATATGTTTTAATATTACATGATGCAAAAAATAAAAATGTAACTCAAACTACTACACTTTTTTCTTCCTTATTTCATTTCCTGCGGGTTCCATTAAATATCCAACATATAGATGTAAAAGGTTTATTGAAAACTTATGTCCTACATAAAAGAAGAAATGATCAAGCAGTATGTGAAGCAGAAGAACAGTCAGTTTTTCGAGAAAACGCTTTTGTTTTATTTGATATAGTCTCCTTTACTGAATACAACGATTCCAACAATTTTCCTTCTTTAAGCCATCCGAATAATATAATTCTGGAAGCTCTGTAAATAAAATAGATGCTTGTTTCCTCAATTATTTCTTAGTTTGAGCTGATTTTTTAATTTTCGAGCCATCTTTTCAGATTTGGGAACACATATTCGGAGGGGACCAAATCACATATAGTTATCGTAGTAAGTTTTGCATATTCCTTAAATATGTTCAATGGTATTGAATTCACAATTGTAAGGGGCAGGTCATTCATTTTGGCTAACTGTAGTAATTCCGGCTTAAAAGAATTCTGAGGAACTGAAATATTTTCATTCGTTAACCATTTTTTTATTTTATGTACTGTCCAGAAATTTGTTGTACCACACCTTAATAGCTGAAATAAACCAACTGTTGCAGACTTGTTTAATTAAAAAAAGAATTATGTGAATGCATGTTCATTAATTTTCATTAAAAATTTATTTTTTTAAATCTATTAATGAATAATTCATTACTTAAAGGTACAATTTTATGGTTTTAAAGTCTTATCAGTAGGGTGCTAACCTGGCTGTAGACCCCCTCCTCCTTTTCTGCGCTTGGGACCGGCAACAGTTTCGTCGAGCTACTCGATCCCCCCAACAAAACTGCAGGCGGAGTTGAAGAAGAAAATGTAACGTACAGCGTATAAATGAATGGACACAAAATAGAAAAAAAAAGGAATAACTACATAGGAGACACGTGTCGACCTTCTATAGAGGTATTAATCCGCCAATGAACAAGCAAATTGTTTATAAAAAGGAAGATGAAAAAAAAGATAGAATTAGTATTAATATTCGCTATGAGCACGTGTGCTTGGTTGTATAGTAACTTCCAGTTGAAGTTAAAATTTGTCCAATGTAGCAAAAAAAAAACGTTACATAAGTATTTGCAAGTAATTAAAGCAAGGTAATCTAAAACTACTCCAAGCATATTATTTTAAAAGTTATACACTTATTATTTAGTAGCGTAATATGGGTTGCCTAGCAATTGAAATTCACATATATACACTCGGTTCGTTGATTCTTCACACACAAACTCAGTCCTACAATTTATTCTAACACACTACTATTGCCAAGAGATTGTTTCTCTTCTTTCCTCTAGATGACCTAATGAAATCCTATTATCAGATCCACTCTAGGAGAGTCATTCAAACTGTTCTTTTTAATAATGAAGACTATGTAAATGTGATTTTATGAAGGTATGTAATTAGGTAATATAGTATAAAACTCTTTTGAGCATGAGGATCAATGGTAGAGATCTGCATTATCATAGAAAACTTCTATTAGAAGCAGAAATCAGTGGTTCGAATAGGAGAAAGACTAAACACTGAATGTTAAATTCAACGAGGCGTCAGACAACGATTCAGTCTTCGCTATTAGACAATATTCCTCAGATATAATTTTCGAATATGAACTAATTAATAGTATTCAGTTTATAATATGGTGGCTGCATTGATTAAAAGTGAATAATTTGTCTTCTCGCGACTTGCACACAGGTCAGATGTGGGATTATCACACATCAAATATGAGATTTATAATATTTCTCCATACAGTATGCTTGAGGTTAAAAATCCCCCCGCACACTAAAGATATCTAACGTTAGTGTTTAATTTTAATAATAGATGGCTTGAAACAAATTTTAAGTTGAAATTTAAAGTTATATAATGTTAACCTTCTGTACTCAATCGCTCTGATGATTCCTGGAAGGATGAAATACGCACTATACTAGTGCGTATAAGAGGCACTATACGTGAAATCAAATCTTAACTGTCTTTCTTTTATTCCTGTTTACTCTTTATGAGTACAAGAAACCAATTCGCCAAGAATTTTTGCTTAAATGGGGAGATATGTTGTGGAATGCAATAGATTCCCCGTACCTCTCTTACACCTTTAGCATCGTCTGTTTATAGAAGGCACGTATTAAAGCAAAACTCTGAATTTTGGATTCGTCAAAGAAATCTTTTCATTTCTACTTTGGTGATTAAAAATTATATCTTTTATCATTATTTATCTCAATACTAATCGTGAGATCTAGCATCACTGAGAGAGATTTGGTGTGGTTATTTCCGTAGGCGCATGACTCACACGAAAAATACCTGCTCCCTCTCGCCATAATAAAATGAAGCAGGTGACGATACACAATAAATAAATTCCTGCTGTTTGCCATTTACAATAAATCAAGTAGATATTAACTGGAAAACATGAACTTGTTTGTGGGGGACAGTTTTGCCAACGCTTACAGCAAAAGTTTAATCGCAAGACTGGGTAGAAAGAAGACACAACATGTATAACATTTTGCCTCTTTACTAGCAAAAAACTTGTCTGGCGATGACAGGTGTTTGATTTTGTGTTGCCTATTTTTATGCCTATAAGTCTCAAAACGACGAAATAGCAGTCATAGGGACAGATTTTGACAGTAGGAAACGCCAAAGCATTGTATTTCCGGGAATTGGTTGTTTTATCTTCGCGTTTACTTTTTCTAGTTGGGTATGACTTCCCTCTCTTCCTCTAATGCTTTTAGATTTTCTTCTTGCGCTAAAGTTAATTCAGAATAAATAGTTATTAATTAAAATTACTCATTTCTTCATACTGTGTAGGTTCGTAATGTTGGTTGCCTAATGACAACCTCGTCTAATGATGTTGACGTTTTCATATGTTTTTCAAACATCGTAAATTCTCAGAAATAAATACGGGATTATTCAAACAACTAACTGATTTAATTATTATACCTTTATTTAAAATGATATCGATAAAATACATTCACGTAACTACTACCAGCTTATATATACATCCAAATATTAAAAAATCGCATAACAAAAGTGATAAAATATGACTGGTATACAATATTTTCAAAAAAATATATCTAAACTTAATATTGATATAAAAATAATTGGTCCGACATCAACCACTTTGACTACGCAGTTTGTCTTTTATCATAAACTAACCGAAATGACACTACTGACATTTTCTATAAATGCATTTTACAAAATCACAAACTTTTATGTATAAAAATGATAATATAAATGCCCATTGCACAACATGTGAAAAGTAAATTAAAATACTGAATTTTTGAGATGGTTTTTTGGGCAGTACAAAAAAATAACTCACAAAGAACACAAACGATATAGTTACGTCGTTGAATCACAGCAGGTATTGTAAATCTATTTTCTCTTGTGTTGAGCTTTCACTTCCTTCTGGGGTGTCATCAAACAGGATCATGCTCGTAGACCTTAATTTACATTGAAGATGTAACTACATAGTACTCTACAGTAGTGTTCTTACTGGAATATAATACGATGCTCTTCATGTGAGTATTCATAATGCGATGAAAAATGAATTTTAATAATACTTACACCAAATATGATATTATAATTTTTTAGAAAGTTAAAAAAACAGTTAATTTTTGCTGTGTACTACACTAATAGTGATACAAAAATAGTCTGAAAGCAAAATGTAGAAAAAAGGCACGGCTACAGTGTTAATAATGTGTAGTTTACTCTTTTTTTATTATACTCTACAGGGGTTTAAACATTTTCAAAAAATACTTTAAATACTACACCCTGTACTCAAAAAATAAATATTGTGGTAAAAATAACTAATTTACCAGAGAAAAAATAATCTGAATATGTGCGTAAAAAATAAAAATAGGTTGATTCACCTTTTTTGCCCCTAACTCCCATGTTATCCCACATTTTAAAGTTAAAAAGTCATACAACCTTACAATGCTGTCAACTGTCAAATATTGACAGGTTTCGTAGAAAAATCTTTATCAAAAATTTCAATATTGTAAAAGTAAGTAGTTAATTTTATAATTTTAATTCTTATCATATCTATTTATGTATGATAAGGGACAATAAATTCTCTTTAGGAAACCATTGTCATACTGGCATCGTTAATAACGATATCTATAAAATATGACAACATTTTTGAGTATTTCTTTCACAAAACTCGTATTAGCAAAATCGTATGAAAGGTCATGACCATCAAAGACCAATTCTTAGTATACACAGACATATTTTGTTCCGATCTAAATTCAATTCTTTTTTAATGTTTTTTAAGAAAAAAACGGGCGAAAAAACATGAAAATATAAAATTTGCTACAAGGGACGTCCAAAAACTAATAATACAGGGACTGTACGAGAAATAGAAGATCTATAATTATCTTCGGAACCACAGGTGTAGACAAAATATAGCACATTCGCTTTTCATCGATGATTGTTACCGCTTTGCAGGGACAACAATCATTCTCCAGCCCTAGTAAAGGGTTTTACTTGAAAACAAAAAGAACAGTGCAGGTTTACACATGAAAATAAACAATCTGTTAAGTACCAGTTGTTTGTAAGCATTTAGTCTGGTACAAGGGATGTCCAAAAAGTAATGATACGAGGTTTTTATGAAATATGAAAAGAATAAACGTGTTATCTTGCGCCTAACAGTCGAACACACAAATATAATCATGATAAATAGAGTTGCTTGGGCCAAGATGACAACAATGATTCTCAATACCAAATTAAAAGCCTTTTCAGCAAAAAAGAAAATGACAATTTTACGAATAAAAATAAACGATTTGCTGAGTATACATTGTTGAAGGCTTTTCGCGTGTACCAGGGACGTCCAAAACATAAAAATACTAGGGGGTGTATGAAATATAGTAGATATAAATAAATTATCTTCCGTTCCACAGTTGCAGTCACAACGTACACTACGCTTTTACTATAACAGTGCAACTTTGCTTAGGTCACAATGATAACAATAATTTTCCTGGCCAAATCAACAAAAACAATCACTAGTTTTTAAGTTAGAAAATGAAACCTGGAAAACTTTCAAAAAAAATTAACAAACTTCTGCATATAATTATAAACACTATAGCCCTAGACAACCTAGTCTGTAGACAATTACATTAACTAAATTTGTGTGGATATTTTTATTGGTGCTAAAATGTATTTTTTAGAAATATGTGGCAACATCACGTTCTTTAACAAACTGCTGTTCGCAACTTCAACAAGACCTTTAAAATGTTTTGAGTAACGTTTGGTTTGAAATTTTGATCTTAATGGTTGAAAATACGACAAAGCTTATTCTTAATATGCCTTCTTTTACTTTATTTTTTTAGTTTAGTTACTATTAATTCTAGAAAAATGAAATTGTGACATGGCAGATATAAGAAATATGAATATAAGTAAATGGGGACCTGGCAGAAGAAGAACAATTCTGTTTAAGACCTTAAAATAATGCAAGACAAAAGCAATGTTGTTTCCAAATCTTTCCAAACATTTACTGAAGTTTTTAGTGGTCATAAGCTTTCATATAATTTTGTTTACTAAATATACTACAATCTCGGATTTATGCGTTAAATAATAGCACAATACATGGCATAATTTTGGACTAAATTTTTCAGTCAATATGCCACGACGTACAATCACAAATATATAAGGCCACTTGATAATTGCAATTATATACATATTACATATGTCTACGATAACAATTTTCTCGCAAACAATATAAAAATAAAGAGGAAAATAACGTATTTTTAATTTGCTTTTATTTTTCACTTATTTTCCACTGGATTTGAAAAAATTAGGAAGTCGTATAGTGGAAGAGTTAAACAAGAATTTCCTATATATGACGCATATCTGCGTCTGATTGTTTCTCAACATGACGCACAAATGCGTATCAAACAATAAATGTGCTATAACGTTTGATTATAGTATATATTCAAAAATTTATAACCAAACAACTGTACTCTATTCATAGCATCTATGTAAAAGACTTAAACCGAAATTAGGCTCTTACAGATATGAATAAATCACAAAGATCACGTAGAAGGTGGAAAATGTTCTATCCAGTCCATAGATGGCGCTAAGTGTCATTTAAAAACAAGAAAATCTTAAGTAAATGTCGAGAAAATAGACCAAAAATGTTCTCTATATCATTGTATCAGTAAATTGTGTATTGTAAATTGAATAGCTAAATTTGTAGGCATCACAGAAGGGCATGACACATTTACACGAAAAAGTGTAAGTATTAGAATGTACTAAATGTTCCAATGCATGAAAATGGGTTCGACTAGTTCACACGTGACTTAAAACAGCAACCCAAATATATGAGTAAAATACAGTGATTCTGGACCAATCAAGCAAAAATCATCAAAAACTAATAGGGAACACTTGGCACACCTTCTTGACTAACTAGATAACAAAAATGGAAGGAGAAAGCCAAATTTGCGAAAGGAAAGATTCTCTTTTGAGCAAAACTGTGTTTTCACTAACAAAATCACTTTGCGAACTGCAAAATTAAGGAATCTGAAGTGTGAACTGTTGGAACATACTCCTGCTTCGACAGATTTATGTCTCACTGACTTTTAGATCTTTCCAAATAATAATTCGGTGACAGGTGAAGAGATAATTTCAGAATTTCAACTAAGAGACAAATCAAACTTGAGACTAAGTGTTTTGAACCGACATTTTGTGTACAAAAAACTCATATTCTAATTACTAAACCGAGAACTTTTCATGTTCTCCTCTTAAAAACACTTTATGGTATAATTACAGCGTTGATAACTCTTCCACTCTTTACGACGAAGTTAAAACAAATTCAGCTTTGCATATCAAGTCTCGGAAAGATCAGAAGGTTGGATAATTTCAGATTTTTGCATACTACAAACATTGATTGCGTATGGACCAGTCTTCTGCTTTTGGGATACAAATGATGTGCCTTTTGTACAACTTAGGCATTTCTAAAAATCATTTAAGCGAAATCAAAATATTTTCAATAAAATACAAAACTATTGACATACTTCAGATTTCGGGTGTTGTCTTTGTAGAGGAAGACTTAACCGAATTATTATTGCAAATTTTAGGTTTTATGCACGAGTTTGACAAATTGTCCAAAAAATCAATACATATTTTAAACCAAAGGTCAGTTATGAACAGAAAAACAACAGCATATATTCCAGACCTGAATAAAAACACTGTCACGGCTACTGCTTAATATTGCCCCGCGTTACTGTTGAATCTGGCGAGTTAGTATTTGAATCTGGTCAGCGATTGCGTTTAACTTTGAGCTTCCGTTACAATTGAATCTGGCTCACAACTATGTTGAAAGGCTCCAACTATGAGGCTTCGTTTACACGTGAATCAGTCCCACATCTGTTGAATATGATCCTCCAGTTATTGTCGAATCTGACTCACGAGTATGTTGAATCTGGTACTGTAGTAACTATTGTATGAGTCACGCCATTATGTAGAATATTGCTCTACAGTTGCTGTTGGCAGTTCATCTTGTCTATAATTATTGTCGAACCTAACACACCAGTTTGGGTTTAGATTTACTGTTGAATCTGCTCCGCAAATATGCCGCACATGGAACTCACATTACTGTTGAATCTGCTCAATAATAATTTTGAATTAAATTTGACTTGACCCTTCCCTACTTTTGAATCTGGTTCTCATCTACGTTGAATCTGGACTATCAGTTAAACTTGAATCTTTTCTCCAATTATCGTCGAATCTAACACATTTATTGAATTTGTTCGTCTAGTTGCAGTTTGCTAAGTCACTATCAAACATACTGGATAAGTCCTCACGTTATTGTTAAATTTGACCATTCAGTTAGAGGAAAATATGACCAATTACTACCTTTCATCAGGCTGAAACATCAGTTATATTTGAAACAGTATTACCTTGAACCTGGTTCTCCAGTTTTATGAGTATGACTGTATGGTTTTATGAGTAATTAATGAATCTATTTCGTATCACAGAGAGCTTTTAGTTAGTGTTGAGTCAGTCTTGCCACAAACTGTTTGATCTGGACCTCTAATTATTATTGAATCTGACCCAAGACTACGTTGAAACTGTCACTGCAGTTACGGTTTATCAAGACAACAGATTATGTTGAGTATGGCTCTACTGATACGATTGTAACTGCGTCCGGCCCTTCAGTTAATGTAAAATCTGGATTGTGGTTATGTTTAATATTTCCCAGCCTCTATGTTGTATCTGGCCTTCTAGTCATTGTCGAACCTGATCTACAACTTTGTTGAATTGGTTATTCTAAAATCTGGTCGGGACCATATTCAATATAACCTTTCTGTTAGTCTTGCATAAGTTCTCTGATGAATCAGGGCATTAACTAACTGTTGAATCAATCTCGCCAGTATTATTATTTTGTGTTCACTATGGCAGTATTGGTTACTATTAAATATGTGCGAATATACAGCTTATGTATATCCGCGAATATTCAGCTTCCGTCCATCGTTACGAGCGAGTAGATTCGGACCCACGACTATAATTACCTTGTATGTTCCGTTACCGCTGAATCTAAATTGCCTGTGTGTTGAATCTGAACCGAAGGAGCCTTTCTTACAAATACTACTACTCCCCTCCTTCCACGATATTGTTGAATTTCGGTCGCGTATATGTTGAATCTGTCTCTACAGAATCTTTGAATAGTCTCCAGAGACTCCACTGAATATGGCGCCACAGATACTGTTAAATGAGTCCCGCGATTAGGTCAAATATGGCATCTAGTATTTGTTGAATTCGCTCCTAGAATATATTATATATGTTTCCTTCCGAGAATACATTCAATATGGTAGTCCAGTTACCGTAGAATGCGAACCGAGGCTATGTTGAATCTGGCCTACCCACACTTGTTGAATCTGGCTTGCTACTATGCTCAATCTGTATCTCCAGTTATTGTACATCTAGTTCCTCAGTTTCTGTTGAATTCTGTTGACATATAAAATAAAAATAAGAGGACCTGGATAGATTCAACGTTCAAATAAACAGCACTGAACGCCCAAGGAGACGTGGAAGAAGACAGTTAATAAGGCAAAGATAACCATAACATTTCTTGGTAAAATATGAGTTGATGCTTTGGCTGCAAACTTCAAATGCATAAAAAATCAATTAAATAGTCCTTAGCCTGGATGGATAAACATCTACAAACGTTCATCAAATACAGCATTCGTTTAATTCCGTAGAAATTCTTTCTAGACCGATACCCAGAATTATTTTATAAACATAAACAAATCACAATTACCAGATAATAATATTTATAGCATCTGATGAATCATAACCTGTTTAGATACAAGAAAAAGAGTATATAAATGACTATATGTTTTGATCTAAGTATTGAACGTCTAGAAAGAACTTATCGCGCATATTTATGTCACAAACTGTTTTTTTCTTGAGAAGTGACGAAGTGGACGAGAGTGAATTTAAGTCTTGTGTAACATCTTCTTAGCGGCTTTAATAAGCGGCGTGAGAGTCCTCAACTCCATTCTTTCTTCTAGGAAAGGATGTTGCAGCAACTCCTTGGCAGAAGCTCTTTTATCGACATCAACTTGAAGGCATAAATCCATGAAACTTTGCAGTTTTTCCGATAACGTGTCCCATCGTACGATTTTGGGTCTTCCGTTAGCGGTGATAAGATATAAAGCTCTCAGTGGTGGTTCCCTGAGGTACGGTGGTTCCCCGTCCAGCATTTCGACGATCATTATACCTAAGGACCAAATGTCGACTTTCTTTCCGTACTTTTGTCTGGTTACGACCTCTGGAGCCATCCAATATGGAGTGCCTACCATGGTTTCTCTTTGTTCGTTTCCTATTACGTTGGCGCAGAATCCGAAGTCTGTGACTTTAACGGTTCCATTCATACCTAAACATTACAAGAAGCATTTATTAAAGAAAACAGATCACAAAAATAGTACACTTATTTAGCATAATGAACATGTGTGGAGGTCAATAGGAATGTTATTAATACGATCAAACAATTTTGGACAAAAATTCGTGAGTAGGTAAGGTCTTTTGACCTCTAAAAGGAGTTCAAGGTTACGCGTAGCGGACAAAAAAGAGTTTAGGGGCCAATTGTTCGAACGCTAATCAAAACTTGATTGTAATCAAATATTTAATTAAATTCAAATACGTCACATTTTAAGGTTATGTTGACTGATTTATTTTATTCAATTTTATTATTTTGCGTTTTAATTTAAAATAAACCATAATTAAATTCTTTCTGATGTTAATTTCATGTTTTTATTGACAACTCAGTAATAATAATAAGCAATTTTTAATAATTTTGACAGCTGCTGTGACGTATTTGCTTGTAATTAAATATTTGATTACAATCAAGCTTTGATTAGAGTTCGAACAACCGGCTGTCAAAATTATTAAAAATTGCTTAATATTATTACTTATTTATAAATAAAAACATGAAATTAACACCAGAAAGAGTTTAGTTATGGTTTATTTTAAATTAAAACGCAAAATAATAAGATTGAATAAAATAAATCAGTCAACATAACCTCAAAATGTGACGTATTTGATTTTTAATTAAATATTTGATTACAATCAAGCTTTGATTAGCGTTCCGGCTCTTAGTGTGTCAAAAAGCAATAAAAAAGCATTAAAAAGTGGTAAACCGCCAACAAAGCGACGAGATTACTTTAATTATTTCAAAAAAAGTAATATAAAAGTGCCAAATTGTCGAACAAGTGACTGGGGTAACAAAAATAGCTTAAAATATTTAAAAATAACGGAAACCGGTCAACACCAAATTGGTAAAAAGGGAGAAAAAGCGTCAACCAGATTTTGGGCTGTCGCCACAATTAAGTTTGTACCCACCTCTGTGTAAGTGTTTTTTATTTTCTCTCTTGTTGTTTTTAATATACAGTGAAACTTGGATAATTCGAACCTCAAGGGACCGTTTAAAAAAATTCGAATTAAAAATATATCCACAAAACAACAAAGATGCCTACAAAAACATCTGCAAACGATAAAAATCAACAATAGTTGACCATTTTTATCACTTTCAGATGTTTTCTGCAGAGATATCGAAATATTTTATCGTTTGCAGAATTATCCAAAAATTCGAATTAAAAATATATCCACAAAAAACAAAGATGCCTACAAAAATATATACAAATGATAAAAATCAACAATATTTGACCATTTTTATCGCTTGCAGATGTTTTCGTTACTATTTTTGCCCGAATTTTGTCAACCGAAAGAAATGGGCCAAAAAAATTAGGCCAGAATACAATTAAAGCATTTGCAAGCTATAACAAATGGTCAATTATTGTCGATTTTTATCATTTGCAGGTTTTCTCATTGGTATTTTTGGCCAAATCTTAGCCGAAACAATCGGCAGATAAAAAATTCCCAGTGAGAACGCATCAATAAAACAATAAAACATTTTGTCTCAAAAAATTTATTGAAAATAAGAATACATATTTGTTACAATTAATGAAAATAGACTAATTTTTCCTAAAGAAATCCAAAATTTTTAGCTGCTTTTTAGAATTTAACGTCTCAGTAATGCAAACGATTCTAAGATGTTCAGTGAACTAAAAATAGAGTGACTTACATCATTTTTACTTTCAAAGTACCGTTTAAGTTGCGTAATATGGTGTGTTGCTTCGGCCGCACTCGGAACATGTATTTCTTCCGCAACTGATGATGCGTCGTCTTCATCACTCTCTTGTTTTTCATCATTGTACTTAAGCACTTCAGCGATGATCTCTGTATCGGTTATTTCACCACATACTGCAACATCTTCATCCACGTTGACAAAATCTTCATAAGAGATGGCAGGATCAGAAATGATGTCCCCCCAGCAGTCAACTGAAAGCAGCTCTTCTGTTAAATTGTCGCCTGTGTTCTCCTCCTTTTTTATGAAACCAGCTCTTTTGAAACAGTGTTTGATCGTTTCGGGTGTTACTTGGTCCCAAGCTTTCTTACACATTCGAGATGCTTGTAGAATGTCTAACTTTATTTTAAGGGTGTCGCAATCTTCAATCAATATGTTTTCAACCAAAAAACGTCTGTAAAAATGTTTAAAAATTTTTATGACACCCTGGTCCATAGGCTGGAGAACTGAAGTCATGTTAGCAGGAAAAAAATAACTTTTACATTTTCCATCAGTGGGATAGTGGTGTGTGCCGTACAATTGTCAATAAACAAAATAACTTTTCTTTTTTCTTTTATGAACTTTTTGTCTAATTTTTTTCAGCCAGTTCTCGAAAAGATCACTAGTCATCCAAGCTCTTGCGCTACTCACATATTCCACTGGTTTTGACTTGACGTTCTTAAAACAACGCGGATTAGCAGACTTGCCAATCATCAGTAGAGGTAGTCTTTCTGATCCGTCCATGTTTGCACCAATTAGGAGAGTTACTCTTTCTTTACTTAGTTTTTCTCCGTGACATTTTTCATTTTTAAATGCTAGCGTTTTGTCAGGAGTGCATTTAAAAAAGAGACCCGTCTCGTCAACAATAAAGATTTCTCTTTCATCTATACCCTGAATCATCTCTTACAAATTTTTTTTCCACTGGTTGGCTTCTTGCTGATTAACGGTCCCACTTTCTCCACAAATAGATTTCAAAAAAATTTTGTTGCGTTCTTTAAAGCCGTCGAGCCACCCTGTACTCGCCTTAAAATTGTTTTTCTCCATTTCAATAGCAAATTGTTCAGCTTTGCTTCTTATAAGGGGACCACTTACGGCAATCTTCTTATCCCTAGCTTGTTTGAACCATTTTAACTACACAACTGTCTAAATTTTGATTTTCTGGCTCCCTTAACCTTTTTCGATCTTTACCGCACTCACTTTCACTGTTGAGAATTTTTTCTTTATTCTTCAAGTAGGTGGATAATGTGTTAGGAGGAATTCCAAAGTCCCTGGCAATCTCAGTTTTTTACTTCGTCCCCTTTTCTACTTCTCTAATCGCTGCTATTTTTTCTGATAACGTTAAAGTTTTGTATGTTTTCGTATTACCATGCGACGACATCTTTACTCAATATGAAGTGACTGGACGTGATTTGCGGTGATTGCAATTGCAACGCCAACGCATCTCAACTGAAGGGGCGTGCCAGATGAGCTAGAATTTAGGTGACAGGTACGGGTACAATGTACAATGGACTTTGAAACAAGTGGCACGTTAGAACAGAAAAGAATACTACCCTTTTAGCGGAAATTTCCAGCATGAAATTGGCATTTTTAACTTGTAGAAAAGTTCGAATTATCCAAAATATAATTCGAATTATCCACGACTTTTTATATTACTTATATAGGAAATGCTAGGGACCAGAATAAAAATTCGAATTAATAAAGATTTCGAATTAACAAAGTTCGAATTAAGCAGGTTCTACTGTATTTGCTTAAGTTGTTATTTTTTAGAATCTATGGAAATCAACAAATTAAAAAACAGATATAATTCTGAATGACCAACTTAAGACAAACATTTCTCCCTTCCTTAACCTATTTCTTTAAAAACTATAAAGTGTAAACGCATGCCAAAAATAGATCACTTGAGAAAGGCAATCAGCCGAAACAGCTGTAGTGATAAGAGTTTAAAATAAATTTTGTGGAAGTTTGAAAACAAAGTTTTCAGTGTTTTATCATCTGTACTTACTTACCTATGGCTACAAAATTTAGATCACCCGCACAAAAAAATATAAAATACTAAAGAACTTTAAATCTGACAGTCGAAAAAATAAAAGTACTCACCTAACAACACATTATCCGATTTGACATCCCTATGAATGGTGCCCCTTTCGTGCAAATAACTAATGGCTTGCAGCACTTCGCAGCAAACAGCAGCAATTTGGCCTTCTTTCATCACCGTTTCGGTAACCACGTCCGTCAGCGGACCACCATCCAACAATTCCATCACGACGTATAAATGGTCGTCGTTCACGACGAAGGCGTCGAGGAAATTCACTAGATTTTTGTGCTTGAAATTCTTCATAATCTTAATCTCGCTAAGTAAAAGATCCTTCTTGTGTTGCTTTGTCATATCAATATCTTTAATGGCGACTAGTTCACCTGTTTTTATACAGGTAGCGGAGAATACGATGCCTGACGCTCCGGAGCCCAAATCTTTGTAGCTTCTGTCATAAAAGTCGTCCGGATCTCCGGGATTACAAATCTTACGAATCTCTAACATATAGTCGTCATCGGTCAAACCGCTTCGTCTTCTTAACACGTCGTCGTCATCTATGATAGGGTCCGACTTATTTCTATATTCTACGTCTTCTTTCTTAACTTTAACTTCATCGACGAGAGAAAGGTCTACTAGGTTTTGTGCAAGGTTTTTGGTCTGGATTAGGTTGGATCCGTCTATTTTTCTAGGGGGTCTAACTGGATGCGATGACCTGGAATAGAAATTATTACAATTTTAATATTAGGAAATATCTCTCTTGGATTATATACACGGTGCGGCAGATAAACGGCCAATTAGAAATATCTCGAGAACTAAAAGTAACTGAATCATGAAATTAATTACTATTTAACTGGGAATAAGCCACAATTAAAGATAAAATACGTTTATTGACGTTTCAATTTCCACTTCGGAAATCGTTCTCAAAATACAAACAGTAATCCATCCATCCAATGGCACTACAGCCCAAGCCGGGCCTTGGCCTCCTTCATTAAACCTCTCCAAACATCTCTATTTACTGCTGTTCTTTTCCATGACGCGTTTTTAGGAGATTTTTGTCATCCTCATCTACCTCGTCTTCCCATCTCTTTTTTGGTCTTCCAACAGGTCTTTTTCCTTGCATTCTTGCGTTTAGTAATTTTCTGGGGATTCTGTTCTCATGCATGCGGGCCACATGCCCTGCCCATCGTAATCTCTGCAGTCTAGTGTATTGTGCTAGTGTTGGTTCAGTGTATTGTTCGTATATTTCGTTATTATATCTAATTCGCCAGTTGTTTATTTTCCTTTATTGGACCCAGTATTCTACGCAATATTTTCCTTTCGAACACGTCTAATGCATTGGTAGATTTCTAACCCATGTTTCACACCCATAACTTACTATTGTCGGATTATTGTTTTAAAAATACAAACAGTAAATTAAACAAATTTTGGTTTTTGTTATAGTGAAAAATTCTTCTAATAATTTAATTTTATCTGACTAATTTATATTGACAATTCAGACATACATTATGCATTTTAAAGTAGACGACTTTAAAATGATATTGCCAATATTGTTGAGTTGAACACGAACAAATACTTACAATGTCGGGATAGTATTATGAGGTTTTTTTTTTTCTGTTTTTTCCCTCATAATTTACTATGAAATCACTAACAGGAGAATTTTACTGTCATCATGTCATGTGTTTGTCTTTTTAAAGACGAATTACATGCTATGATTTTTTTCTGACGGATATTCTCAAGTTAAAGTTGATTTCATGTAATCGAATGAACTATCTTATAAGTAAAGTCGTCCCAGGAGCGCAACTCAACAATATTGGCAATATCATTTTAAAGTCGTCTACTTTAAAATGCATAATGTATGTCTGAATTGTCAATATAAATGAGTCAGATAAAATTAAATTATTAGAAGAATTTTTCACTATGTAACAAAAAACTAAATTTGTTTAATTTACTGTTTGTATTTTGAGAACGATTTCCGAAGTGGAAATTGAAACGTCAATAAACGTATTTATATCTTTAATGTGGCTTAATTCCAGTTAAATAGTAATTGGTATTTTCTTATATAATGACTTTCTCTCCTTCAATAATTGGTAACCAGATCTACTACATTACTGCCGAGGAATTTGCGACACAATTGGCCTCATTTAACATAATTAGAGCCGCTTCTTTGATTTTTCTTTTTTTACCATCCGTTTCTTTTAGGACTACATTTGAATTATTAAACTATATCTAACATTTAATGTTAGAATAAGTGAACATCAATCTTATATTAAAAATAGAGAATTTGAATAGATCTCAAACATGTAAACACGCATGGATAATGAACATAGAGGTTCAATGGAATAATTCAAATGTAGTCCTAAAAGAAAACGGATGGTAAAAAAAGAAAAATCAAAGAAGCGGCTCTAATTATGTAAATGAGGCCAATTGTGTCGCAAATTCCTCGGGAGAATGTAGTAGGATCTGGTTACCAATATTGAAAGAGGAAGTTATTAATAAGAAAATACCAGTATTAGTAAGTCAGTAACATATAGAGGGATACATCATTTATGTTTTTTAATAACGAAACATGAAATCAGAATTTTGGTGTTTTATTGAAGGTAAACTAAATGCACGAACAAAACTTACCATGTCGGGATAGTATTATGAGGTTTTTTTCCTGGTTTTTCCTCATAATTTACTATGGAATCACTAACAGGAGAATTTTACTGTCATCATGTCATGTGTTTGTCTTTTTAAAGACGAATTACATGCTATGATTTTTTTCTGACGGATATTCTCAAGTTAAAGTTGATTTCATGTAATCGAATGAACTATCTTATAAGTAAAAGTCGTCCCAGGAAGCGCAACTCAACAATATTTTCAATATCATTTAAAGTCGTCTACTTTAAAATGCATAATTATTGTCTGAATTGTCAATATAAATGAGTCAGATTAAAATTAAATTATTAGAAGAATTTTTCACTATGTAACAAAAAATAAAATTTGTTTATTTACTGTTTGTATTTGAGAACGATTTCCGAAGTGGAAATTGAAACGTCAATAAACGTATTTTTATCTTTAATTGTGGCTTATTCCCAGTTAAATAGTAATTAATTTAAAATGCCACAAGAAAATAGCTTCAGAACAATATGAATCATGAAAAATTTGAATGGAGGGGTTGTGAAGAGTGAACTGTTTAATGAAAATGTTTTCATCTGGACGGCGTTTATGTATCACTAGACCAAGAGCCAAAAATTGATTTCTCAAATATCTCAAATATTTGACTTCAAAGTTTTCACTCTATTAAAATTCAGTATATGTTACAATAGTCGTAATTTTTTGTTTTCGAAGATAGTTTTTCTATGTTTTCTCTAAGTGCGAAATAGTGATTTGCTAATGTTAAAGAAAAACGAAAAAAAAAAAAAAAATAAAAAGGCTTTTGGTCGACTTACGATTTTCGCCACATTGTGTAATTGTGTTAAACATCAATAGACCAAGCGACGTGGAGGTCGTTTGGTCTAGTGATGCGTAACTAAAATATCACTTTTAGTGAATGATTAGTACGCCATAAGCTATTTTTTCTTTTTAAGTATGACACTAAAGGTCGTTGTTTTCAATATTTTATATTACTTAAGAAATTAATCAAAAAATATAATAAAAAAACTTAAACTCAGTGTTAACAGTAGGTACAATTCAGAAAATTGTAATTGAAAATTGTACTGTTAACACTGAGGTTAAGTTTTTTTAGAATCGAAAGCCTTCTCGAAATCTATGAAGGTTAATGCTAGCGGTATTTCATATTGTTTAGCTCTACTCATTACAGCATACAATATGTTGTCAAACATTTTGCACGAGAGATTAAAGCCTTATACCGAAATGCTTCTAGGAGAATATTAGGCAGGATTCAGGCGTGGACGTTCAACCATTAACCAGATAGATCTTTACACTACGACAGATCCTTGAAAAAAGCGCAAGAGATATATATGTATCATATTTTTGTCGATTTTAAAGCGGCATATGACAGTGTCTTAAGACAAAGTCTTTATAACGCTATGAGTGAGTTAGGAATTCCAAAAAAACTCATATGTTTGATAAAAGTGAC
Organism: Diabrotica balteata; assembly: GCA_918026665.1. NCBI lineage: Eukaryota > Metazoa > Arthropoda > Insecta > Coleoptera > Chrysomelidae > Diabrotica > Diabrotica balteata. Next base: position 145,710,096 of record OU898281.1, read on the forward strand.
AATGGCAAAGATGATATCAGCACTAAAAAATTCAAAACGACTCGTCAACCCATTTGAAATACATAGGGGGTTAAGGCAGGGAGATGTCAGCTTTTTAATGTCGACTTAGAAAAAGTTGTACGAGACGCTAATTTAGATAGCAGGGGAACAAATATTTAATAGATCAGTCCAAATTCTAGCATATGCAGACGACGTGGACATTATAACAAGAACCAGGGCGAGAACTGCGGAAATCCCAACCGAGCTAGTAGCAGCAGCAGAACGAATGGGGTTACATATAAATCAAAATAAAACCAAATTCATGGCGACTAACACAAACACAAGAGCCGGAAGTGTTGACGCAAATTTAATCATGAATGACCAAAACTTCGAAGCAGTCAAAGAGTCCTTTATCATCTGACATCGGTTAACCCCAAAAATAACACATCTCAGGAAATAAAAAGGTGAATAATAATTGCAAACAGGTGTTATCATGGTCTAAACAAACGTCAAACGTCAAAAAACTGGTATAAGGGTGTATAGAACACTGATAGTCCCCGTTCTCACATATGGATCAGAGGCATGGACGCTAACGAAAACAGATGAATCCGCTCTATCGATTTTTGAAAGAAAGCAAACTACGCAAATATATTTTTTAAAGAGAGATCAAGGATTTCTATCGATTTTTATTGTAGAATACCTTGTAAAGTATGAAAACAGTCAATTTCTTAATCTTCTCATTTTCTCTTCCATAAGAGCAACTTCTTCTGAAACACAGTAATTTTATCTACCAATTGAAGGATATCAGTATTGTTTCCCTGCATAGATTTATTCAAATCATTTAATTTGTTAAATATGTCACAGAGTTATGGTAATTTTATTTGTAAACTCTGAATTAATAAAGTTTTGCTAATCATCATGTGAATTTCTTGTGCTTTTTTTTTTTTGTTTTGCTAATCATCAATGGAACGCTGAAGCTGAGCGAGCTGTACCTTTTACCGTAGATGAACTCAAGGAAGCGTGCGAATCGTTCGTCCTCTACGTTACGCCTGTCTTGAGTACTGCAGTTTTAACAAAGGCGTACAGAAAGCAGCTCACCCGAACAGATAGGAAGAGTCTATTGAGGGTGGCGTGTGCATACAGAACAGTCACTGCGTCTGCCGAAGCGTTGGGAGTTATCACCGAGTGCAGTGGCGCACCAGGGGGGGTTTTGGGGGTCAAAACCTCCCCAGGACCCTATTCCGACACTGGTATTTTACAAGTTTTAAGGACTTAAAATGGTGAAGGTATCTATCTATCTATCTAATCAGCCTTAAACGCCCACTCTTGGGCATAGGCCTCCCCTGTTAATCTCCATTTGTCTCTATTTTGGGCGATCTGCATCCAGTCCTTTCCTGCCGTTCTCTTAAGATCGTCAGTCCATCTCATCTGTGGTCTTCCTCTTTTTTATTTTCTTTTCCCATGGTCTCCAGTGTAGAATTCGCTTATTCCATCTTTCATTATTTTGCCGGAGAGTGTGACCGGCGAAGTTCCATTTAAGTTTTGCAACCTGTCTTGATACATCCTTCACCTTTGTTTTTTCTCTGATCCATGAGTTTTCTTTTTAAGACCGATACCCAGCATCTGTCTTTCATTGCTCTTTGTGTTTTGGATATCCTGTCAATGTTCTGCTTTGTGAAAGTCCATGTTTGTGAGCCATATGTGATAACTGGTAATATGCACTGGTTGAATACTTTCGTTCGCATATATTGAGGGAACTTTTTATTTTTAGAATATATGATAGTTTACCAAATGAGGCCCATGCTAGTCTAGTTCTTCTTTTTATTTCTTCTGTTTGATTGTCCCTGTTCAGCTTTATTATCTCTCCTAGGTATATGTATTCTGCCACCTGCTCTACTTTATTCTGTTTGACTACTATTTCTAATTGATCTTCTTGGTTTGTCATAGTCTTGGTTTTACTATAGTTCATCTCTAGACCTACCTCTGTCGCTTTTCTATCTAGTTCCTCAACCATCTTCTGTAACTCTTCCTTCTTATCTGTTATCAGGACTATATCGTCTGCATATCTCAAGTGGTTCAAGACTCTCCATTTATTCTTATTCCGTATGTATCCCATTCTAATTTTTTTAAATATGTCTTCCATAGCCTGATTGAACAATTTTGGCGATATTGTGTCTCCCTGCCTGATTCCTCTTTCGAATTTTATTGGTTCTGTAGCGTGTTCGTTCGTCAATTTTATTGTGGTACTCGCATTTTTGTATATGTTTGTTATTAGGTCCGTGTACCTGTAATCAATTCTGCCGTTCTGTAGTGAGTTTTTGATGGCCCAATGTTCTATGCTGTCAAACGCCTTTCGGAAGTCTATGAATGCCATGTATAATGGGATTTGATACTCGTTCGACTTTTCAGTCAGTATTTTTACTGTTAGCAGATGGTCGCTAGTACTAAAACCCTTTCTGAATCCCGCTTGTTCTCTTGCTTGGTATTCGTCAAGCTTAGTTGTTAGTCTATTTGTCATGATCTTCGTTAGTAGTTTAAATACAACACTTAGTAATGTTATAAATCTATAGTTTTCTAAGTTCTTTCGGTCACCTTTTTTGAACATTAATAGTGTCTCCGCATCGTTCCAGCTATCGGGTATTTCCTTTGTGGTCAATATTTTGTTCATGAGGATATATAGGACTTCTCTAGTTGTTTTCCCTCCTCTCTTCAGCATCTCTGCAGTTATTCCATCTTTTCCAGGTGACTTATGGTTTTTTAATTCTTGAATTGCTTTCTTGATTTCTGTTTTACTTATTTCTGGTTGTAGGTCAGAGTTTATATTTTTTATTTTTGTATTTAATTGTTTAAGAATTTCTTGCTGTGGTTTATGTCTTGTTCTGTATAGGTGCGTATAGTATTCTTGTGTCAACTTTATTATTTGTTTTATATCATTAATGGTTGTTCCTTCGCTGTTTGTCATTTCATTTATCTGAGTTTTACCGAGTCGTTGTTTTAAGCATTTCATATTTTTGTTCTGCTGGATTACTCTTTCAATCTTTGCTTCCTGCGTTTTTCTCTTGGTTTCTTTTATGTTTTTTCTAATTGTTTTATTGATTTCAGTATATTCTACTGTGTTTCTTTTGCCTGTTCAAGTAGGCTTCTTCTTGTCTTCATCAGGTTTTCTACTTCTTCTGAGATATAATTGTCCTTTTTTGTCGTCGATTTTGCAATTCTTTCCCCGGCCTGTAGTAGCTACCTTTTATGCTACCTCCACCTCCCCGGTGGAGGTAGCATAAAAAAATTTCGGTGCCCAACAAAACCACACCCCCCCTCCCCCCAGAAGACAATTCTACGTGCGCTACTGACCGGGTATATTCCGATGCACGTGCTAGTGAAGGAAAGAGGAAGAATATACGAGAGAAGAAATGAAGACATTTCTTCCATGAGAGGTCCATAATGGTGTGGCAAGAGAAATGGGTCGAGATGAGAAGGGTGGCGCAGTGGACGAAGTCGTTGATTCCTAATCTGAGCAGATGGATGGATTGCGGTCACTGGCGGGCGTTTGGATTATTTCCTGATGCGGATGCTCACAGGACATGGTTGCTTCAGAGCATACCTTCATGGAGGAGAGGCGGGGGGAGCACGCTTGGAAAACAGCATTTTCTTTATATATTTGAAAAAATGCAATGTTTGAAACCTTCCTGTTTGAAACAAAATACCAATTTTATTGGTTTTTTCAAAGGAAAAAGGAATTGAAAACAAGAGATTGTTACCCAAGCTTGGAGGTGAAAGTAAAAATGACTTGTCGGTGGTTGTTTCGAAAATGTTGTAGTTCCTAATAATGCCTATATTTCGTTTTCGTTCGCTCACTCTGTATATTATCTCCCTAGTTAAATTTTAATAAAGCTTTCACATGTTATTGTTTTGACGGTATATTACAGGCAGCAGCGGTTATGATAAATTATTTTTAAAACATGTATTACTCACAGTTATTTTAATGTGTTTTGTAAATTTTAAATTATTATCTAAAGTTAAACTTAGATTTTTTTTAACTAGTTACAGGTTGATGCTTTTATTATCAACAACTATTTCAATTGTGTTCCTTATCTCCGAACACACCCTGTTTGGGTGACAAAAATGTATAGTTAATTTATTTGAAAACTGCAAGAAATGGATATAAGGAATACTAATGCAGATCGATAGCGAGAAACGTATTCTAAACTAGTGAATCACATACAAGGTGTCCCATTTGAAAAAAGGAATTCAGTGTAATAAATAAATTTTAAATAGGCAGGGCTTTCCAAACTTATTTGTACTGTGACGCCCTTGGGACTTTGCTATTTTTTTTTGCGACGCCCTCTCAACCCAACCTCCAATAATACTTACCAATTTTAGTACTAGCCTAGTAACAGGTTATAGTTATAATAAAAACACTATTTGAACATTTATATTTTATATTAGAAATTAAGAATGAACCAAAACATAGACACAGATATATATTATATATCTATATATATATATATATATATATATATCTATATATATATATATATATAATATACATCGGTTTAGAACGTCTTTCGTCGTTGTCCGATACCTAAACACCATCTCTTCCTATCTTCGCAGTCGTTTGTTGTTAAATTTCTTTCGCTCATGGACCTGTCTACGCCGTGTTGTCATTCTAATCTGGATCTTCATCTTTTCCATCGACCTATCGGTTGCCATTCTTTTGCATTTTCATTGCAATACTTTTTGGGTAGTCTTGTTGCTGGCATCCGTTGAACATGCCCATACCACCTTAATTGTTTCTTCTCTATATTTTGAGTTATATTTCCTTCTATTCCCATACATTGTTTTATTACATAATTTCTGATTCGGTCTCGTCTGGAAATACCTAAAGATCTTCTTATTGCATCCATCTCTACTGTTTCTATTCGCTTTTTGTTCTTTTCACTAATTCTCCATTTTTCAGCGCCATAAAGAAGAGTAGTTTTAATCATGGTCTCATATATATTAAATTTTCTTCCTTTCGTTATCTCCTTACTCCACAGTATACCATTGAGATATCCTAAGACTTTCTTTGCTTGTGTGATTCGTTTTTCTATTTCCCGTGTATTAGTTCCTGTATTGTCAAAGGCAACACCCAGGTAGTCATAGCTCTGACAGCAGGAAATATGTTGTCCGTTTTCGAGGTCTATGTTATCTGACTCGTTTCCAATACAAAGATATTTGGTTTTTGTTGTATTGACATTCATTCCCCAGTCGTTATATTCTTCTATCAGTTTTCTAAGCATGTACTGCATGTCTTCTCTGTCAGTCGCTAGTACTACCTGGTCATCAGAAAACTGGAGTGTATATATAAATTCATTGCTGAGCTCTATACCCATCCTATGCACCTTTCTTTTCCATCTTTCCAATGCTGCTGCAACATATATCTTGAATAAGGTTGGTGAGATACAGCATCCCTGTCGCAAGCCTTTTGTAACCAGAAATTCTTCCGTTAGATATTTTCCTGTTTTTATCTGTGACTTTGAGTCTCTATATAGTTCTTGTACAGCATTTATCAATGTGTGGTTGATGTTAAATCTTTTCAACGTTGTCCACAATTTTGTTAAGGGGATGTTGTCATATGCTTTTTGAAGGTCTACAAAAGTAATATGAGTTTCTAGATTCTTAGCGATCTTTTTTCTATTATTTGTTTAAGACAAAATACGTTATCGGTGCACGATCTTCCTGCACGGAACCCGCTTTGTTCTTCCTCTTCATTGTGCTTATATTCTTCCTCGATCATATTTCTCAAAATTCGTCCATACAGTCTGCTCAGGGTGCTGGTTACCGATATGCCTCTATAATTATTACAATTCCTTTTGTCCCCCTTTTTGTGTAATGAGGACATGTATGCCGTTCTCCATTGTTCTGGTACTGGGTGTCCATTTAGACACTGATTGATCACATAAGTTAAGTTTTCAAATAGTTTATGAGTTCCATTCTTAAGTATTTCAGCATAGATTTCCTCAGGTGCAGCGGATTTACCATTCTTTAGGGTCATTACAGCCTTCCTTACTGTTTCGATGTCTACCCTCGCTTCATCTCCTTGTATATGTACTGACTGTGTTGGGGAGTTCGCTAGGTATTCTTGTTTTGTCTCTGCAGCAAGCTTTCATAGTGATCTTTCCATTGTCTTGGTTTTATGGTGTGATTGTGTGCTTTGTCTTTTCCTGTATTTTTTACGGATTGTATAAAATTCCATACCTCTGTACATTGCTTCCCTCCGATGTATGTATTGATTTCTTGGCACAAAAATAAAAAAAGATATTTATTTATGCAACTGGCTGGCTGGTTAATGTGAGGGATGTGCTTGCTTTTTTGAGCACAGCTTGTGAAAACTGGGGACCAGTTTAGAAATTGGCACTCTTATTTCTTTTTCAAGTTTATGTTTGATCTGTACTTTTAAAACCTTTAATGCAGTAGTGCGGATTGATATTTATGAGAAAGTGAGCTCTAAAATTCAAACAGTTTGTCCTTGTATTGAAGCTTTAGGCTGGAATCACAGGACAATTCTGTCAGTCTGTCTTCTTCCTCTGTTGAAAGTGTCGATGGCGTGAATGACAGGAAAGAGTGTCTGAGCCAGTCATATTGCTCCATATCTTCGGGAAAATATTTCTCAAAGTATTCGCTCAATGATAGGATTGTGTTGTCTTCAAAAAAGACATCTGTTGAACGTTTTCATCGACAGTGCGTAATTTTTTCACAATATTGAAATGAATGAAAAATGTGGTTTTTCTGCTTAAATGTTAATAGAAAAAATCATGAAGCAGTAAAAATTTCGATACCCATGAGATGGTAAGCCTTTTCTATTGACTTCCTCCAGACATTTTGTAAAAGAAGGCTGCTTGTAGAGGTCATATGAGTTTTGTTATTGAAATTTATACAATCAGAAGTATAATAGTTGCTAAAAACAGTTCTTTCGCAAATCTTTTTACCAACACAAAAGAAAGACCCAATTAATTAAGTTTTTCGTGGAAAACAACTTTCGTTATCGTTGATAAGCTACGTATTTATCAAACACTCCTCGTAGATTTAAAGTTCAACAACAGAGAGCGACTACAGGAAGCTAAAAGCAGATAAGACCCACAAAACCATATACAATGGTGTTTACACTGAGAAAATCTACGATGAAGCAAAAAATAGACGCTTGCGATACACTAAAAATAATGGAAAACATGTCGATGACAAATATGAACATCCTGACTTTTAAAAAGTATGATATTATTTGAAAAACATAAACAGATATGTGCTCGAAAGACACTTAAATTTTTAACGAGAAGTCCCACCAATCAGACCAAAAATATGTCATTGAAAAGTACAGTCTTCAAAACAGAACCAAACTACCTTCTACAAAATTAAGGAAAAACTTCTACAAAACGTTTAAAACTGCTCTTTTTTAAGTACACTAGTACATTTTTCAAAGTAATTAACCCATTAATGGCCAAGCATTGAAATACTTAGATTTTTTGCAATTCAAGTTTATATACTTTATAAATAAAGGCATAAGAACAATATTTCACTTAAAATTATTATTAATAATAATTGCAATATACAAAAAAATAATGTTTCGTTAACGAAACTTTGGCATAATATGTGTAGTAAATTGAAAATTATACGTTTTATAGTGTGTAAATGAAATTTCTTGATTTTATCAATTAAAACTAAAGGTATTGCTACAATAGTTAATTATATAAAATAAAATGATTACTTAACAGTCTGGTAGTATGGCAGTAGCGCCATTATGGCATCTCATTTTTTATGGAAACAGTGAACCTTGCATTTTCCGCACATATAAACAGAATTAGTTTTGCACAGTCTGCACCGCCGTCTACGTCCATCCTCTTCGCGAACGATATTATGACCAGTCTGGTCATATTGAATATCAGAAGGTAAACTTCCTTTAGAAGGACGACCCCATGCGGATGTGGATGGCTTTGGCCCTGGGTCTGATTCGGAGTCATCTTCTTCAGCAGCTGTTTTTATCGTAAATCTTTTTTCGTTCTGTATCAGTGACAAAACCAACGAAGAACGAAATTGCAATTGGGAGACTCGAGAATCATTTGCAATGTTGTAAATTCTCCGTGAATTTACAACTGTGCAATCCACGAGGTTCATAAACAAGGGCCACCACCACTTTTTATTTCTTACTCGGATCCGGTAATTTGATACCGAATTATCTAGCAGATCAACACCTCCCATATGTCGGTTATAACCGTTAATCATATTGGGCTGAGGTATTGAATCTTCCTTTCGTAGCTTCTGATTATATCTTTTAACTGTAACAATTGGATGAACCGTTCCATTGTTGCTGGTTACAGTTACAACGGAATTATCGTTCCACCTTGCAACTGATACTTCTGCCTTTTTGTCGAAAGCATGATCAAACTCGCCTCTGTTTTTCTTTCCAAGCACTTTGCTACTTTGTAGAGGACATCCTGGTGACCTATTCTCTCTCACGGTGCTAGTAAAGAAAATTCCTTTTTCACCTAGAATGTGAAATAGTGCATAACTCGAAAAGAAGTTGACGAAGAAAACTCTATGTTCTGAAGGGTTTTGCATTACACGTAGCAGATCCAAAACTACTTGCGTCCCTAACGTGTATTGTGATTTCTGCCTTTCTGGATTTGCGCCATCATAAGGAATGAATTGGTATAGATATCCCTCTGAGCTACACAAGCACCAGACCTTGAAGCCAAAGCGCACTGGTTTACCCTTCATAAACATCTTTGCAGAATGTCGGCTGAAATAAGGAACCATTTGTTCATCTATAGACATATTAGGAGAAAATAGTCCAAACTGCAAATATCGTTCGTTCATCAGCAAAAATAATGGACGTATTTTGGCAAATTTATCATTTTTGTCTATGTCATTATTGTCAGAGACATGAAGATTTCTTTTTATGTTTCGGAAGGTGTTTCGACTCATGCACTTTCTTACCAGCTCCACGCCTTTATCTGGGTCTTTTGACCAATACATATCACACGCCGGAAGTGTATGATAACCGGTAAGGATTAAAATACCAAAAAACTTTTGCAGTTGAGCTGGAGAGCGTTTAAAATCATGTCTGTTGTTTTCCCGGGCATACGTCAGGCTGAATTCGAGTATCTTCTGGAATAAAATATCGTCAAAAAATAAAGAGAATATTTCAAATGGTGTTTTCCCAGCCAGTCTCAGCTTTATTTCTTCCTTTTTATTAAATTCATTGTCTTTTGGAGAAGAGGAATAGTTTTCTAACGATTTAGACCAGTCAGGTGTATATTGCGTGGTTTGCATTTTCGTTCGGAATTTACTTTTCTTTTCTTCCCCCTTCTTGTAGATGGTTCCAATATGGATTCTGTGGGCGTCTTAGCCTCTTCTCGAGACCTTGTGTGAATCTCAAATGTACCAGCGATATCAGTCAAAGCTTCTTCCTCTATAAGAAGATTATCATTCAAATCCTCTTCATCTGTTAACACATCAACTAAAGGAGGTATATAAACTGCATCTATATCATCCGCTTCTTCTAAATCAGAATCATCCTCCAGTATAGCTTGCAATTCTTTCACTATCAAATATGGATAATAAATTTAGGGATCGCGCCAAAGTTTCGTAAACGAAACATTATCTTTAAAGTGTTATAAAATTTTATGAGTAGTCATATTTCAAATTATGTTTGGATAATATCATTCTACAATCTCTAATTGAACAAAGAATGCCGGTTTGGTCGAATTTTAAATATCTTGTGATATATTATGCGAGCTCAAACGACACCGACAGATACTAGTAAATTTGGAGTGTTTTGTTTATTATTTTAAAAACTATGCAGCACATAATTTAGACCATTAAAATAACAAACACGTCAATAAACTATCTATATGAAAGACCCATACATAAAATATAATAATCATCATATAAAAATCGTAAAAAAAAATAATTAAAAAAATGTTTCGTTTTCGATACTTTGGCCATTAATGGGTTTAACTTCTGCTACAAATTACACCCAAAACCGACTTGTTGGAGGCATTTCCCGTACATGTGATTGTTTGTGCAAATGGTTGAGAAAAAACCGAAAATGAACGTGAATATCTCCCGATAAAAAGACGAAAAACGAGATCGATTACTTCTTGTGTGGGAACAAAGACATTTTTGAAGATATAACTGCTCTCAATTGATTCACAACTGGCAGCGAACATCGCCTTTTAAGAGCAAGGATTCTTGTTAAACAGACGAAAACCAGTAGAAAACAGGCGACATAATTATTGTAATCAGATGGATAAATGCTTGATAAATTATGGGAGGCACTGGGAAAAAACAAATATAAATATAGAATTGATTGAAGCGGTAAAAAACGTTGTACTACCAACAAACAACAAGAATTAAAACAGGAAATTTGATAACACCGGGATTCAAAGTGACTAAAGGACTAATACAAGGATGCTGTATATCCACAACATTATTGAAAATATACCTCAAAGCAGCACTCAACAAATGGAAGAAAAAATGGACGAATATGAGCATATCATTAATGGACTTAACTTTGTACACTCTGCGCTTTGCGGATAACTAGGTCATCATCGCACAGGACTCTAAAGACATTAGTTACATGATGCGAAAAGTATTAGAAGAGTTTACAGAGTAGGATTTGGAAGTGAATATGGAAAAAACTGAGTACATGAGTATCGGAGGAGATCAACATAACCTTGTCGTAGAGGAAAATCAAGAGATCAAACTATGTGACGACTACAAATACATAGGAGTAAAGATCACTCAGACAGAAAATTAGATGCAGCCATTAAGGTACGAAATACACAGGGAAGGAAAGGCACAGCCTTACTGAACAGCGTACTGTGGAATAAAAACATCTCTAAGGAAAATAAAAGAAGAATATACAACACCATAATAAAAAGTATCACAACATATGGATGCGAAGTGTGGCCCCTAAAAGACAGAGCAGAGAAAATGCTTAGAGAATAGAATACCAAGACAAATTCTTGAATGGCACCCAAGAGGTAGGCGGAGACCAGGAAGGCGTAGAAGAAGTTGGAGAGGAGTTATAAAGAAATCAGGGAAAGAGAACTGGAGGACGATCTATGGAACGATAGAATAAGATGGAGATTAGAAATCGGAAGACGTCGAAGAACGTTGTAAACCGACATTATATATACTTTTGTTTTTTTCCTGTAGATGAGTAGGATGTTAGAGAAGGTGTTGCCTCAGTAGGTATTGATTGCATATCAACTAAATTAATAAAGTGTATAGTGAATACACCCCTTGTAGACTTAATAAATTTATCAGTGGAACAGGGTGTTTTTTCCACATAAGTTGTTGAAGGTAAGAGTTGTAACTCCAATATTCAAGAGTGGAGATAATTCACTTGTAAATAATTACAGGCCAGTTACGCTCCCTACTATTTTGGGTAAAATTTATGAAAAATGTGTATACAAAGTAGGCATAAATATAGAGTATGCATATAATACAGAAATGCAATGAAAGCTTTAGAAAGCAGGACTGACTGTTTCAAAGAAAACGAAAAATACACAAGACAGAATAAGTGATGGAGCAAAACGGTTGATCGAAAAGAGAAGCACATTTCTAAGCGAAGGAAAGCGAAACACCAATGGTTTCAAAGAATTGAATAAACATATAAAGAATGGAGTAAATGAAGATTTAAGGATCTATAATGAAAACAAGGTAGAAAAAATAATAGAAAAGAAACCGAGGCCTGAAACGCTTAAGATTTAACTTAGGAAAGCCTATAATGATCTCACTGAATGATGTGGAAAAAGAAATAAGAGAAAATAACGAAATCCTACTCAAACATTTTAACCGTGATATATATTTCTCAAACAAGAACCCAGATAATACTGCAAAGGAAGATCTTAAGAGAAAGATAACGAATGTCAACTCAGAAATACTCCTTAACATAGAATCCTTAGAAATAAAACAAGATATGACACAACTAAAGAACAATAAGGCTCCGGGCCCAGATGGAATACTTGTAGAAATGTTGAAGGAGGGGAAGTGAAATTATTCTCGAAGAATGGAATAATTTTTTCACGAAATGTCTTCACAGAGGAGAAGTCCCAGATGATTGGAATGAAAGTTTGACAATACTTCTCCAAGATCTGAGACTAGTCCCAAAATGTATAAACTAGTTTATGAAAGTAATAACTTACAGGTTAACGTCGAAGCTCGATAGCTATCAACCGGTAGAGCAGGCAGGATTCCGAAAAGGTTACAGTACAGCGGATCATCTTCTTGCAGTCAGAACGCTAATAGAGAAAGCCAATGAATATCACTTGAACTTATACATTGGCTTCGTTGATTATGAAAAGGCATTCGACTCCATAGAACTTTGGGCAATAGAGAGAGCTATGAACAACTGCAGGATAGACTCCCGATACAGAATGCTCATACATAATATTTACAAGAAAGCTACAATGAAAATACAAATAGATGCGAAAACCAAAGCTATACCAATCAACAGAGGAGTTCGCCAGGGAGATGTTATCTCACCAAAGCTATTCACACTTGGACTGGAAGACGTGTTCAAAGACATTAACTGGAGCAGATAAAGGAATAAATGTTAATGGAAGAAAACTGAGTCATTTGAGATACGCTGATGACATTGTAATATTCGCTACAAGTTTCGAAGAACTACAGACCATGATGACGCAACTATTTCAAGCTTCGGAAAAAGTAGGTCTTAAGATGAACTTGGAAAAAAACAAAAATAATGACAAATACACCGAACATTAGAGAAATAACGTTGAACGACATAAATTTAGAAACAGTAAGCGAATACATCTACCTGGGACAGATAATGAAAGTTAACAAAGAAAATCAAACTGCCGAAATTACCAGAAGAATAAGGTTAGCGTGGGCAGGATTTGGAAAACTGAGTTGGATCTTGAAAAGCACTAAAATAGAACAATATTTGAAAACCAGAATTTACGATCAGTGTATCCTCCCTATACTCACGTATGGTTTACAAACGTGGACACTCACCAAGTCTAATATGGATAACATAGTAAAGGCACAAAGAGCGATGGAAAGATCAATGCTCGGGGTGAGACTTATAGACAAAAAAAAAATGGATTAGAAGCAAAACCAAAGTAAAAGACACAGAAGAACTTGCTGCCAAATTAAAATGGAGCTTCGCAGGACATAATGCCCGACTGAAGGATAAAATATGGAACCACGAAATACAACAATGGAGACCAGGTTAGGAAAGAGAAGCAGAGGAAGACTACAAATGAGATGGAGGACATAAGTGGAAGCAAGTGGCGCAAAATAGAAAACACTGGATTGATTTGGGGGAAGGCCTATGTCCAAAGTTGGATTACTTAAGGCTGAAGAAGAAGAAGAATGCAACGGGGTACCCGAAATAAAAAAACACCAAGTTTCGATGATTATAACCGGAGAGCACCATCATATCCTTGCCCTTGACACTTATTTTGAAGAATATTTTATAATTTATGGACTTAATAATTTGGTTTTGACATTGCTAAGGCTGTGTAAGTAATAATAATAAAGTTTGATCTGATTTTAAAATATCTTGAGTAGTAACGAATATGATAGAGTAAAATTTGGCAGCGTTTATATCATTGATGAATTTTCTACTTTTAGAACCACAACAGAAATCATCTCATTTTGTATTTTTGGACTTTGTATTTTTTGTATTTTATCTGGCCCTTTGGTTTACTTAACCATTGTTGTAGAATTTAATTTTATTTTGCTAATAATTCAACAATACCAAAAAAGTTCCTCATGAACTTGGATCATTGCTGTATGTCTCTTCTCTGAGGCCTCGAAAGACTAAATTACACATTGAAAAGCGTTAGAGTAGAACATCAAGGAGTCTAGAAGGTATTTGGCACCAAAAAGATAAAGATTTTTTCTTTCTTGATCATGGTCTCTTGCTCTTCATCTAGTGTTCTACTTAACCATCATTGTTGATACGTAAGACACGAATCCAGATAAATTTTCAACTTCTCATGTCTTTCTATGGCGTCTACAATATGTTTCTAGTCATCATGGCCTTCCGTCCAAACATTTTGTACTTTTTTAAATGCCGATCTGCGAATAACCAACATAGTTCACAACATGCCTTCCGAAGTATTAAGGAATAGGATAGCCATGTATGTTCAAGTTCCACACCAGACTTGGAAACAATATAGTAATGTTTTTCTAGGAAAGATCTGGTATCACTGACTTTTAAGAAAGACCCTTAAGTTTACAATGTCCGTTTTCGATCACAAACCAGAATCAAAACGCATATTTACTAGACAGTAAAGACTGTGGTCAGTGAAAAAAATATATATTGTAACTATCCTTCTTCTTCTTAAAGTACCTGTCCGTTCCGAACGTTGGCGATCATTCCGGCTATGATGACTTTGTTGGTTGCTATACAAAATAGCTCTATTGAGCTCTTTCTATACTATGCTCTCAGATTAGCAAGCCAGGATATTCTTCTTCGTCTTGGGTAGCTCATATCTGCCTTGATTTCTCATTATACGTCCAAGTATTCCAGCTTACGACCCTTCACGATGTTGACCAAATCCGCGGTTGTGTTATTCCTCCGCAGTATTTCTTCATTGGTGACTTTGTCTGTCCAAGGTATCTTCTGGATCCTTCTATATAACCATAGCTCAAAAGCCTGAAGTTGTAACTATCCAGTCATCAGTAATTATCAGAACGTTTAATTTATGTAGATTTGACAATTTAGCAAAATGAAAATGAGCTTGATCAGTCTATAAACCTAATATGTATGTATATAACGTATGGTCCTAAAGTTTTGGGAAAAATTTCACCTGGTCTGATTGAGAAGCAAAATGCATTTAACAAAGAAGGCCATGGAATTGAAATGTCATCAGTTATTGACATTTAATAAACAAAGCAGAATATTTTGGTTTGTGCTCTGCAAAATGTCTTATAAAATTGATATTCGTCGAGGTGTTTATAATATGGTTGGGCGAATGTCGAAACGAGATATTGTTAATATTTATTGAGATCAAAACATAAGCAAATCGACAATTTATCGCACAATCAGAGAATGTGAAGAAGGGATACCATGTGTTAACTTGCGTAAAAGTGGCCGACCGCGGATTTTGAACCATATAAGAGAGGCAAGACTGATTGAAGCAGCTAATCACAAAATTGGGTTCTCACAGTGAAAACTGGCCAGAAGATTTCATGTTGGAAAGACTACAGTATACAGGAACCCTATCGAGTAACAATATTATCTACCAGAAAAGAAAGAAAGCTCCAAAATACACAGAGGATCAATTAGAGAGAATTCCGAGATGTTGCCGCGCGTTAAGGCGAGTGCAGTTCGTCAACAAGTTGATCTGTGCATGGACGATGAAAAATATTTTACTTTGTCCAACTCTGAGATGAAGGGTAACGATGAGTTTTACACGAACGATTACGAAATGTACCTGATGAAATAAAATTAAAAGTAAGAAAAATTTGAGGACAAAATTTTGGTATGGTGTGCAATTTCTGAGGCTGGCTTTATCTCACAGCCCTACATTGGTGTTGTTCGAGAGCGAAGACTTAAACGCAAATATTTATATTCAAAGATGTCTCTCTAAATTGCTTCAGTTTGTGAACATACATCATGCAAATGATCAAATAGTCTTTTGGCCAGATCTTGCTTCATGTCATTACGCGAGGATCACAAGGGACTGGTACGAAACTAACAACATTACCTTTGTACCGAAAGCAGACAATCCCCCAACCTACCTCAGGCTCGTCCAATTGAAGAGTTCTGGGCAATATTAAGTAGAAAGTCTATAATAACGGATGGGAAGCACAAAATCAGGAACAGTTACGACGCCGCATATATACAATAATTTGGGAAATTAACGCCGAGGTCGTCCAAAGGATGATGCAACGTGTCAGGGGAATTATTAGGCAAATCGAAAATAATGGTCCCTTGTCTGTCATTTGAACTTTGACTTATAATAAGGATAGTTAAGTTAAATTGTTGAATAATTTAATAAAAATATAAGATTATTGTGGTCAAAGCTACATGCTTTTGAAATTTTTTCCAAAACATTTAGGACCATACGTTAAACTCGAAATTTGACAGGATTGTGGCTCATTTAGAAGATCTAAACAATTAGAAAACACGCGATTAAAGATTGATTTATCATAACCATGCACATTCACAGCTCCTAATTATTAATATTGTGTTATAGACAACATAGGTTCAGACCCCTCTGCAGTCAAAGATATCGTGACAATCCTATGGAATTTCGATAATAGGTATTATATTTCGCGGGTGTGCATCTAAATATAACAATTTTCAAAATCTAATTGGAAATTTTTGTCAAAAATATATAGAAATAAATTCCCTGTATGTTGGCAGAGTTATATACTTATTTTAATCAGTACACTTTACTTTCCACCATTCATCTGCCATTTTCAGCAACAAATAAATTTAAAATATCTACATCACTATCGAAATAGGTATAAAGAAACGAAATGGAAAAATGTATTAATAAAAAAAATGTACATGAATTTGGAACAGTGTAACTAACTATGCTAATATTAGATAAGATTCTGAAGCATTTTGTAGATAAATGATTCTCAAAATATGTTATTTTTATTGGTGATCATTGAAATCGAAATTATACAGATCTAAAAAATCAGTAAAGTATATTTTTTGTTTCATTTTTGTATTTGTTTTTTTTTTATTTGATGTTCATGTTATTGTTTTACCTTAACCTAATGCACATTTAGACTTATTAATCCATATATCATTTATATATCATATTCCAAATTGGAATATGATATCATTTATGATAATGATATACACTCATGGACAAAAATATTGAATATTGTGAAAATTTTCAATTTTTTTTTTAATAAATTTTGGTCAATCAAGTCGTTTATTGTGAAAAAGAGTTTATTTTAACAATTTTTAATGAATTTAATAAGTTTTTATAAGAAAAAAATTGCGAAAAAAAATAATGCTTCTTCTTCTTCTGCAAGTGCCATCTCCGCGGCGGAGATCGGCAATCATCATAGCTATTCGGACTTCTGAGACGGCTGCTATGTATGCAAGTCTACGCATACTAACAGGTCTACCTACTACTTCAAACCATTGGTCAGCAATTTGACAAATGGCAAGTAGTGGCAAAACGCAGAGCCAGTAACTTAAAGCACCTATCTTGACGGTCTGTGGTACGCCTCGGTTGACCAGTTGATCTTCTTTGTGTTCCTCTACCTTCGTTTGTCCACACACGACAGAAACGCATAACGTCATTGCCATACAATTAACGCGACGGCCAATTTCGCGATACGACAAACCATATCTCTATATGCAATAATTCTACCCCTGTCAAAATCGCTAACATGGTGGTAATTTTAGTGTCTTCGAACTCGAGGCATTTTCTTACACTGAATACAATTAGACTGAGGAATAATAACCAAAGATTTCTATACGAACCGGTTTTCACAAATCGGTCTATTCACAAACAATTTAAAGATAAAACTTTTTTTTTACAAAAAGTAGAAAAGATAAAACATTGGTATTGTTATCATAGCATGTTTTAAATATAGTCATTCTGTTGCCAAAAAATTAAGTTCAAGAAATTATCCTTTCTGGGTGTAACACTTCTAATGTCACTGAGTATATGTTGGAGGAGCCATGAGTGACGAAGTTCAGATTTGGTCAGAGATAGATTTGGCTTCACTATGGTCAGAGAAATGGGGGCAATGCTTTTGTAAAAGCGGCAATTAATTTCGCGTGACAAAATTTGGAGAAATAATGAAATATTTAAGGTTCGATATCAGGTCTTCACGATCGCAGAAACTGAAAGAGGACAAGTTTGCATTATTTTCGGAAATTTGGTACAATTTCATTGCAAGATTCACAGAGCAGCTATGTTCCAGGACCATATATCACTGTCGACAAAATCACTATCACAAAACCCGATAAATATGGTCAAAAATTCTGGATGGCTGTGGAAAAAAACACAAACTACATTACAAATGTGTTTCCATATTTAGGGAAAGACCAAGCAACACCAAATAACGAGCGTCTTGGTGATTATGTGGTAAAAAATTTGATGCAATCATATTTAAAAAAGTAAGAAATGTTATATGTGACAATTTCCCCATTTAACTATCAATGGCTGAATTTTTTAAAGAATAGAATAGAATAGAAAAAAAGCTTTATTCTCAGGATTCACAAGTTACACACAAATATAAATTGTCAATAGAGAGAATGGTGCCAATTACAATTTATAATGGTTGCTGTAACATCCTACACTTAACATAAAAGTAATATTAAAATATAATAATAATAACAGTGACATTTAGATTCACATAAGAGCCCTCAATCTCCCTGTAGGTCAGCTTGAAGGTATTCTTCCACTTTGTACAGTTCAAGGTGTATGAGCAACTGTTGAACAGACTTTCTATATTTATTTATGTCAGTTTCTATTTTGATGCTGTAAGGCAGTTTATTAAAGAATTTAATACAGGCATATTCTGTGGTTTTCTCAGATGCTGTTAGTCTATGTATTGGTATATTATAGTTTATGAGATTGTTTTGTGTATTAGTATTATGGTTTCAAGAATTTATGTCTATTTTTAAAAATGAAAAGTAAGAATTCATGTATGTATGTTCCCATGCCACAGTTAAGTAGAGTTCTGATTGCTTTTTTTGTATTATAAAAACCTGTTCAGCGTTACCACTTCCCCCCATAAAACTATTCCAAATCGCATTACAGAATGAAAATTTGAAAAATATACAACTCATTTACATTTTTCGTCCAAATAATTTGCTGTTATTCTGAAAGAGTAGCAGATAGATGCTAACCTGTTACAGATCTCAACTTATATGCACTCCAAAATCTAAATTTTGGTCAATATGTACCCCCAGAAAATTTTGTGCTTTGATTTAGAGTAACCATTTGTGATTGAATTGAGACAGTTTCTGGTAAGGTACTATTATTTGTTTTAGTGACGAAACGGATATAATTTGTTTTTTCTCTATTCAATATGACTTTATTCATATTGACCTATCTCTGTGCTTTATCTAATCTATTATTAGCAATATTCAATAAATCATTTAAGGATGGCCCTATAGTTAAAATGTTAGTACCATCTGCAAATTCCACAATAAGAGTATTCTGATTGTTATCTGTAATGTCTAAAGCTAAATCATTTACATAAAAAACAAAGACAAGAGGACCCATAATATTTCCCTGAGGAATTCCCACTGAAATGAGACCTTCACCATAGAAGCAACTTCTTCCCTTGTACTAAAATTTTACTTTCTGTTTGATAGGTATGATTTTATCCAATTATAACCTGGCCCTCCATATCTGTAAAGCTTTTTAATTAGTATTTTGTGATATAAAGTATCAAATGCCTTTGATAAATCTAAAAATATGCCCATGGATATATCTTTGTTTTCATAACCCTCATTTATCTTTGTTATAAAACCATAAATGGCAGTCTCTATAGATTTTCCCTTAAGGTACCCATTTTGTGTATGCCATAACAGTCCCTTACTATAGAAAAAACTGAGAACCCTGATACACATGACTGGCTGGAAGGGGCTTATTGGACGATAATTTTCTTAGTAAAGTGGCATCACCTTTTTTATATACACTGGTTTTACTACAGCTATTTTTAAGTTGTCTGGAAATATCCATTTATGAAGGTATTGTTAATTATATGACATAATGGTATAGCTAGCTCATATGCACACAGTTTGATTATATTTGTAGGTATCCCATAACCTGAAGTGAATTTATTTTTCAATTTTCTAATTAATTCAATTACTTCATTTATAGTTACTGGCGTTAGAAAATGAGGTTTTGTTAAACTGTATTTTGGTGCTGAATTCTATTTTTGGTATATTTTCTAAAAGATGTGTGAAAGTGAATAGTACTAGTCTAGTTGGAAAACTACTATGAATAGAGCTCAATGAGAAATCCCAGCTTGTGTGAAGTATGCAAAAGAAAATTTGTACAGGACAATATTTACAGTTAATTGACAAAAGTATTGAATAATTATCATGCCAAAAGCAACAAAAATGTGGTCATGTTTAATATAATGCACTTAGATGTACAAAATACCTCCTCTGAGAAAAAGAAACCTGAAACTATTGTATTTTATAATGAGACAAAATATGGTGTTGATGTAGTGGACCAAATGGAACACAACTATTCAGTGAAAGCATTATCTAGGTGTTGGCCACTTTACAGGTTTAACAATTTACTGGCTGTAGCTGTAATAAAATGCCTGGATATTATATAAATCCTTAAATAATTCACAAATAAGTTGAAAACTTTCAGAAAAATATGCTGCTGTCAATCGAGTTGCTATCCCAGATGAAATCACAAAAAAAAAGCGAAAATGTTGTGAAATTAAATCATAAATGCTCTGGAAACAAATCATTTGTGAATTGCCACGCATGTAGACCATACAGATAAAAATGACACATTCATGGTATATATAAATGGCAGAAATGTCTGTGGTTCTAGTGTTAAATACCATCTAAGTTTAAGAGAGCCTATGATGAAATACAATTTTTGGCTGTCACTCAATAACTATGCTAAATGCTAACTCAGTTCATTCCCTTACATGGTTTTTTCACTTACTTTGATATCTCAATTTGGTTCAAAGTTATAAATTATTGAATAAATCATTGCATGATCTTTCATAAATTTTGAATTTGCCAGGCTGGGGTAAAGCCTGTAGCTCTTCTAGAAGAGCTGAGAAAGGATCAATGTTACTATAGTTTGCATTTTGTTCAAAACCCAAAAAACTTTATACTTAAATAAAATTTAAATTATAACAAAAAATGTATCCAAATAAATAAGGGAAAATGTGTTTCAAATGTAAGATTTCCTAAAGAATCTGAATTTAAGCTGTAAAAAAATTTTGAATGACATGAAAAAAAAACACAAAAAACTTAAAAATATTTATATAATTATTTATTTTTGGTAATTACAAAAAAATGTCAACATTTAAATAAAAAGGTGTTTTTTCTGGAAGATCTTACCTGAGATCAACAATTTTATTGTTAAGGAAAACACGGTATATTATAGAAAATATTAAATATGGAATTTTTTTTTTAATGTTCATTTTAGTTTGCCTCATTGAATTTTAAACCCAATCAAAAGGGTATTCACTTGAGCCCAAGTTCTGTGAGTTTCTCATTTGGTTCAAAACCTACAGCTTTTATTAACAGCAAGTTTTCCAACTTTCTAGCAACCATTGGAAAAATTTTAAAATTATCAATAAATATTACAAACTTACAAAACAATAAAAGAAATAATATAATATAATAATTAAAAGAATTTCCAATTAATACTTTTTTTTATGATACTATTTAACAAAATCGAACCTACCTTTTGTCATCTTTTTGTTCTGAGTCAGACAAAGAATCCTTGCTCTTGTGTGCATCTTTGGAAAGTGTATAAAGATCTATTTGCTTGGATTCTTCTACTAGGTCCCTCTCCGTAACTATGTGCTTAAATTCAGCCCTTTCTTCATTTCCCTTTTTTATGGAAAAGTTATAATATTGTAGGACTTGTTTCACTACCAGAGGATTCTCCCTCTGTTCATCTTTTGTGATTTGAGTACCGATTTGCCTCATCCATGCTGAGGGGAGACCTAAGAGAAAATAACAATTAACAAGACAATTGTAATCAGGTAAGGTATAAATGGAAGCTCAACTAATGATAAAATAAACAGCTACTACTTAAAAACATTAATAAGAACATTTTCATAGGAGATTTGTTTGGTCATACCTTATGTTTACTTAATTCCCTGCATAACAGTATTTAATAATCTTAATACATGAGGAATATCTTAAAATATATATACATTTTACAAAACCTGACAAATATTCCTACATAAGCTTATCTGAAGTAGGTATTTCCCAAAATTTAAAGGACTAGTCACAACAACAATCGAATGGATTTCACATCTTCATAGCCTATTTTTAGTATGTAGATAAAAAAAATTTAACATCAGTCCTTACAAAACTTCAAAATGTATGAAAAAATGAGTTAACAAAGCAATATTTTCCAATTCTTACTCATTTCCGAACTGTATTGAAGGTAACTAAATAGTGTATATAAAAACAAAGAGACTCTACTTTGATTGAAGGAATTATTATGTGTAAATGTGTTAGAATCCGCCCGTACATATTTAAAACACAGTAGAATTGCTTACCTGCCAAGTTAATGTTAATAAAAACAAGTATTGAAGTATTTACCTGTTAGCTTTCCTTCGTCGTTTACTGTAACATGAATATCGTGGTTAACATTTGTTGGAGTTCCTATAACAGCGATGTTAGGTTCCTCCTTGTGCTGCTTTTTTCTAAAAAGGAAATTCATTGTATTTGAACGACGCACAAAAACAGCACAAAGGAATTAACCGAAGTATTTTCTTAATGAACTATTAGTATTATCAGTCTTGACTTTGTTGCATATCTTACTATTAATTACTGTAGTATTTAAATATATTTATAAAAAATAGTTTAGTAATGTCAAGTATCGCCCGTAGCCTATGGGCAATGCCAATGACATTAGGTACGCGATGACTGTATCTCTGACAAGTGATAAAATTGACATTGACAAGGTATTTAATTGGGGCAGGGATGACACTCTGAAAATACAAAAAATGTATTGATGTTAACCATAAAAAAACATAAATTAATCATGCATAAGTATTTAACTACATTCTACGTGATATATATAGTAGCTTTAAGGAATTTGAGTATTCCAGTTAACATTATACAAGCTAAATTTACATTTTATTAAGGATGTTCTTAAAATATCCTTTGAATGTCGATAATATGATAATGTGGCAACAATGAACAGGGATGGAGATGGATGGACGCCTAACCAGCCCATCTAATTTATTAGGGGCGGGATATTTAAAAAATGTCATTTTATTACATTGTGGGATATATTTTTAGAATCTGTAATAGTATGTATTTACATATAAAATAAATGAAATTTAAAACAACCTGTTCATTGAAGTGAAACATAGTATGCTACTATAATGACTAAATTCTTGTACAATTCGTGTATGTATAATTTTAGAACAGAATATTTTTTCTTATAAATTCTTGACAAAAACAAAGTTATAAAATACATTCAGGATGACTCTATATGTTTTCATCAGCAATTTGTAGCGTATAGATAAAAACCACTTATTAGCATAATACATTCGTTTAAGCTGTTAACAGCATGTGGTATTTCTCGCATACATTTTTTTAAGCAATATGTTGGAACTTTTGAGTGTAGAATATGTGCAAACATCATTCCTTAACCGTTATGATATCAAACTTCGTCTGATAATACCAGGATGCCGCCTAGCCAAGTAATTTGACAACATGTATTACTACATGGGAACATGGGAACGTCATAACTTTCCAATCTTTTTTCCGTGTTGATTAGATAGGGTTAAGTGGGGCAATATTAATTAGGGATGTGGAGATTGTATTTTAATAATTTATTTAAGCGTGTTAATCTAATTTATAGTATTAAGCAACAGAAGATGGTAGCTGCTCTTGGTATATGAGAGTAAGTTGATCTTTGGTAAAGACAGGAAGTACATTTGGCACATATAGCCATCATTTTAAGGGAAAATATAAGACAAATATTAAATGCTTAGACATTTGGTGTAATTTTATTGGTTTCCGCTGGTAAATATTTGTGATTTTTAACCAGGAATAGCCCTTTTGCGACTATCTTCGATTTTGAGTATCGTGCTTTTCTTGAGATTTTTGGTAACTATTTTTTTATGGATCACCCCAGATTCCATTTTCGAGGTTATCACACATTTCTTTCCAGCAGCTTTTCTTTTCATTGTTTATTTCCTTTCTTTGAACCTACCTTTACTTTAGTACCTACTAGTAAAGTGAAATTAAAATCATCAAAGTTTAAATTGAAACAATTTAAAAAACAAAAAGAGAAATCATACGATTTCTACCTGGCGAAACCGAATTCAAATTTTTACCACTGTGTTTTCTAAAACTTGCAAAGCCAACAGTTTGATAAATTACTCAATTTATTAATATATTATTACTTATTACCAATATAACTTTGGGTTATGCAATGAGTACAAAGAAATAACTAAAACCAAAGATGTAACTACACGAAGAGGTAGACTTGGAGAGATGGAGAAATTACGAAGAAGAAGATGTCACGAAGAGTGTTGCTAGTTATTATCCAGATCCAGCTGCAAGGGAGAGGATCGAATGGAGGAATAAGCTTATTAAGATCGGAGCTCAACGTAGTCATAGCACTAACGATGATGAAATAGTTTGGATAATATAATGTCTTCTTGTACGCCATTGTTAATTTTATGTTACGCCATTGTTAATGCTGGGCATACTTCTTCTGAGTCGATATCCTGTTACATATATCTTGATGACATGACTTCTTGAGTTGATCTCTTCAATGTTCCGTCACTTATTTTTATCTTCTATCATTCTTGCACATTCTAACAGCGGAATACCTATTTTTGCGACAAACAGGTCCGTATATTTTGTGGGAATCTGCCTGTGTTTCTTTTGCCTTCAGCGTTATATGAGCATACATCAAGATTCATACATTTTTTGTATTATATTTCGTAATGACTGTTTTTGACCTATTGTATGAAATTGAATCGGTCATTTCAAAAACAACACGAGTCACATATTCCTAATTGTACAGGAGAGCAAAAAACTAAATAGTTGAAAGATGGATGAAATGCGTGACCTCAAAATCCAAAGTTATATTGTAATTGTGTTTCTAATCATAATAATCTATAAATCGCCTCAAAAAATAAAGGTTTTTTGAAAAATGACTTTTGAAATATTGGACTAATGCTGTTTTTGTAAGTAAAGTATAGTAACTACAAAAACTGGTAATTATTAAATAATAATATTATGGAAGAAAATCAAATTCATTATCTTACTCAGGTGCTACGTCGTCAGCTTGCTCACTGGTAGACCACTGGAAAATTTTCTCGTAAAATGGTTTATATTCTTCTAAAATGCTGTTTGGAACTTGTTTGATATTTGCAATTTTTTGAGATTAATGGCTAGAGCGTTTATTAAGCTAATAATGTTGGTAGCAACACAGGGGCGCTTGGTTTTGGAAAGACGGAACGTATGACTAATGAAACCGTCAATAAAATCGTGAGTCACAACTGTACCTTTTGCATGCTTATCGTATTCAAACGACATAAACGACGATGGAGAGACGCTTCTTTTTTGTTGCTTTTGTACCTTTGAACCTAGGCTTTCATTGAAGAGGCAGTTTCGCTTGTAATATCTTGGCCACCAATTACGATAATCTAATATCTGACGTGTCTTCATTTCAAAAATGGAAAAATTTGTCCCAGCTCCAGCCATAAGGGAATAATATTGGTCTGGCACATAAATTCTGTCATGCTTCTTAAGTTTTAATTTCAGCAGACCAAAATCTCGATCATTCGGCAAAGATGAAAGTCCTCTGATTGGAAAGTAATGGATTATTTTGGAAAATCTGCCTACATCCGTCAATGAGAGCAAAAATTGGATCATCGTATGGTTCTTATTTTGTCCAGGATAATTGTCGCTGAACAAAAATACTTCTTGTACGTTATCGGGTAAAAAAGTTTCAAAATAATGGGACAACATGGAACAAACTTCATTAGCGCCTTTATTGGCTTGGTTTTCATGGTAAACGTAAAACACAGATTCCTTAGTTTTTAACATTTTTTATACCGAAGCAGTTCACCCATAGTTGACGCAAATAAAATATCTCTTGTATTGGTATACAGGGCAGAGGAAGCTTTTGCATAAAATCGAACGTGAGAACAACTGCGTCCTCTCGATTTTCACAAATATCTCTCACAAAATGTATCTTGTGAAATTTCTTGGACCTTCTTTTATGAACCACTAGTTCAGCTTCTGCGGTACGTTTGGCATGTGCTTCTAGGGACTGGCTGTTGATTTGTGTAACCAATTCTTCGCACTTAATACAAGTATCAACTTAGGGTCTACCAAAACGCAAAGACAACTGTTCTTTAAAATATTTTGCGTATTATTTATACTTAAAATCCACATTTGGATGTTTTTCTTTAAAAATACTGCATGGTTTTGACATCTAGGCGTGCATCAAGGTATACCATTTTTTTACTTGCATAGTGTGTCTGTTTTCTGGTAAATGACAAAATATTATCATAAATGAACTTATTAACTTCAGGGGATTTGGTATTCCATTTCGGGTGTTGTTCTCGCCTATCACGGGGGCCAAAGACTTAAGAAGCAAACTGCAAATTCTTCTTACACGACCTTCTGATATCCCATAAATCGAAGTAAAAGCCTTTTTACAGACCTTTTCGTTCTTCTTTCGATTTGGAACATGATGGGTGGATTGAAATTCTTTCAACACTGCTTCTTCTTTTCGGGCATGGTGTCTCTGAACATGCACCTTTTCGATATTTTGCTGCAAGAATATATCTTGCTCATTTTTGGTGGAAAAGTTATTTAGTATGTCAACACAAAAAGCTAATTCTTTTGTAAAATTTTGCTCTTCTAAACTAAAATGTTTTAAAGGCATTTTATTCATTTGAACAGTTGATGGACCGAATGTGGACTGACTGTCACTTAGTGGTTGTGACGAACGAAGAAAAAGGAAAATCACTTATTATTTTTACAATTAGTATCAGTGGAAACAGTTTTACACTATAATAAAAAATAAAAAAGCTAGCCTCTAAAGCTTGTTGTAAATATTGTTCGGCTAACTTACAAATAAAATATTCAAAATATATTTTGTATTCTTGTGATTGTATCAAAATCAATTTAGAACTATTGAAAACAACTCAAAGTCTAATAGAAAAGGTTTGTGGATGATAGTATATTTTCAATGGCAAGCCTCTGAAGCAAGTCTCATCTTTCTAAACCTTTGACGATTTAGGTGGTTTGACGTTATCACGAACAAACGTCAAACTTCAGAGGTTTGGTCTGACAATGTTAGTTTTACGCTTGAATTGAAAGAGCTCAAAACACATTTTACCTTTTAAAACGTTAAAATTTACAATAAATATACAATACAAAATTAGAATTATTAGGTCTATTAGAATGGAAAAATGGAAAAAATAAGGTTCACATTATATATTGTAATAGTTTTATTAGGTTATAAGTAATAAAATAACAAGTTATAAGGTTTTAAAAAGAATGTAATTACAAATCGAATTCAAGTCTTCGATGGCCACTTTTGGCGAATATTTCTAAAACTTTCGTTGGGTCTACAGGGATGTCTCGATGGGCATGGATTAGAGCAAGTCCAGTCAACCTGTCTTGACGCATCCGTGTTCTTAGCCACGACTTTATTCTCTTTAGAGATTGAAAGCTACGCTCTGCAGAAGCATTGCTGATGGGAAGTGTAGCTAAGACTAGAAGTAGCTTGCTGACTGTAGGGAACAAATCTCTGTTACACCTGTCTAACGCGTCCAGCGCTGTTTTTGGAAATTCGTCGTGTCTTTCCATTGCATTCTCCCAAAGCTGTAGTTCACCTTTCAATAAGCATTTCATTTCAGTTTGAGACATATCAAAAAGTTCACTGTACCTCCTTACTAAACACTCAATTTTTTCAGACATGTCCTGAACAGAGTTGGTTATCAGGTATTCAGGCATGCATACGTGAAGATTGTACAACTCCAATGTTTCTTCAGGAAAACGAGACTTTGCGTCTTCTATTACAGAGTCTAGAATGGGAAGGAACACTGATACTCTAAAGTATGTCTCTGGTCCTTTAATTGCGTGGTTGGCTCGATTCTTCTGCACTTGTGATATTCTTGGAATACTAATATCAAAATTTGTCTTCTCGGCGATGTCCTTTGCTTCTTGGAACAAATCTTTAAAGCAAACAATCGCTGTGTTCCGTTGATTGGCAAGTGCTTTGGTCATGTCCGTAAAATGTTTCAACGCACATTTTAAGTTAATATCAGGTTTTTGAAGTAGCTTGCTAAAAGGCAGTGTAAGTGAAAATATGTTGCACATACACACTACAGTGATAAGGAAAGTACTGTTCAGTAAGGCACAAAATCAACGTTCTCGCCTTAATTAGTTTTGGCTTAATTGAGGAGACATGTCGTGGAATGTAAATTTTAGATTCCCCATGTCTCTTTTAACATATTTATCAACGTCTGTTATACCTTAATTTGCATTCCACGACATGTCTCCTCAACTAAGCAGAAATTCCAGCAGAAATTCGGAAATTTAGATTCCCCATGTCTCTTTTAACATCTTTATCAACGTCTGTTATACCTTGAAATTTTTAGAAGGTTCAGATTAAAGCAGAAATCTGAATTGGTTTCGAGACTATTTTAGGGAGTAAACCTTTAACTTTGGCATTACGTACAACATTCCTTCTGTATTTATCTGGATCGGGTTCTCCCTTTTTAAGGGTAAATGTTCATGTACACTATCGTTAGATGAAGTAGGCATATTATTTCTTTGTTTAAATAACAAAAAACCAATAAATTTGAATTAATCGTTGTCAAGCACTTAACCTCACAACACAACACATTAATGAAAACTGAAATAAAAACATGGTATTATAAACGACCCAACAATCATACAATCTCGCTTACCAACCAAATTCTTAGAAATTATGTTTACAAATTCACAGCAAAAACTGTATACGTCCTGGACTAGCGTTATTTTTGCACAGACTTTCATTTTTAATTGTAGAGTATTTCAAAAGATTATGTATGGACTGGTGTCGTTTTTGCACACAAACGTGAGTTCATCTTGGAGCTGTCTCAATTGTTTCCAGAGCCTTGACAACTTGGTATCTTAAAAATATGTTTTTTTTTTTCGGGAGCCGTCTAATATATTGTCCGTTACAATACGTTGTTACGTTCTATATAACGTAACAAGTGACCTCACGATCCCAAAACAATCGTGGATTTCAAAATGGTGCAACCAACGTGGTGAGTACCTTACAGCGTATTTAAAAATGGTATATCATGGTGGTTAATTCCAATGAAATATAGTAAATAATATTTAAATGCCAAAAGAAAATAGCTTCAGAATAATAATAATAATTTCATACAAAAATTTTCTTTTCCTACTTCCTCCTACTACCTCGTCCTAACTATTCGTTTTAGGCGTTTTCCTTAACTCTGTTGTAAATATTTTCGTTATTCACGAATATATCAACCCAATTATTTTTAATGTCAATTAACTAAACTTTGAAGAAAAGTGATAATTATAATGTGCACGTGGTATATGCGGCTGAAACGGAAGTTAAATTTACTCCGCTTCTCCCTACGACAAGAACATAAATTAATTACGTGATGTTTAGGTATTCATTGGCCTTTAAAAGAAACTAAAAAATCTTTTCTTGAAGATAAACATCAAAACGTCGTTGTGTATTGCGTTTTATTTCTGTTAAAAAAAATAAAATAAAAATATTTTGAGACATTGTCTACTCTTTATGGGAGTATCCTGCATCTATTCTATTTACTAATGAAATCATTACTCTTGTTCCTGCATAGGATACATATTCGGTATTTCTTTATGCGTATTAATATAATGAAGGTGTTTTTTAAATAGCGTTATCGTAACGACCGTGGAAAAATAAAATACAAGTTATTAATACAAATACAATAGTAAGCATGTTCCACGTAAACGATTTATTGATTTCAGTCCACTTTCCGGAAAATAATACGACTTGGCAACAACGCTAACATATACCAACTCCACCACACTTCAGACCAAGTCACCAAGGCGAGCTTGATTTTCACAAACATTTTCCGAGGACGGAACGATGCAGGCCCTGCTGTGTTTGTCAACAGTGCGAAATTCGTAGCGGCCGTTATAACCCATTTTACGATATGGAAGTGATTTCGACGGGGACTTCTAGACTATTTTTAACTTCTTCAGTTGAAAATAAAGATGATTTAGAAGAGGTAAATGGTTTAAAATCATATTAGTTATAGCAAATGTCCGCCATTGTGAATCTCGCCTTGACTTCTTTTATTTGTATTTTGACGCTGACAGTACCTTAAGCGCGGTAAAATTAAATTTTGGTTTTCTTGTTTCAGAAACTGGAAAGAAGTTACCAATTTCTTCAAAGCACTACAGCTGGATTAAGTGATAAAGATGCACACGAGGCTCTCAACAAAGCACTTTTGAAAGAAAAAGGTTATGAAGAAGTGTCATTTGGACTTTTGGTTACAATTTTAACAGAACCTCACAATGCAGCAAAGTGTTACAGAGATTTAACGTTAATAACCCGCGATGGGTTTGGACTTATAGTTACAAATTTATCACAGTTAGTGTTGGACAGATATTTACGTTTTAATGATGTGGTGAAACAACAGTTAATATGGCTCTTAAGGGAAATGATCAAAAATGCTGTGACCAATGTGGACAATTTGGTGTGGAATTTGATGAGGCATGCAGCGGGAGGTGATGTATCCCCTAAAAATATTACGCTTATTGAATCCCTTCTTGATGTTTTTATAGAATATAGAAATTGGTTAGAAAAATTTCCGGTTTTAATAGCATCTGTAGTTTATACATATTTAAGACTAATAGAAGATCACAATGGGCCTTACTTAACAAGTTTGAGACAGAAAGAAGTAAACTTTTTAATAAGTATTATGAGGGATCATTTTCAGGATTGTTTGGTTATTGGGAGAGATTTAGTTCGACTTTTACAAAATGTAGCACGCATACCTGAATTTGACCAGCTCTGGAAAGATGTACTACTATCACCAAAGACGTTATCTCCAAATTTTACAGGTGTGTTACAACTTTTACAAAACAGAACATCAAGGAGGTTTCTGCAGTCTAGGTTAACACCAGAAATGGAGAGAAAACTTGTGTTTTTAACATCTCAAGTTAAATTTGGAAACCATAAACGATATCAGGATTGGTTTCAAAGGCAGTATTTAGCTACTCCTGAATCACAAAGTCTTCGGTGTGACATTATACGCTTTATTGTTGGTGTTATCCATCCTACAAATGAACTTCTTTGTTCTGACATCATACCAAGGTGGGCTGTTATTGGATGGCTTCTAACAACTTGTACATCTAGTGTGGCAGTATCAAATGCTAAATTGGCTCTGTTTTATGACTGGTTATTTTTCGATAGTGAAAAGGACAACATTATGAATATTGAACCAGCCATTTTAGTGATGTATCATTCCATGAGGTCACATCCTGCAGTTTCTGCAACACTGTTGGACTTTTTGTGTAGAATAATTGCCAACTTTTATCCCCCATTGACAGAAAAAGTGAGGGCAGGCATATTTACTTCACTGAGGCAGATTTTAGATAAGAGAGTATTAGGTTCACTTTTACCCCTATTTGACAGTCCAAAATTAGACAGAGATCTTAGAACTATGGTTCAAGATACCTTTAGAGAGTTCTGCACAGAAATACCGCTAGAATCATCTTCCAAAGTGATTTTAAACACTCCACATTCTGGTAAGTTTGAAGAAAATGAATCAGTGTCCCTTCTCATCAACAACCATATTATGGACAATGAACCAGCATTTAGTGATGACGAAGAGGAACCATCATTAAGAATAAGCACATCTCTTGCTTATGACTCAGATGATGATGACATTCCATTATCAAAATTGAAATTGAAAGCAAAACTAAAACAAGCAGACAATTTCATAGAAGGACCTATTGGAGAAACTCTTCAAAAACTTCAAAATGAAACTGACACAGATGAAAGAAATGATCTAATGGAGAAACTAATAGGACAAGTAATGGACTTGGATGAAGACGATGAGAATCTTCCTGCTGTAGCAAAACGTCTAGTCAGCTCTGTAAAAGATGAGGTGGCAGGGGAGATATTTCCAGATGTCTTAACAGAAGAAAACCTTATGGATAGCATGAAGTCTCCTCTCTTTATGATGTTTAAAACTATGTATGGATTAACTAAAGATGAACTAGGCAAAGATGTACTGTACAAATTAATTTCAGAGATGTATACTGAATTACCAAGTCTGGGTTACCTGATTATTTATTACCTCAAAGCAAAAATTTGGAAGGACAACAAAAAGGAGGACCATTCAGTGGCAAGTGCATTGAAGATAAGTGTGTACAAAGACTTCTGTCAAAGTTTAGAGAAGAAAGTAGATATATGTTTATTTGATGATTTATATGCCTGTCATCACAGTGATACAAAATTGATGATGTGGATAGTGCCAGATTTATATAGAGACTTTAAACCACAAACAGTTAATAATGCTCAAATATTGAGGGTAATAATTTCAGCAATAGATCCTAGGCAATTACAGACTTTAGTGGGAAAAGTCCTCCAGGGCCATCTGATGATGTTCAAACCAGAAACCATCATACCTCTATTGAAAGCGAGTCTGCAGTGGGAGAGCTTAGAGCAATTTTTCCTGTGGCAGCTTGTCAATGCCCACAATATATCTATAGATACTGTTTTACCATTAATTACAGAATTAGACTATGACCAGCATGCAGAAGCTTTAACTGCAGTTACTCTTATGTTAAAAATGGAAAAACCAAATTCAGATTACATCAAATCCTTGTTTTCCAGGGATATTTGTGATAATGGTGATCTATTTATTTTTACTATAATAAAATTTTGGTGTGATGAGTATATTGACAAAGTTGCGGAACTTATCTCCTCACTTTTAAGCACAAGGTACCCTTCCACCTCGCCCAACAAGCGGAAAAGATCCAACACGAGTAAAACTTTAAGTGCTACAGTGCCTAGTGCCGATCAAGTGCTGGGACATTTGGAAAAGTTGAGGATTATATGTGAAAAACACGACTGTATGGCGATTTACACCTTAGATTCCATGCAGAGGGCCCTCAGCATAGCCCACAACAACAGCAATGACAGCCAGAGGAAGCAGTTTAGTGAATTGTTTGCCTTAATGGAAGAAGAGGAGGAGGTCAGTGCCACTAAGAGGTCTCAAGGACGGGGAAGGAAACCTGCCAATAAGAATGTTGTGGTGAAAAGGCAAATTGTAAGAGAAATATCTGATTCTTCAGAAGAAAGTAGTGAAGTAAGTATGCTATTTAATATGAAATATTCTTAAAAACATTAGGAATCACAAATTCTTACTTTCTCTCATATATATTAAAACATTAAGATGTTTTTATCATCTTCCATTTTTTACATATTATGATTTATATGACACATTAGAAATTAAGAGAAATTGGTCTGAAATTTTTAATTTAATGGATATTAAAAAAAAATAGGTTACTTTTGGAATAAAATACAAAAATCAAAAGAAAAGTACTTTGAGGAGCCAACCTAGTATAGGAAAACATTCTTAAAACCCTGCATTTCTTGTTGAACTTAAAAATTACATGTGTTAATAACTGGATATACATAAAGAGTCAGTAACTTTGGTATTCCATTTACCATTTGTGTACCTTTTTTGTTAGGAATGAACAATGTCCTTTAGTCTTCACCCAATGCTTTAAAAATATGCAGTTTGTTTAGTTTGTTGTGCATTAAACTGAAACCCAGGGGCACTATTTATTATTGTCTTTATTTAGCATAAATAGGATATATAAGGAAGTTATTACTGTTGGTGACATGATATAAAAAGAATACTGAGAGAAGATGATAAAGGTCAACAAAAAATAAAACAAATATGTTTTTCTCTAAAAAAATATTATTTAAAAATGCATTAAAGATAATTGTAAAATAAAAAATAAAGTCTGTAGAAGAAGATATTTGAGTAGTGTCATTGGGATATTTTTGCCTTCTTCTGCAATTAGTCTCTTTGTTCAGTTGTTTG
Source organism: Diabrotica balteata (assembly GCA_918026665.1). Classification (NCBI taxonomy): domain Eukaryota; kingdom Metazoa; phylum Arthropoda; class Insecta; order Coleoptera; family Chrysomelidae; genus Diabrotica; species Diabrotica balteata. Next base: position 145,743,855 of record OU898281.1, read on the forward strand.
TTTAAATTAGTTTATCACCATCTTTTCTTTATAATGTTAAGTCACCTTTTCTATATAATGTCATTAATTTCTCTATCTCAACAAATAAATAAGTATCAAACTAATACAAAAAAAAAGAAAGAAAATAATTACCACGAAAAAACTATAGTCTATAATTATTTATTCATATTAATATACAATAAAGTACTTAAATATGTCAAACAATAGTATATTGGTTCACAAATATGAGTAGAAAGTATAACATCCCTAAACATGTGACACTGAAGATGAAATCAAAATCAATGGACATACTATTAGTAATCTTCGCTATGCTGATGATACAGTAATAAATGCTGATAGCCAAGCGCTACAACGACTAATAGATAGAATAAACACTGAAGGAGAACTACTGGGCTTGAAGATTAACATGGACAAGACGAAGGTAATGGTGGTTAGTAGAACACGGAATATGCAATTAAATATAAGAGTAAACAATAAGAACATCCAAAAGGTCCCCAAGTTCAGATATCTCAGTAGTTGGATAACTGAAGATCTAGATCCAGACATAGAGATTAGCAGGATTGAGCAAGCCAGAACAGTAATTACTAATATGAGAAACCTTGCTAAGCAACAGCAGCCTTAACAGTTTGATATCGCTTTGTAAAATGTTACATTTACTCCATACTGCTATATAGTGTAGAAACCTGGACCATAAAGGCCAATGTGATGAACCGATTGGAGGCCTTTGAAATGTAGGTATTTAGAAGACTACTTAAAATTCCCTGGCCAGATCACACAACAAATGTCGAAGTATTAAATCGAATGGGCAGAGGACAAGAATTGCTGCCAATAATAAAAAGAAGAAAAACTGCTTATCTGGGTCATATATTTCGAAATTCCAAGTACCAGTTCTTAAAGCTTATTATGGAAGGGAAGATAGAAGGAAAATGGGGCATCGGAAGAAAGAAATACTCATAGCTTAAAAACATAAGGAATTGGACAAACCTCAATGCTCATGCACTCTTTAGAGCCACACAAGATCAAGAGGAGTATGCCAGAATTGTCGCCAATATCCAAGACTGGGATAGGGCACCGTAAGAAGAAGAAGCCTGACTGATGAGAAAATTCTTTCTTGTTGTTTTAAAATTGTAAATTTGGTAATTCCATCCATCTCTACTTCTTTGGAACCTGGTGTAGGACAACATGAAGGCATGCTTATTCCTGGTCTCATATTGGTATACATCCTTATGTCTTTGATGACAATCTATATTTTGTTTTATATGAACAATACTCTCTAGAATAAATATTTAATGTAGAATTATTATGTGTAGTGCAACAAATGCTTGCCCACATTGTTTTGATGATGATCCAGCAATTATCCTTACAACTCTTCTTTGAATACAAAAGATATCTTTGGCTACAATACCTTGATCCTATGTCAAAATTACATAGCTGATGTGTGAGTGAGTGACACTGCAAAATAGGCCTGCTTTGGAGTGAATTGAGATAGACATCAGAAAATTTTCTCATCAGAAAAATTGCAACAAGGGACTTTGTATGAGCTTTCCATTATAGTCCTGCATCCAAGTAATCCCACAAAAATTTTATTTGTTTGTATCCCTTGAAGGAAGCTGTTTTGTTGGAAAAATCAAAGTTTGGGTTTTATTGAAGTTTAGAAGCAATTTATTTGATGCAAATCTGCAAAAAGAATAAATGAACTGGTGAAGTCTCTGTGGAAGATTATTAATATAGACTATCAGTTTAAGATCATTGCAATGCTAGTACCCCCAAACCCATATCTCTTCAATTTTCTGAGAAGCAGTTCATGTGAAACATAATCAGATGTATTACTTAGGTCGTAGAATGTAGGAAACAGATAACTGCACAGCTCTGCTCAAAAGCTTCTAGAATCTTCATCACTAGGTCCATGATGGCCTTTTCCGTATTTAGACCCCTTCTAAAACCAAACTGACTATTTGTAAACAAATTTTTCAATTATTTAAAAATCATTGCTGACATACATTGCTTAAAATATCTTAGTGAGCACTTTTTTGAGATTAGGAAATATGCTTTCTTTAAAACAATGGTTTATAAGTATTGTTATCAACAGAGAATCTGAAGTTGTCCCCATTTAACTTTTCACCATATTAGTTAAAATATCTCTGGGATATCTGAAAAATCTCAGGGATTGAAGAAGGAGGGTTGAATCCTGATCTGCAAATTATAAGCATCATTAATAAAGAAATCATTAAATTTGTTAGGTGAAATCTTTGTTTCCAGCTTGCTCCTAAATTCGTTTTGGTGCTCATTGATAATATCCCACATACACAATTTGATTAGATGCTGTTGCAATAAGGTTATTGTTGGCCTTTTATGTAGCAGATTTTATTGCTGATTTGTAATATTTTTTGTGATATCTTAATCGATTTTTCTGAGATAATAGAACTTAGCATTAAGTTATTAGTTTTTGTCAGCTAAGAACCTTTCAAATTTATTTGACATCATGAAAGATTTTATTTTAAGATAATAAATACAGTGTTTCCTATATTTTTGTGTGTAAGTATGTATAAATATTTATTTGAATACTTTAGAATAATTATTTTTCTTAAATTGTTTTGCTAGTAAGAGATAAAAAACAATGAAAAACAAGTGCTAGAAAGAAAGAGTGAGAAAGAAGATGTGTGATGGAAATAGAGTGTGAGGAAGAGTAAAAAGTTGTAGTGAAAGAGAGGAGGAAATAAATAAAAGGTAAAAATATGAGATAAACAGGGAATATGTATGGTAAATGAAGAGTAAGATGAGTGAATGAAAGGTAGTGAGAATATAACCATAAAACAGGGAATGACAAATGAGAGATAGAGAGGAGACATATAGAAAGGCAAAATATAAAGAAGAAGAAGTTAGGTGTAATTGAAAGTTATTATTGTCAGTAATCAACTTCCTTTTTCTGTTTTAATTTCTTATTGTGGCTCAAAGTACTTATTAGGTTAGGTTCGACATGAGTGGGTGCTTAATTATTCTTCCACTCGACCCAGGAGGTCTATTGTGGCTCAAAGTATTTGTTAACAGTTTGTATATTTGTAGGAGGAAGAAATCGTAAAACCAAAACAAGCGAAGAAAAGGAAAAAAGTAATGTCGGACAGCGATTGACGGAAGCAAGTCGTTTACGTGCAAATCGCTTACCCTATCACTATGCCTTCCCGTTGCTGTGGAGGCGACACGATTGCCGAAGTGAAGAAAACACTGCCTCTGCCTCCCATCACAACCTAGGGCAATAACATGAAAGAAAGAAACCATCTATAAGTACCTTCGAAGTTGTTAAACGCACTTGATAGTTTTCGCAGACATTCTTTCAGATATTTTGGACTTCTCTTTGGCCAGAAGATGCCGAATGCATAGCCGAGAGTTTCATATATAAAAATTGAATTGAATCATATATACTAAATGATTTATTACAGGTATCGTAACTGGATTTAACCCTCAACCGCTTCGTGAACTCTTTCTGTTGAAATTATTAGCGTAAATGATCAATTTTTGCTCTGCCTCTGAGTTAAACAGAGTCGATTTTGGCTGAGCCGACCTTTCTACTTCGTAATTGGAGTCATCTTCATGATTTTATACTGTTCTAGGACTTAAGTCTGTTGTTCACATCACAAGTACATTGTTTGTGTACTAAACCCTTTCTACATTATTACTTTTAGTAATAAACAGCATAAAACAATATTTTGCACTTTTCAATACACAATTATTGAATTTATTGATTCACTTTTCTATAATGTTTCGTTACTATGGCAGTCATCTTCATTGCAGACCAAATTTTAACTAATTGACAGGTTTTTTAGTTTTTTTTATTGTAATTTATATCGTTAGGTGGTTGAGGGTTAAATAGTTCACAAGTGGTATAGCAAGACTCTATATGGTGTTTTTTCAGGTGTTATGTGATATTTGCGAACAGTATATTAAGAAATATTAGAAATTATAATTTTTGGTGGACATATTTTCTTGTATATATATTTTTTTTCGTTCCATTTTATTAGATTTGCCGCATATTTTTGCCCAATTTAAAAAGTAGAACTCTCGATAGTATTTTCTTTTCTAAGGTAATCTATCACAATAGGTTTATATAGAAAAATCAATAAAAACGGGTCACATATCATTTATCAATGTTCAAACATAGAGTAATAGCTATATACATATTTGCAAAAGTTATTAATGATAGGTATGTAAATTCCACCAGGATCTCAATTCCACCAGCACTTGCCAGGGCAGGATATCTTTCATTTGATCTACTAATTGTCCATCATTTTACTCTTTGCTGCGATGATTTGAAAACACACTCCATTTCTTACTTAATTCACCTTTGATATCCATCTGTCAATTCCCTCTGCAATGCGTACCTCTACAGAAATGCGGAATTCTACTGAGGGTGTTTAACAATCACCTTTCATAAAATCAAAATGAAAAAAATTTTGTTTTCTCATATACATTTCTCTTTCATTTTCTGATGCCGTGGTTTGTTTTTGTTATTTGGCACCTACCTTTTATCTTTGGGATACTATCGACTCATCCAGCGAAGACTCAAGTTTTCGAATTCAGCACGATAAAGTTTTTATTAATGCATAAAATTGGGGGTTCTTATTTACTAAATTGTTTTTATATTTATCCATTGTGTTTACTCTATTGTTCCATTTCTGCTTTTAAATATGTCAATTTTGTTTCTTTATCTGGTTTTTTAATCAGTTAGTACAATATTTGCTGGAAAAAAAAATGGGGAATATAAATAATACATACCACGTTCTGTAAAACTGTATTTATGATTAAATACATAGAGAATCTACATAGAGTTAAATTACAAAATATTATAAATAACATTGCAGTTCTCCGTCGTCACTGCTTGCAGTGACTTCATATTTTTATGATGTATCAGAATGTAGAGTTCTATAGAAGCCATGGTACATAGTACGAATTTTTCCAGTATCGCAAAGCCATAATAACCCAGTTTACTGCTTCTTATCTATTGGACAAAGAGTTGTGTATACTTTAGATTTCCATGTATTGACCATTTGTCAATACGAGATAGATGTCCCCTTTTTTGCTTTTGTTAAATAACATCTATTAGAAACTGAACTAAAATCATACTTAAACAACAACATTTGGTGCATTATCAGTTTTCCAATTTTTGTTGCCAACAACGCTTTTGAATTCTAGAAAATCTTGTGATATTTCTGTTACATTATATACTTTTCTGATAGTTTTGGCCATTCTTGTCAAAGTAATCAATTATTGTTCAGGAACATAAGACAGACTGATGTTTTTTTCGCGTTTTCAATTACAGCATGCATGCTGATCTCTCACATTTTGAGTGTGACCTTTATTTAAAAATTCCTGAGTAATCCTCCTCTTCCTCAGTCCTAATCCCTATTTGGAATGTGGTAGAATGTGTTCTCTTGTGACTTCCTGGGACAAATTCCGCTTGTCCTTTGATATGTGAGGCAATAGAAAAGCTTTTAGTCTTTCATGTATTACATGAAGTAGAACCTTACTTGCATGAGATATTAGGGTTACCATTCTGCAGTTGTTGCAATCTAGCGGAGTTCCTTTTTGAATATAGGGATGAAACTGGATGTTGTCCAGTCATTGGGCGACTCTCAGGTTTCCCAAATCTTTTTTCAGATCATATGCATAACATTTACTCCAGCATATGTCTGAAGTTGCAGCGATGATGTCTATCATACAGTGTTTTCTCTTGATGATCTTTTTTTCGGTTCTGATTCTTTCTACAGAGGTTTCTATGGCATTTCTGAAACGTTTCGACATTACTTCTGGGTTGTCTTGTGTGTTTAACATACTAGTTTCCGTTGAATGCATCTCTAAATGTTCTGATTTGAAATCTCCAGCCTGTTTTGATTTTGGTGCGGCACTGTTCTTTTTAGCTTCATCTTAAAGCAATCCCATAACAATTTATGATCGGATCCACATTCAGCTCTTGGTCTAGTTTTTGCTTTTGTAAAAAATGTCTTCCATCTGTTTCTAATCAATGTGTAGTCGATTTGGTTCTTGTATTCTCCATTTGGGTAATGAGTAATACTAACTTGGAAATAGATAGCTGCATTAGCAAACATTGAAAATGTGTGGTTTCTCTTTTGACCACCACAGTTATCCGAATAGAAGATAAGTGATTTAATTTCCTTCTATTTTTGGGTCTTATAAACATCCAAAAACGTTTGAACCTTGTTTAGCAATTTGTTCATGCCATACATAACAGAAACCATCATTGTTGCCTATATCAAATATGGTGAAGTTGTATGTGGCATACTTACTTTTATAATAAAAATCGCTTAAGTTCGATTGGGGAGTCGCTAAGACTTTTTGCAGATCGAAACATGCAACACAGATGGTCTATCAGTCAAGGCGAGTTCTTTGTCACTGTTTTTCATATCTCTAGCCTCTATTTTATTGGCTAAGTGACGTTCATAGTTCTCCTGTAAGTCGAGCTTCCCAGTTTTATCAACTAGGTTAAAGACTGAGCAAACATCGCACTGATCTTTATTTGGTCTAAAGAAACATATTAAATTAAGTGTTAAAAATGTCTCTATACTGGCGATGCGTAGCAAGGTGTCCAATACTGTTTTCATCGCCATTAAGTTATACATTTTTTGAATGCTTAAACCCTCTTCAAGATACATCCTCTTAGAATCCTTCCGAATATAATGTGAGGGCTTATAATTTTATGTGATTTCTCACAGTTTCTGCAAAATTTGGAGTAAGTCTATGCGGTCATCCTTTGTGTTTTCCACGTTGATCTGATGGTAAAACTCCAGTTTCCTTGCTTTTAGCCAATGCTGTATTTACCCAAGTTTGTGATATACCAAGAGTTTTTAAAAACGTATTTTTGCAAATTTGGTTTTATTCACCGTCGAGCTGAAAATGATATTGCCGAGAAAAATTCCTACGACAGTGTACACCAGCAAAAACAGTACTTTGTTTTTTCTCTATCTGTGTCACATGTTGCACAATAAAATTCCATTGCCTTGTATGATCTTGCAAATTCCAAAAGTCTTTAAAAATCCTCTGTCTCATTTCTTCATTTATTTTTGTGGTACACTTAAGCCTGCATGTTTGTTGACAAGGTGCTTTAACTCTAGTAATTACTGTTCTTGTTCTTCTTACTTTTACTTATTTGTTCCTCATTTTTCTTCATATTATTGTATGGAATTTTCTTATCATCATCTTTTAAAGGTAAATAATCTGGGTCACTGTCTGCCCCTTCATGAAAAGGGTATTGCACTCTTGAAAATGCACAGAGCAATTTCTAATAATTTCTGCTTAAATTTTTGATTTTACCTCCCCCAGTATAATGATATATACAAATATGTGATTTGTTGCAGGTAGAGTTTTCAAACTCGTTATTTATGGTATATTTAATAATTTTTTATGCGATTTATATTGGAACGACGTAAACGTTTACTTTCAATGTTAGTTCATAAATATTTTCTCTCTAGCAACGTTTATAGACATCATTTGAGATTATGTCAATATTTTCCCACTAATTAAACCAATTTGACTGTACTATTTGCACATGAAGTCATTTTAATACTTTCCAGGGGAATTTTCAAATTATTCAATAGTTTATTTTAATGTCGAGGTAGCATTTACTTTTTCCTTAATACATTAAAGGAAACTCCTGCATACTCCAATCATTTTTTTTTCTTATCATCTGCGATTTCTAATATTTTTGTATGCGATTTATATTGAGACGACGTATAAACGCTTCATTTCAATATTAATTCATGAATATTTTCTTCCTAACAACTTTTATGGACATTATTTGAGATCCTGTCAATATTTTCATACTAATTTAACTAAATTGGGGGTACTATTTGCACATGAATGCATTTTAAAGCTTTGCAAGGACTTTTCAAATTATTCAATTGTTTATTTTGATGTCGAGGTAGCATTTACTTATTCCTTAAATCCCTTAAAGGAACCTCCTGTTTTAGTCCAATCTTTTTTTTTTTCTCAGCAGCAGCGATTCTCAATTTTTGCATACCATTTAGATTGTACGACGTGAAACGTTTGATTGTAATCATAATTCGTAAATATTTTTCCCTTAAAACGTTTAATGGACATTATTTGAGGTTATGTCAATGTCTTTACGCAACTTAAACTAAATTGACTGTACTATTTGCACATGAATTCATTTTAAAGCTTTTTAGGGACCTTTCGAATTCTTTAATTCTTTATTTTTACGTCGAGGTTGTTCGTACCTAACGTTATATCTTTTCTTAAGAGACAAAAGTATGGTGGAAATAGGTCACAGTGATCAACCGCATAGTGTCACGTAGGGCCGGTTAGCCACGTAAATGTCCAATAGGAACGTCACGTGGTAGGTAAACTCGGTCCATTAGAAAGAGATGAGGGACTGCTTTGCATCAGTTTTCTCTGTCGCACTGGGGAAATGGGGGTGCCGTGTATTATGGCCCATACGGAGGCCACCGACCCATGAAATATGTCATGTGTAAGTAAATCAGTTGAAATTCTTATTATACTGTATTTTATGTAATATTACATTTATGTCAAGATGTTCCCAGTTCGTACTTTGCATTTATTTATCTTAAAATGTTATCTCTTACGTCACAAACACGCTTTTAGATGAAGTAATTAATAAAGATGGCATCAAATACTTTTCATCCACTTTAGTCATGCGCAATTTGGTTAGTGTAAAACTCGATCTAACCTAAAATTATTGCGTGGCGTCATTGCTATTAATTTCTACAAACAAAACTTTTTTCCCCAATCATTTTAGGTTAATTTTTCTAAAGTAATTTTTCATGTAATTATTTTTATATCAATTATTATATTTTTTTATTTTATTGACAAAATTTATATAAAATATGAAAAAAAGTGTCCAAAATGTCTGAAATGATGCAGTCGACGATCAGATGTAAGTGTAAATTACTTTACAATGTTATAAAATTAAAAATTATCATTCAATGTATCTATTTTTGTCTGTACATAATTGTTATTGTTAGTTTTCTTGGTCGTTTCTTTTTTTATTTCTGGATTATCAAGCGAATAGGCCAGAGTCACATTTTTTTAAGACGATTGTAAATTGATTGTAATATTTTATTGCAATTCAGATGTATATAGAAATTTGTAAATATATTTATATAGAATCTTCTTCAAGTTCGTTTAAGGGTGGAAAAACCAAAGAAAACGCAGCGTACAGTGAGTGATGGGCATGGAAATATACACCAGGCGGGTTTAAGAAATAAAAAGATGTTTCCGGAATGATATGAACTAAAATATGAGGGATATATTGAAAATTTTCGATCTAATAGTGAAAAAATGGAGTTTTTATTAAAAAATTCCATTCTATATCCTTTACAAATATCCGTCGAATAATGATAGATACATTTGTAGGAAATAAAAGAACATAAAACTAAAATACGAGGGTCACATGAAAATTTCTTGACCTAATAGTGAAACAATGAGGTTTTTGTATAAAAATTGCATTCCATATCCTCTACAAAAATCCATCGTTCCAATCTAGAATCATTCGTGAGAGATAAAAAAATTAAGACTAAAATAGGAGGGTTACATGAAAAGTTCTTGACCTAATAGTGAAAAGATAGTTTTTTATGTAAAAATTTCATCCCTTCTCATCCCTTACTTCTATTTTAAAAAGATTCGTGATACAAAAGAAACTAAAATGAGAAATTCTTAACTTTATGGTAAAAATCACAGCTCTTACGAAGCTATTCAACAACATCTACGAGACTGGTTACTTACCAAAAAACTGGCTACTATCAATATTCATTTCACTTCCTAAAAAAGCCAACGCTAGAAAATGTGAAGAACATAGATCAATTAGTTTGATGAGCCATGTACTTAAAGTACTCCTTAGTATCATTCACTCGCGCATATGCACCAAATTAGAAGAACACTTGAGTGAAATTCAATATGGATTCAGAGCAGGACTCGGAGCCAGGGATGTCAACTGCGACGTGTATGCATGTTTCATTGATTTCAAGAAGGCATTTGATAAAGTCCCACATGGGAAACTAATTCATATCCTAAAAACATCAGGACTCAATGGTAAGGATATAAGACTGATCTCAAACTTATATCTCCAACAAAAAGCAACACTACAATTAGAAAATGATCCGAGATCTTCCCAGTTAAAAAAGGCAGGGCAGTAGACAGGGTTGCATATTGTCACCGACATTATTTAACATATACTCTGAAAACATCTTTAGAGAGAGGCCTTGGACGAATCAGAAGATGGGATTGCTGTAAATGGCCAAATAAACAATATTAGAGATGCAGACGATAGTGTTGCTGGCAGATAGTGCGGAGGGGCTCCAAAGGATGATGGATAACGTTGTAGAAGCATATAAACAAATACGGTGGAAAATTTCGAACGTAGTTTGAGGTTCGAATCGGTTAGTAAATACCCCTTTGTCCGCTTCTCGTCGATCGATGATGATAGGTATAATCAAAGGTTAAAATTGCGCAGTAAAGTGTTGATTTATTGAGAGCTACTGGTAATTACACAATATGATGTTCGTTAGGTAACTACTTATGATTGTCTGTGTTCATATGAGCTCAAATCCCCAATTTATAATTTCACAAATAATTCGTACCTAAGACACATAGATTATTGCTTTCTATCATACATACGAACAAACTTTGCTTACAATACAATTTAATCTACGTCTTAATTGCGACATTTAGGAAGTTCAATTAGAAAATATATTATTCGGCAATTTATTTAGTTGTAGGTAAATGAACTAATTATAAAATATTATACGATATGGTTTTACTAATTCACTTTATACACGGTGAAACTATAAAAGATTAAGAAGTTAGAATAATGTGAGATTACAAATTAAGGGGTTAATTTGTGATTGAACATACGGCCTAAAACTAAATTGCAAGAAGACAAAAGTAATTATCATTAGTAATAACACCGGCATAAACGTCCAAATTACAATTAACGATAACACCGTTAGAAAGAGTGGAAAAATATGCTAGCTATTTGGGCTAGCAATATTAAGGATATTTGGGATCACAGCTACGAAATAAAAACTCGTATTGAAAAAGCCAGCTCTTTCAACAGCCTAAGGAAGATTCTCTCTCTGCAACTTATCTTTAAGTATCAATATACGCATAAGACAGAAAATTGGCTTACTTCGGCCACATTATGCGTAATGATAAATACAGTTGATTCTACAGGACAAGATTGAGGGTAAGAGAGACCCTGGACGTAGACATATATCCTGGCTGGCCAATCTTAGGAAATGGACTGGTCTAACGTCAACTGATCTGCCAATGTGGTCGCGAACATCTCTAGAAGATAGGCACATTTAGAAGAATGGTAAAAATGAGGTTTCTATATAAATCTCTAATATAGTTTCCGCAAGGACTTACTTTTATTGTCAAACAATTCGTGACACATATTTGCATTCCACATCCTTTCCAAAGCTGCTTACTACTATTTTAGACAGATTCGTGAAACGAATGAAGCTAAAATTAGGATACGGGGGTTACAACAAAGTTTTAGAATTTTCTAATAGTGAAAATATAAATATTTTGTTTCAAGATTGCGTCCCACTTCTTTTCCAATAATCCCTACATCTATTCTTTAAGATTTCTTGAGGCATAAAAAAGAAAAAACTATAATAAGAGTGTCACATGTAAAGTTGTCGCTCTAGTAGTGAGAACATGAGCGTTTATATTTAAAAGGTGACATTACATGTGGTTTCCAAACGTTAAGCTTCTATTCTAAAATATCCTGACATAAAATAAGCTAAAACTAAAAATATTAGGTTCCTTATATGAAAAATTCTTGATGTAATAGTGAAAAAATGTTTTTGTTGTAGCAATTGAATAGCGCATAATTTTCAAAAATTCCTTCTTTTATTATAGAAAATTTAGTGAAACATGAAAGAAACTAAAAACAAAATAGAGGGACAATGAAACTTTTTCGAGCTAATAATAACGAACAAATTAATACATTATTAAAAAGTCACCAAAGGTAATATAGAGAAGATAAGAAGATAAAACTAAAATACAGAGTTTCTTACTTTAATCCCTTGACCTGATAGTGAAAAAATGTTTTTTTTTATTAAAGAATTTCTCTAATATCCTTTCCAAAAGTACCGACTTCTATTATGGAAGACTATTCGACAAATAAAAAAGCTACAAGTAAAACATGAGGTTCATATAAAAAGTTCTTAACCTAATAGTGAAAATATGGGTTTTTTATGTAAACCTTCCATATCCTTTCCAAAAAATATAGAAAAGTTCTTGATCCAATAGTGAAAAAATAGGAAACATATCTTTCCAAAAATCCTTACGTTTATTCTAGAAAAATTGCGTACCCAGAAATGAGAATACAAGAGAGAATAAAAAGTTTTCGATCAAATGGTGAAAAATTGAATCAACTATCCTTTCCAAAAATCCCACAACTATTGATTGATTAATGCAAAATTTCATGAGGCGTAAAAAGCTTGATTTAATAGGGAAAAATTTGTTTTTTTATTATTTAAAAGTCGCATACCATGTAATTTCCCAAATTACCTACGTCTATTCTAGGAAAATTCTTGACAAAATAATTTAAAACTAAAATGCATGTTTTCCTACGAAAAGTCGAGACCTACTAGTGAAAAAATGGGCTTTTGGTGTAAAGATTGCCTCTAATATCATTTACAAAAGTCCCTACTTCTATTCTCGAAAAAAAAAGTGTCACCAAAAAAAAGTTAAAACCAAAAAACGAGGTTCATACCAAAAGTTATTGTCATAATTGTAAAATACTGGATTGTTATGTAAACATCACCTCTCATGTCCTTCCAGAGGAAACTCTATTGTATTCTAGAACATATTGTGATGCATAAAAGAAGCAAACACTAAAATACTTGGATAATATATAAATTTCTCGATCTAATAGTGAAAAAGTCGGTTTTGGGTAAAAATTCTTTCCCATATGGTTTCCAAAATTCATTCTGCTAATCTAAAAAGTACGATACTTTGATCTAAAATTCTTGACCTAATAGTAAAACTATTTTTATGTAAACGTCTATAAAAGATCCTAATTCACGTGTAAAATTTTTAGAAGTTTAATATACACCACGTGTTTACAGTCCGGTCAATCCTGATTCGACTACTGTCGAATAATGCTCATGCCCTCTTTTAGTAGTTAAAAAAATCAATGTATAATTCATAGATAATCAAAAGCTATAAAATTATATAAGAGGCAATAGCAACAAACATTGAAATACACCAATCGACGTTGTCGATTGTTCACTCATGACCCTCTACCTGTTGCAGTGTCGGTTTAACACAGTCTGCCGCCAGGCTCAAAAACAGTGTCTGCCGACTCAGGCGAATCCTTTATTGCACGAGACAATAACTCCCACCTGTGTGTAGACACGGAGAAAAAATTGTAGATAGCTTGTACCAACATAAAAGTCGTTGGTTCAAAACAACAATTTGCTGAATTTTGGACAACCAAATTTAAAGAGAGCAGCACACGGCACAAACAGAGCTAAATCATTTTAAACTTGAATACGTGCTTGCAAAGCACAATACTTGCCACTTATATTACTGGCATTGTATAAGACTGGTCTCTACAGTCTTAATATCTAATTTCAAAGACTCTAACATACCAATAACTGTTTCCTCAAGCTCTTGTGAGCTATGCCAGTCTTCTTCTTCATGTACCATGTCCTTCAACGTTGGTTATCATCATAGCTATTAATTTATTCACTGCCCCTAAATAGCAAGCTGTATCAACACCATACCATCTCGCAAGTTCTTCAACCATGAGGTTCTTCTTCGTCCTGGACTGCATTTGCCTAAATACCTAAGTATGCCCAGTGTTTTTATAAAATCCCACCAATCTTTCCACGGGATTCCCGTAATTGTTACAATATCTCAAAATCACTGTAAGTTGGTCATGGTGTGTTATGTCAGGTGTTTAATCTACACTTATAGAATAGTATTTGTTTGCCTAACAATTTCATCAATGACTCGATTGGACAAAATATTCAGTAATTTGTTACATATATCTTTTGATAGATATGACGTTTTGCTCTTACCTAAATTCACTCGTTTAATAATATTATCTTTTAAAAATGGATCATATTCTGACAATAGTTCCAGTAAACCTAAGTAGCTTTCATTACGTTTTTCGTCAATTCTTTCATGAGTACCTCTAAAATGCCAATTTCCTGGTAGCCAGAAACTTTATTACACTTATGATTCTTTCTAGTACTTTAACACAATATTCTTTCGCAGTGTTAATTTGATTTTCGAGTTCTACATCAACTCTTCATTGCTTTAATAAGCGGGTCGTATACATTTTCAGATTATCTATATCATTGGATCTTTCATGTTCGTCAAATCTTTCTTACTTTTATTCCATGATGAAAATCCTGTTTTAAATTGGTTCTTTTTTTTTCAAATAAGACACAATAAAGACAAAATATATTGCCAGTGCTCTGTTCTGATCCCTTGTTAAACCGGCGCTGACCTGCTGTCGTATATCGTCGTAATAAGCCAAATATCCCCTCCCCTATCCTACAAAATAAGAAAAATACGAGGTTCATATGATAAGTTTTTAGCCCAATAGTCAACAAACTTTTATGTAAACATGGCCTCCAAAAATCACTACTTTTATTCTAGAAATATTAGTGATACAAAAAAAGCTAGAATACGAGGTTCGTATGAAAGGTGTTGCTAATACTGAAAAGATAGAATTGTATATATAAACATGAAAACATTTTCTCGCATAGCCTTTTAAGAAATCGCTACTCAAGATGGAAAATAACTTCCAGTCATGACACATAAAAAAGCTAAAGCGTCTACTTCATATAAAAAGTACCTGACTTAATACCGAAAACTTTTATGTAAGCGACTCATCCTACGGTCTTCAAATCTCAATTTTTGTTTACAAAATTTTGTGAGTCGCAAGCTAAAACCCTAATACGGGAGTCACATGAAAAGTTTTCATTCTAATAGTGAAAAACTAAGTTTTGTATCTGAAAATTGCATTCTAAATCGTTACCAAAAGGACCTGCTACTATTTGAGATTACAATATTTAAACATAAAAACGCTAAAACCAAAATATGAGGTTCAAGGTTAAGTTCTTAACTTAATACTGAAAAAATAGGTTTTTGTTGAATTGAAAAATGGCATCCTAAACTAAAATATAGGGGCTATATGAAAAATTTGCGACGTAATATTGTAGTTTATTTAAAAATGTCTTCTAAGACATTTATGTGGGACATAAAATAAGCTAAAACTAAAATATGAGGATTGTATGAAAAGGCCTTTAATATCCTTTCCAAAAGTCCCTACGTATATTCTCGAAAAAATTGAGACAAAAAATGACTGCTAAAATACGAGGTTCGTATCAAAAATTCTTAACCTAATAAAGAAAAGATTGGATTTTTATATAAACGTCGCCTCCTCCCATACATTTCCCGCGAAACCCAATTTCTATTCTAGAACAAATTTTGAGACACAAAAGAAACAAAAACTAAAATACGTGGGTTACATGTAAAGTTCTGGTTCTAATAGTGAAAAATGGGTTTTTAGGCAAAAATTCTCTCCCATATTATTTCCAAAATCCGTTCTGGTTAGTCTAGAAAAATGCGGGTTATATGAGACATTTTTAACCCAATGTAATATATTTTTTATGTATCATTGCTTAAAATATCCGTTCAAAAATACGAATATGAAAAGTTTTTGACAAGAATGTAAAGATGGGGTTTTTTATGTAAATATTGTCTCCAAAAAATCCCTACACATTTCATTCGTGACACAAAACAAAGCTAAAACATCAACTTTCTACAAAATTTTGTGAGTCGTAAAAGTAGCTAAAACTGAAATACGAGGGTCACATGAATAGTTTTATTAAAGTATATATAAAGTAGTAGTTTTATTAATAGGCCTCTAAAGATATTTTTGTATTCTGTAAATTATGCATCAGTTCAAATCATAACCTGAATCGTTAAAGTTGGCTATAAACAAATTTTGAAGGATGTCAAAACTTGTCCTCTTATTTTCAGCAGTCCGTTAAATCTGGTTTGAATATTTTTGTTTGGTTATGTTTATATGATCAGTAGTTTATTATTTATATATTATAGTGTAGATAAACAATAAACGTTAACAAAAAACAATGGATTATTATGATATATTTGGCGAAGCTTTAGTTGAAGAAATAAATATTAATGAAAGGTAAGTGTCAGTTTATTTTACAATCGACATACTACACCTGTAACACACTTCAAATTTTTGTTTCTTTTTGCAGAGATTAACTCAGATTACAACAAAGGAGAATCCGAGATACAAGCCATCCTTTCCAGCTAACCACTTCAACATTTAGAAAACTTATTCGCTTTAATAAAGATGTTGCAAGGATCATCATTGATATGATTAGCCCATGGCAAAGAATATCTGCAATTCCTAAAGAACTAAAGATTTTAGCAACTTCGAACTTTTATGGTATTGGAAGCTATCAATTATCATCTGGACAAGGATACTATTTTGCATTGATGAAATTACTGAAATAATTTTTAAATGTATATAATAAAAAATTTCTAATTATTAATAAGTTTTTTGGCATCCGATAGTCAGTTTTTGGTCAATTTTTACGTTAAAAGTAGTTTAGGCACGATCAACGTGTGACTTTGCCATATTTAATTGAAACCCTTTTAGTTCATTCCTCTAAAAATTGTTTTTAGCGGCCACCTATGGATAATATTTCTTGAACGTGTGTTAAATGAGAAACTATTTGGCCGTACTACGTTTGATCTTATTTTAAATCGTGTTAATAGAGCAGCGGGATCATGAGGAGGAAAAGGCAACTAAAAAAAAACAACACAATTTTAGCATTCTTTATTAAATTATGGACTGTATCAATATAGGAATTTCACAATTATTCTAAACGTACATAAATATTGTCAATACTCAAGCTTTGGCATATTTCAATATTGGAATACAATATTATGGTAGAACATTATCACAATAGAACTTTGGAAGTATTTTATAACATTTATATATTTTAAAGGAACCATTCGTCCGAAAATATAAACAGCAAGTTAAAAACTTGGCACAAAATATTCAAGACATTGAATATATTAATACTTTCACCCTGTTCAATGGAACTGCCAAAACAGTATCCTCAACATAAATTTTTAGGAATGGAAAATTGGAATAACTTGATCCTCGAGAACAAATCGTATAACATTTCCGTATAAGCGGACCTAAGTGTCTAGTCTTAATTTTTTTTAATGATGTTGAGTACTAACCATTTTGGTATATTGCTGAACAATGAGAATACGTCAATGTTCATAACGGGGAGAAAAATATAAAAAGACAAAGACGGAAATTAAGTACAGAATATATCTAGCAAGTATACAATGGACTTTTGAGACATCTGAATTCAGATATATGACCAGAGAAACTCAATACATGGCCGGTGAAACCCTTATCAGATCAGTGCTTATCTAGAGTTCAGAAACCTGATTAGTGACAAAATCTTAGGAATCTCAACTGGAAATATTTGAAATAAAGGTTCTTCGAAATTTATATGCTTCTCTTTTGCTCAGCTGCGCCAGAGAACTACGAGCTGCGCTGCATTTATTTTCTAGTGTCTTCTATGTAATATATCATCAGTTTATAGCCAGTATGTTAGTCTCTGGAGTCTAGTGAGTTCTGGTAGCTCCAGAATCTGCTCAGAGCAGTATGAAAGAAAAATAATACTTACATTTTTAAAAAATTCACTTATACAGCTTGACAACACTGTAAGATCGCTGAAATCTCATCAGCTTGTTTCAATAAAATACTCAAAACGTTCCAGGCTTTGTTTACCTAATCAATTTGTATACTTTCATCCAGAATTTACAGATCTAGATTGTTGTTGCTCAGTATTGAGTACAAGTTTGATTAAATATAAGAGAAACCAATAATTATATCAACTAGTATGAATAATAGCAACTAGAAAAATTATATAAAAATATTCAGCCTGTTACTCAGAAAAATATTATCGAAAAAGTCTCAAGACAGCATTTTCAATATTATATATATCTAAGGCACATTTATTTAAATTCTTTTCCCTAATTTTAGCATTTTTCTACAACTATACCTCTAGATTTTCTAACTTTCATGGTTTTGTTTCCATTTTACAGGTTTATTTGAATATTTTTTAGCAGCTGCCAAGTGCTTCTTGCAATATTTTTCTGGTAAAACACTTTATGCTATAAAAATAGACAAAGCAATCTCATTTGTGCTAAAACTAACAGTGTAGGTACTTTAACAACGATTTCAAATCCGAACTTCAAAACTTTTATTTAGTATACCTTATTTATTATAAACAAGCGGTGACGTAATTTACTGACATCACAGTTCACGAATATGACCGAGAATATTCAACACCCGCTTTATTTGATGTACAGATGGCTCCTAAAAAAATAATACGACGCTTAAAGCGTATTTGTAGAAAATTGAGCAGTGTATTTTGAAGGATAAGCACTTACTATTTACATACTGTCACTGCAAATCTTAAAATTTATCAGATAACTTATTCACTGCCAGCAAGAACTAAAAGCAAGAATATAACGAAATTAGAAGATAGTTGGTCACTATCTGCCGCAGCGAACCATTTTAACGTAAGCAAAACAACAGTTTTTAATATTAATAAAAGATGCAGAGAACAAAGTCTCTCGAAAGAAAGCAAGGTTCTGGAAGACCAAAAATATCTACGGCTTATGAAGATCGTACGCTTTTGGAGAGATTAGAAGAGAAACCTTTTAAAGATGCGAAAACTGCAACAATTATGTCACGGAAAGAAAGAACAACTTTAGTGTAGAATTAAAACATCGCGTCTTAGGTACCGAACTGCAGCAAAAAACAAGCTCTTACACCATAAACAGAAGCAATTAAGACTTATATTTGCGAAACGCGCTATAGACACAACTGAATATCTACTAACTGAATCTTCTAACTGAAGGTCTACTAGATATAACCACCTGGAATATAGTTTTTGTACAAAAAATTATAAATTCTGGAAATTCTTTGTTTTACAGACTTTAGAGACATGCTAATAACCTTGAAAATGCCACAAAGAATATAACTAAATATCTCCTTTTCCTTACTCATAACTCTTTAAATTCTTTTACAATATTTCTAGAATACGAATGATATGTAATCATATTATTAATGGTCTATTGGAAGTGACAAGAGCAATGCATTATGCCATATGTATACACCGAGTTAATGTGAAATGTTCATAGGTCATAGCTTTTCCTGAATAGTTTGACAAACAAATATAAATCTGAAAATTCTTTGTTTACAGACTTTAGAGACATGTTAATCTAAAGTCTGATAGAACTTGATTCAAAAATAAAACATCCAAGAAGTTTTATACAATTTTCCAATGTATATAGAAGAAACAAGTATTTTTATGATGCAAATAATGCTCAAGGAAAGGAGAAACCAGCTATAAGTGCAAAATTGGTGATTAAAAACCAGCTCTTTGTCGAGGACTTTGCTTTAAATTGTGGCATACAAAAATCATAATTAACTGTCGTTTTGGAATAACGAAACTTGGATTTTATATTTCGGTTAAATAAAATTTTTCTCAAAAGAAAACGATTTTGAATTTCTTTCTGACCTTTTTAAATGTGTCCTATTAGAGATAGAGTACCTATGTTTCTAGGGAGACAATAACCGTCGGATCATTTTGCTAAAAGAATTGTATTATACATTTCGAACTACCGTAGAATGGGTTGACTTTGATAGAACATGAATATTTTGTGTCAAGAGAGTATGCAACCCAAATGTTTCATCCGTTATGGTGGTTGTCTGAACTTAATTTCAGTGCACTTTGTGATTAACTGTAACGGAAGGCGTTTGTGGCGAATATCAAAAGTACACTCTTATAAAAAGTTTTTGTTTTAATTTGGAGATTTTAGATTGTGTAACTAAATTTAAACATACAATTTCAGGTAATTTTGTGTCTTTCTTCTTCTCGTGCCACTCCTAGCGGAGATTGGAAATCATCATGGCCACTGCGACTTTGTTAGCAGCGCGCCTAAAAAGTTCAATCGAACTACACCCGAACCATTCACGTAGATTACGAAGCCACGATATTTTTCTTCTCCCCACACTCCTTTGCCCTTAATTTTGGCCCTGCATGATGTTTCTTAAAAGTTCGTACTTTTCACCTCTCACAATGTGCCCCAAGTACTAGTATTCCATCTTTCTAGTTTTTATCTCATTTAGAATTTCGCATCTTTTGTCTGAAGATTTGGAGTACTTGCGTATTAGTGATTAGTTGTAGATGTTAGTAATTTTGTGTATGTTGTCTTAATTTATGTTCAACTGTCAATATTTTAAAATATTTAACCGAGACTACTTCATGAAATTACATGATTTCTTCTCCTTTGATACATTTTTCGGGGTGACTTTGATATTGTATTTCTTTTTATAGTTTTCTTAATGAAACTTCAAACCTTTAATTCATTTTAGGTTTTCATCATTATCTATATAAAAAGCCAAAATGCCGCGAGTTTATAAACGAAAGTTGGGATCAAGAAGCTACAAGAACTTCTCTGACGAAACTCTTGAACATGCTTCTAATAGGAAACGGAAACTTGTCTGTTAAAGCCGATTCAGAAAGATGCAAAATTCTGTATGGTACTTTATATAATAAATACACAGGGAAGCATGGGAAGAAACCAGGGGGCCAAACTGCGTTGTCGGAGCTGGAGGAAAAATCAATCGTGTCCTGCATTGTCAAATGTGCCGATTGGAGATTTCCATTATCGACGTTAGATGTACAACTTTTCACTGAGAGTTATTTAGAAAGAACTGGAAGAATTATTTATAAATTTAAAAATGGGGTAAGTCCTGTTAACGACTGGGTAACCATTTTTTAGAGAGGCATAGTCAGCAAATCTCTGAACGACTTGCGTCTAAAATTACTAGAGCTCGGGCAGGTGTCACAAAAGAAACGATAGAATCATATTTCAATAATTTAAGAACAAGTGTTATGAAACCAACGTTAGTGATGATCCGGGGAAAAGAATATTGTTATATAGAAGAGGGACCAAATACCCAGAGCAAATCACTAATCATAGTAAAGCCGCCACATAAATAATGATGTACGGTGCTGCTGATGGCACACTACTCCCTCCTTATATAATATATCGCAGCGAACATATGTGGGATGCGTGGATATTAGGGGGTCCACAGGGCTCTCCTTGTTTTTGTAGTGGATGTTGCTCAAGAGGAGTTAGATATAACCGAACAAAAAATGAGTGGATGAAGGTAACTTGTTTTACAGACTGGTTTGGGACCATATTATTAACCCACGCAAGACGGCTGGAAGATAAAAAAGGTATGATCGGTGACAACTTGGCGTCCCACTTTTCAGATCATGTATTACTACTACTACTACTAAGGATTTACACAGTTTTCACTGTTTTCCCTCACTTAATCCAGTTTTCGGACCCATATGTCAGGATACTTCTTGTCAGGGTATTATATATTCTCTTTTTTGTCTTTATCGTAATGTTCTTATCCCACAGCACTGAATTTAGTTGTCTTGTACAGTTTCTTGTTTGTCTTAGTCTGTTGTTTATATCTTCTTCCGTTGTTCCCTGGTTCGATATTATGGTTCCCAAATACTTGAATTTATCTGTTCCATTTACTTGTCTTTCCTCGTCTATCTCTAGGTTTCTCATATCCTTGTTTTCTGTTGTTAGGTATTCGGTTTTCTCTAAGTTTATTTCCATTCCGTTGTTTTTATATTCTTCTTCTAGTTTTCTGAGCATAAAGCTGAGATCTTCTTCATCTTGTGCGAAGATCATGTATTACAACTGTGTGAAATGCACAGTATTGAGTTTGCGTGCCTTCTCAGTAATTCAATACACATATGCCAGCCTTTGGATGTATCCTTTTTTAAACCCATGAAAGTTTCTTGACGAAAGATTTTGACGGAGTTTAAATTGCGACACCTAAAGATTACTGATGTATCTAAAGATCAATTTCCGCCGTTATTAAAAAATGCTTGAAATTAATGGACCAGACAATTTCAAAAACTGAGCACAAACGTGAAGAAAGTGCAATTAAGAGAGTTTTGAAGAATGGGTTCAAGGCTTGTGGCATGGATCCTTTCGATCCAAATAAAGTCTTGAGTAAAATTGCACCAATCAATCATGATGTTGATTATGTAGAACCTCTAATTAACGACAGCCTCACAGACTATTTGATGAATAAAAAGTCCGAGATAGAAGTTACTAAAGGTGGAAGTAAAAAAAAACTTATAAAAAAACCCGATAAAAGTGTAAGTCGACATGTAACGGCGGATGACAGCTCCTCCGATAGCGAATTAAACAGCTATACCAGTGAAAGCGAAAATAAAATTGAAAATGAAGATTCTGTGGAGAACCAATCATATGAAGATGAGATGAATACAAAACCATCTCTTGCTGAATTGAATGTTGGAACTTATGTGCTTAAAATGTATAAATTACGTATATGCCGGAAGGATACAAGAGAAATTACCTTTTGACGAATACGAACTCATTGGACTTAAATCACTGGATGAAACCCTTAAACATTTTAAAGTTATGGAGACCGACGTTTTTAATGCTCCTTTCGCTGATATCTTAGCAATTCTGAAGACCCCATTGGTTGAAACAAATGAAACAGCAACGAAAAGCATATTTTCTGGCAGAGTTGATATTAAAGAAAAATAACTTATTTTGTTTGCCTTCCATAATATATTCTTTTGACTTTTTTTACTATTTTATATTGTTTTACTAATTTGTTAAAATGTTTTTCAACTCAATAAAGTATTAGCTACTTTTTATTAGCTATTATTTTCAAGATTTTAACTCGTTTTTACAAAAATATGAACTGACGAGTATCAGACGCTTCAAAATCATTTGCGACGAAAATTTACCATTGTTGGTTTTACTTGTACATAAACTCCAAAAACCGGTTAAATACGTCACCGCCTCTTAAAAATAAATAAGATTTACATAGTACGAAAACATTCATTTGACACCTTCGAACGAATGGTGAATACTAAAAACATGACGAACAAACATATTAAATTAATTTAAAAACATCACCTCATATAAACGACAACAGAAACAAAAATTATTGCGTGATTCAGTCTAGACGTACTTGTTGAACTATTGTTGCCTGCAGAAGACCATTCTGAAATAAATATGTAGGTTAGGTATTTCTCATGGGTATTTCTTACTTATTTTTAGGCACATGCACAAAAAGGTAGAACTAAAACTAAAAAGAATAATATTATACATTAAAAAAAATGGAAGAAGTGAACTCAACATTAGCGTCCATCGAATATGTTTATAATATTTAACACAAAATAAAGAAAAGAAACATTATATTAGGCATTCGGATGAAATTTCCTGAACAAAAAAGTAAAGTCCGTGGCACACGGTCAAATATTGGATCAAACTGACGTCATAATTACAGTTTGTTAAGGTTATATTTGGTTATATAATTGGTTACTATGGTTACAAGGGTCCTATACATCGAGCAAAAAGACAAAAGAGGGAATCTAATCGTTATGAAAAGAAGACCAAAAAAGCGGCCTCTGATGGCGAACATATCCGGAAATTCAAAGGCGCTAAATTTAAATTTTCCAACACTTATTAACAATAGCTATAAAATATTTTTCAGACGAGAAAGTTTTAATTAAATATTAACGATAATAGTGTAAAATGTGACACAATTGGTAAAAAACTTCAATATAAATAAAATTACATGTGACAGTTGGGACAAACAATAACATAACCAAACTAAATTTGATTTCTTAAACAAGGAAAGAGACTGTATTTCCTTGTTTAAAGTGGCCTCTCAAGATGGCACTTCCTGTCTAACAATATTTTATCCCCACTACCTTTACATTCCCTCTTTTGTCTTTTTGCTCGATGATCCTATAGCAAATAAGGAACGAGAAACAGCATTTGGAATCTTTAAACGTGTTGACAGCTTCTCGTACCTTAGCTCGCTAGTGACTACTACCAATAAAACGAGCAAAGAAATTAAAAGACGAATAAACCTTACAAATAGGGCATACGGTGGATTCCAAAAACAATTCACTAAAGAAATATCCAAAGAAAAACTAAAATTATTATATACAAAACACTGCTGAGGCCGGTTCTCCCATACGGGGCGGAAACATGGACTCTGACGCAGAAGGACCAAAGATTTCTGGCAATATTCGAGCTTAAGATACTCGCAAAATATTTGGAGCTATAACCGATGAAAGGCAGTATCGCATAAGATTTAATTTCGAATTATACCAACTCTTTAATGAATCAGTTGTCGTAACGTTCATTAAAACACAGAGACACATAATACGACTGCCCGACAACGTAACTCAAAAGCTAACGACAGGAACGCCCATAGGAAGAAGAAGCAAAGGCCGACCGCGAATTAGGTGGTTGGATGGAGATGAGACCAACTTATGGATACTAGAGATCAGAACAGAATGGCGACTAGCCTTAGGAGGCTAAAGATGATGATGATGTCATATGCTGTCAATTCATCGATTTGATCAAATATTGGACCGCAACGAACTTAATGTTTTAGTTTTAAAATACCAATTAACTTACCTGTAGCTTCTGGATTATCTCTCGCTACGTACAGCCAAAACTTCTCGTGCGCAAACTCAGTGCTGGTAATCGTAGGCACAAACGCAGGAGCAAATTCATCCTCGTCGTGCTTACTCCTTTTCAGTTCGATAGACTTTTCGTGGCTTCTGTGCCATACGTTGTATATGTTAGCTGAGCAACGAAGCTTGAGCTTGCCTTCATCCAGAAGTTGTTCAGATACTCTGAACTGGACAGTAGAATAGGAACTATAAAGTAATATTCAAATGTATAGAAAAGAACACTAAATGTTAAAAAAAAAAAAATAGTTAATATATATATTAAAAATCCCGACAGACTCGATAAGTAGTACTAGTAATAGTAGGACTCGACTACTTTTAGCGAAGCTAAGAAAGCTCTTACATGTACAAAACCTAACAAAATGCTCCTTTGGTGTAGAAATGTATTGTTAAAACCGAACTGACAGATCACTTTGTACTTCACATTTAAATTGTTAACATTTAATGTTTACACAACACACAATATAGTAGCCAAAGTGAAATTCCAACACTGACAAAGCTCTCAAGAGCTTGAAAACGATTACGTCTTACCCAAGATATCTCGTAGAGTGTTAATCAGGACTATGCGCGAAATACGCTTTCTATACGCAAAACGAAACAGAAAATGTATGTTATTAGAAAAAAAAAAGAAATTAGTGTGCGGAGAAGAAAATATTTAAAAGAAATAGGCAAAATTCGCAGCATTGGACTGAAAATATACTATTTGGATGAAACCTGGATTAACGAAGGTCATACAGTCGGAAAAGTTTTTTAAGATTTAAATGTTAAAAGTAAACGCGAAGCATTTATAGAAGGCTGGTTTAGAGGACGCTCTATCGCTCTATCAGGAAAGGGACGACGTTTAATCATTACCCATACAGGAAATGATATAGGGTTCCTTGATGATGGTTTGCTTCAATTTGAGTCAAGAGAAACAGAAGATTATCATGAAGAAATGACTTCCGAGGTATTTGAGCGCTGATTTAAGAGACTCTTAACAAAATTCGGCCAGGTCACGTCAATAAAAGTTTTAAAGTAACTTCAGCGAGAGCTGAAAATTAAACATCAAATTTTTATTTGTTTTTTATAGCTTTTTGCTTGTGGCTTTTTGTATTTTTAGGGTAATGTAGGGAATAAGCCACAAAATATTCATTCAAATGTTTAATTCACTGACGTTTCGATCTCTATATCCAGAGACCGTTTTTAAATATTCAAATGATAGATAGGGGTAGGGGGAGCAAAACGGGGTAGTGTGGCAAAACGGGGTACCCCTCTTATTTTCCAAACCACTAGTGCAATTGAGCTACATCTCCAGGAATTTCGTGTTCACGTGGTACGACATCACCTGATGCCGCCGTTTGGCTGTACAGCGCGCCAAAGTTCATGAATTCGTTGAATAGTGAGGATTGATAGTGGTATTGCAATATTTACATATTTCATTTACAAAAGTAGACTGGAACTATATTCACTCAATAGCTATTTATTTCATGTCATTGTCTAAGGTGTGAACTTATAATTTTGTTAGTATTATTACGTTTCAAGTATTATTAAATTTATTATTGCACTATAATCACAAATATGCAGCTGGGGCAAAACGGGGTAGTGCCCCATGAATTGATATGTTTGGTGTTTGATTATTCTTCTTCTTCTTCTCGTGCCACTCCTAGCGGAGATTGGAAATCATCATGGCCACTGCGACTTTGTTAGCAGCGCGCCTGAAAAGTTCAATCGAACTACACCCGAACCATTCACGTAGATTACGAAGCCACGATATTTTTCTTCTTCCCACACTTCTTTTGCCCTTAATTTTGCCCTGCATGATGTTTCTTAAAAGTTCGTACTTTTCACCTCTCACAATGTGCCCCAAGTATTCCATCTTTCTAGTTTTTATCTCATTTAGAATTTTAGAATTTGATTATTCTGATTACATTTTATTTTTCTTCAGATAATAATGGTAAGAAATTATAAAAGAAAAACAGATCGACAACAAAGTTGGAGTGAACAACAGATGCACGAGGCAGTGCAACTAGTTATAGATGGTTTCATGGGATATAAGAAAGCGGCTGAGCAATTTAATATACCCCAAACAACATTAGAGCGCTACGTTAAAAAAAGCGAAACAATTCCGAATACAAAATTCAGAAAACGCTTGGACGTTATAAATGTATCTTTTCAATAGAACAAGAAGCAGAACTAGCAGTTTATTTGACCACCGTGGAAGCTCAACTATTTGGTCTGACCATGAATGAATTAAGAGAATTGCTTTTGATTTAGCAGAACGCAACAACATTGTTCAACCGTTTAAAAATTCAAAAGCAGGTTTAGACTGGGTAAAAGGATTCTTGAATAGGCATCCTAATCTTAGCTTACGAAAGCCAGAAGCTACCTCGTCAGCTAGAGCAATGGGGTTTAATAAAGTCGCAGTAAAATAATTTTTCGACCTTCTTTTAAATATTTTGGATACCCAACAGTTAACAGGGGATAGAATATATAACTGCGACGAAACGGGCTTAACAGTAAATCCTAAAGGTCATTCTAAAGTAATTTCCAAGAAAGGACGGAATTTTAACTTCAGCTGAACGAGGTCAAATTGTTACCGCTGAAATTTGTTTCCCCGCTAGCGGGACATATGTTCCCCCAATGTTCATTTTTCCCAGAAAACGCATGCAGCAAGAATTCCAGACTGGACTTCCATCGGGTGCGTTTGCTGAGGTTCAGGAGACTGGGTGGATGACCAAGGAACTGTTTGTTGTTTGGTTTCAAAGATTTATTTCTTTTACCGGAGCCAAAAAAGAGAACCCAATTCTGCTTGTTTTAGATGGACACTCCACCCATACCAAGAGCTTGGAATTAATCGATCTTGCACGAGAAAATGGGGTAATTTTGTTGTGTTTTCCGCCCCATTGTTCTCACCGACTTCAACCACTAGACGTGGCATTTATGAAACCGTTAAGTAAGTACTACGAGGATGAAGTACGTAAATGGTTGAGATGTAATCCTGGAAAAGTCGTTACCTTGTTTCAGATAGCTTCGTTATTTGGGGCCGCTTTTATACAGGCTGCAGCGATGAGCACAGCTATAAACGTTTTCGAAAAACTAGAATCTAGCCATGTGACATGAATGTTTTTAAAGTTAAAGATTTCTTACCTTCTGCAACGACAAACATTAAACTTTCTCTCAATGATACAAGGGAGATGCAAGTCCAGAGTACTACAGCTTTCAAAGATTCTGCCCAGTCACCTCCAGGCCAGCAACATCTAACTTCCATCCATCTAACTTCGTCCCAACCATCCATGATTGTACAAAATATTTTCAGTCCATCGACTTCGGCACAATCTTCCATTTACTCAACTTCTCAACCAGATCTGAATTGTAGTAGTTTTAAAGGTGCTAGTCCCCAAATCATTTTGCCAATTCCCAAAGTATCACAGACAAGTAAAAGGACTACCAGAAAACGTGGAAAAACTGTGATTTTGACATCATCGCCATATAAGGACGAGTTGCGGAATGCTGAAAATCAAAGGCAAGGAAAAGCAGACCAAACCGTAAAAAGAAATCTGCTTAAAAATAAAAAAGGCACTGTTAAACCAGCCAAACAACAAAAAACATCATCTACTATTCAGAAAAAATGCCAATTCCTACTCCTGCTTCATCTGATAGTGAAGAAGAGGCTGCAGAAGATGAGTGTCTATACTGCCATGACTTCTCTGAAGAAGGGTGGATTCGTTGCCGATCATTCTCCAAATGGGCACATAATTCGTGTGCAGGAGTTGATGAAGATGACGATGATGCTACACACTTATGCGCTCTATGCGAAAATAATTAAAGATACATATGTATTTTATTGTTCAATACTTATGAATACAAAAATAAAGATATTTTTTACCTTCTGACTTTAGCTTTTAGGAGGTACCCTGTTCTGCCCCATAGGTGGGGCAACATGGGGCAAATGACACATGAAAATATTAGTATACATCAGAAACGTCAAAACTACTATGTCACGCAATATTATTTTTTTACTTATTATTTCATAGAGATTACGCTTAAAGCTTGAAACAAATAATTTTTAATACCGTGTATGAAATATGTAAGTTCAAATCTTACGTACCCCATTTTGCCCACCTTTCCCCTACATTTATTTTTCTATAGCTTTTTGCTCGTAGCATTCTATATTTTTAGGGAGAATGTTGGAAATAAGAAAATAAATAATTTGTGATTATATAAATATATAATAATCATAAACAAATAAAATAAATATAACTATCATTTATATATTTGAAAACGGTTTTTGGTATAGAGATGAAAACTTCAGTAAAATACTGTAAATAAATATATTGTGACCTATTTAGAACAAATAATATTTAAAAAATATAATATAATTAACGTTGAAATAAAATTAAATAAAAGTAAGTGTGCGCCACTGGATTTTTATACGTCTGTCCCCACTTCTCCGCCATCAAACGATGAAATCACTCTTCCAAATGGTGGAATTATAGTTTAGATACATAGTATACAACAGAAAAAGATAAACAGAACTTTGATTATATATATTAGGTATATAATACACAAAAATCACCTATAAAGTTAAATTTTCAATTTCTTTATTCTTACCTTATGTAATTACCTTCGATTGTCTTTCTATATTTTCTTACATGAGGTCCGTCCATAGGCCTTCCGTTGACGTACCACGTTATATTAACAGCTGGATCCGATTTTTCGGACGAACAAGTTGCTTTGACATAGTCTCCTAGTTTATATCTCGATTTCGTTCCAGTGATCAAGGGATCTGCTGCAGGAGGATCTACAACCTTAAAAGGAACCATCACATGAAAAAATTGTAGATTATCAAAAGGAAAAATAGCTGTCTTTTCGTCCAACTTTTAAATCTTTTGGAGCGCCAATTTACATAATATTATGTTACTATATAATAAAAAATAATCATCATCATCATCAGTGGTGCTACAGCTCTAGTTGAGCCTTGACCTTCCCCAGTATATTTCGCCAGTCGTTTCTGTTCATCGCCAACCATTGCCAATTTGCCGCGCCGATTTTCCTTGCGTCCTCGTCCACACCGTCCCTCCATCTCAGTCGTGGTCTGCCTCTACTCCTATTTCCCACTGGGACCGATAATAGAGTTGGTCTGGGTGGGTAATTTTCATTTGCTCTTGACACATGTACAGCCCATCTAAGCCTACCTATTTTTATGAAGGATATTACATCTCTACCATTTACTATTTTTTTTATACTTCTCGTACAATTCGAAATTATATCGCCTTCTCCAAATACCATTCTCACAGAATGCGCCCATTATTCTTCTTAGTATCTTCCTTTCGAAGACGAGCAGAAGATTTGCGTCTCTTTTGGAGATGGTCCATGTTTCTGACCCATATGTCAGCACTGGTAGGATGAGTGTTCGATATATTATTAGTTTGGTTTTCTGGCTTAAATTTCTGTTTTTTAGCTGCTTGCTTAGTCCAAAATAACATTTGTTTTGTTTGCTAGCAGTACCCTCCGTTTAACTTCTTCAGATGTGTCATTATCGTTTGTTATGAGAGAACCCAAATATGTAAACTTATTTACTACCTCAAAATTATATTGGTCTATACTGAAGTTTTGTTCGGCGTTTCTAGCTCTATCTCTGTTATTTGGAATAGATGCTAACATTTTGGTTTTTTCCTCGTTTATTTTAAGGCCCATATTTTGTGCGGCTGTCAAGAAGGTGGAAGTCATCTCTTTAAGTCCTCGTGTAGTACGTGCGATCAAATCCAGATCGTCAGCGTAAGCCATAATCTGCGTTGATTTATTAAAGATTGTTCCCCTATTGTGTAACTCGGCATCTCTTATAGTCTTTTCTAACGCTATATTAAAGAGAAGGCACGCCAGCGCGTCTCCCTGCCGTAACCCTGCATATGTTTCAAACGCTTGTGACATATCGCCTTGTATTTGCACTCTGCAGATCACTTTACTCATAGTTGTGTTTACGAGCCTTATTAATTTATGGGGAATGTTAAGTTCATTCATGGCTTTGTATAATTTACCTCTTAGGACGCTATCATACGCTGACTTAATGTCCACAAAGAGATGGAATGTGTCAATATTAAATTCATTGGTTTTTTCTAAGATTTGACGTAGCACAAAAATCTGGTCAATTGTTGACCTACCTGGCCTAAAACCGCTTTGATACTCACCAAGGATTTCTTCCACGTACGTACTTAAACGGCTGTACAGGGTGTTGGAGAATATTTTGTACATTGTATTCAGAAGAGTTATACCCCTATAATTTTTACATTCCAACAAATCTCCCTTTTTGTGCAATGGACATATGATTCCAGTGCACCATTCCTCTGGCATTTGTTCTTCTTCCCAGACTTTGACTATTATGTTGTGAATTTGGTGCATAATGCTGTTACCTCCATGTTTGATGAGCTCTGCGGGGATACAATCCACTCCTGGGGACTTGCTATTTTTGAGTCGTGTGATTGCGTCTTTCACTTCAAATATTGAAGGAGGTTCTACGTGAGTGTTATTTCTTGGTCTTTGGGGTGACGCATCATTTTCCACTTCGGTACCAAGTAGTTCTTTGAAGTGCTCAACTCATCTGCTTTGTACTGCGTCAACGGTACTGACTATATGTCCATTTTTGTCTCTACACATCGTCAGCCGTGGTTTAAACAATAATATTGTAAAATCATTGAAAAACTATGAAAATTACTGGAGGTGATTTGATTGCCATTGCATATTTTTAATAAAATTAACTAAAAAGCCGTCACTTTTTGTTCGTTGCGATATTGTCAGAAAACAATGTCTCTCTCTCCATTTGTGCTACAGGTCAAATCAAGCTTTAACCTCCTCCAAACTATGCCTTCAAAATTGCAGGTTCCGCGCTGCTCTTCTCCAAGTTCTCACGTCTAACAAATTCTGTGCGTCTGCTGTCACTTCATCCTCCCTCCTTTTCCGTGGCCTTCTACACATGAAAGAGTTTAGCCACTATAATATTTAAAAAGAGAGTTGGTGATTTAAAATTGCTCCGTAAACATAAAAGTTATTGCAAATTTCAGAAGAAGGCGCAAATATATAGATGAAGTAAACCAGAACTAGAGAAGAATTTGAAATATATAAGGAACTTACTTCTAAATCTGCAGTTTTCATATCAGTAAAGAAGCTGGGTTGATCTGCAGTAACCTCACAACTGTAGCCTCCGTTGATGGCTCTAGTGGCATGTTTTAAGACTACTCTTGTAGCGTTAGAACGTTCAGGTACTACATGGAAACCTTTCAGCTTGAATGGCTTTGCATGATGTTCACCAGTTAGAGTATACCTGTAAAAATAATTGATTATCCATTAACATTACTTAAAAACATAACAAAGCTCTCATGGCATTTTTATAGCTGCCACAATTTTCAATTTTTGAATTAAATGATATATCTTCGTTTATTTGCACGGACTAATCCTATCGTGAATATTTGTGGCACGTTTTCTAATCTGTTTCCTAACCATAATCTTACATTCCATTCTTGTTACAGGAACTAACCATATCTGTACGGTATACTGATCTCATGGAGAACATATAAAAATGCTTCAATGACAGTAAACATAACCAGATAAAGTGTTCCCATAAACCTAATCTAAAAACACACACATCTTTAATGATTCAGTTACTGACTCTGATGTGCACGAAATGCATGAAAAGAATGTCAACTCAGAAATAGTCCTTAACATAGAATCCTTCGAAATAAAACAAGCTATGGCACAAATAAAGAACAATAAGGCTCCGGACCCAGATGGAATACTTGTAGAAATGTTGTAGAAGGAGAGGAGTGAAATTATTCTCGAAGAAAATGAAAAAGTCAGCAAATATTTGATTTCACGCAAAAAGCGCCTATGTATCTGTTGATACGTATTTCGACCTAATAGGTCTCATCAGAACAGTTATTCATAGGTGTTCTCAACGTGAAAAATCAATATTTTCTGTCTTTTAAGGAGCAACACTAAAATGGCTTCAATACGGATGCAATAGCGACATCTAATAATAAAATCCGTAAAATAGTTTCGAAACACAATTCAGATTTCTGCTTATAATCTGAGCCTTCTAAAAATTGCAAGGCAAACAGACGTTGACAAAAGATGTTAAAGGGACATGGGGAATCTAAAATTTGCATTGCACGACATGTCTTTACAACTAAGCAGAAATCCTTAGCGAATTGTGTTTCTCATACTCACACAGAGTATATCCGAATAAAATGAAAAAGACAGCAAATATTTGATTTCACGCAAAAAGCGCCTATGTATCTGTTGATACGTATTTCGACCTAATAGGTCTCATCAGAACAGTTATTCGTAGGTGTTCTCAACGTGAAAAATCAATATTTTCTGTCTTTTAAGAAGCAACACTAAAATGGCTTCAATACAGACGCAATAGCGACATCTAATAATAAAATCCGTAAAATAGTTTCGAAACACAATTCAGATTTCTGCTTATAATCTGAGCCTTATAAAAATTGCAAGGCAAACAGACGTTGATAAAAGATGTTAAAAGGGACATGTGGAATCTAAAATTTGCATTCCACGACATGTCTTTACAACTAAGCAGAAATCCTTAGCGAATTGTGTTTCTCGTACTCACACAGAGTATATCCGAATAAAATGAAAAAGACAGCAAATATTTGATTTCTGCTATAAATAAGGGTTTCTGCTTACTTGTAAAGACATGTCGTGGAATCCAAATTTTAGATTCCCCATGTCCCTTTTAACATCTTTTATCAACGTCTGTTTGCCTTGCAATTTTTAGAAGGCTCAGATTATAAGCAGAAATCTGAATTGAGTTTCGAAACTATTTTATGAATATTCTCTAAGAATTGAAAATTTTTTTGAACGAATGTCTTCACAGAGGGAAAGTCCCAGATGATTGGAATGCAAGTTTGAAAATAATTTTCTTCAAAAAGGGCGACAGGGGAGATCTGAAGAACTATAGGCCAATCTTCCTGCTCTCCCAAATGTACAAACTGTGTATGAGAGTAGTAACTAACAGATTAATGTATTAGCTCGATAGCTATCAACCAGTAGAGCAGGTAGGATTCCGAAAGGGTTACAGTACAGCGGATCATCTTTTTACAGTCAGAACGCTAATAGAGAAAGCCGATGAATATCACTTAAACATTATACATCTGTTTCATTGATTATGAAAAGGCATTCGACTCCATAGAACTTTGGGCAATAGAGAGAGCTATGAACAACTGCAGGATAGACTCCCGATACAGAATGCTCATACATAATATTTACAAGAAAGCTACAATGAAAATACAAATAGATGAGAAAACCAAAGCTATACCAATCAACAGAGGAGTTCGCCAGGGACACGTTATCTTACCAAAGCTATTCACACTTGGACTGGAAGACGTGTTCAAAGACATTAACTGGGCAGATAAGGGAATAAATATTAATGGAAGAAAACTGATTCATTTGAGATACGCTGATGACATTGTAATATTAAAAAAATTTTATTTAAAATCCTTTATAAAAGGTATATAATAAAATACCCAAACGGGCTATATCACAATTACAGAACGTAAATCCCATCATCAGTGTAACGAAGTATACATGCTATGAGCCACTACAATATATGGGTAAAACCCCGTTAAAAGTTGTTAATTTAAATTTTTGTTACATTATATATTATTAAAAATGAAGATGTTCAAGTTACCGTTGGAATTGGTAACATGGCGACGTATGACTCTACATAAGGTTACTTGGTCCTGAGACAGTGTCTATGAGGACCTGTTGATAACAACTCAAAATTTTATCTCACACTGAAAGATGTAATAAAAATTTACGACTTCCGAAGACAACGAAGACTTTTGTCTTCGTTGTCATGTTAAATACTACAATGTGTTTATGTTAGTCATGTCCTGTTTACTTAGATAGCAAAACAACTGAATCCCTAAGTTGCCGGCTTTCATCGAAGATCGCGGTTTAGGGAGGTTTAACTATTACCTAAAATTCTAAATCTAAAATTATTTATTGTAATAAACCCAAATGTCAAAACAGGTATTTCTTCAATACAAGTAGATTTGTCGTTACTTCTTATGAAAACTTACGTACGCCATTGGAACACCTACAATAGCGCTGAAACATTGAAAACGTCTCAGCAAGACTACTGAGATCATAAAAAACATTAAGCCGAGAAAAGCTGGAGTATTTCGGACATGTAATGAGAGGTCCCAAATATAGGTCGCTACAAAATATCATGCAAGGAAAAATAGCAGGCAAACGCAATCCAGGGCGAAGAAGAACCTCATGGTTGAAGAACTTGCGAGATTGGTATGGTGTTAATACAAGCATGCTATTTAGGGTGGCAGTGAATAAGCTTAAAATAGCTATGATGGTAACTAACGTTCTGAAAGGACATGGTACATGAAGAAGAAGAAGTTTTATTTGAGACTCAGAAAGAAAATGAAGCAGCGGTCCCTTTAATCCAAACAGATAGTTTAAGCATGCAAGAACAAGAAAGAAAATATTATAGAGCTAGTGCTAGAAAAGGTTTAGAATCATAGGCAAAGAAAATATTTCAAATCTTAAATTTTCCTCTGGTAAAGTAGGTGACACAGTGAAACTATGAGTACCAGACGTTGATAGAGGCGGTTGGTATTAAAAATACAGTAAATTCGTGGATACCTTTCACACAAATACTCTTTTTCTCTAATTTGTTATTACTATAACAAATTTTACTGTCGTGAACCTATAAAATTCTGATTCTGATAATAAAACATCATCCTTACCTATAAAACTCCGAAGAATTATGGTACCATTTTAAAGAATACAATTTGTCGCCCTCCAAGTCAAATAAGCACTGCAAGATCACTTCATGGCCTTTAAGTACTGCTTGAGGAACATCTATTTTAACTTCTTTAAGGCAAATACAGTCTAAAATCAAAATTTTAAACATTCACAAACTTTATAAATTAATACGAAGAGATGAGCATGTTCAAAGACAATGTTACAATCAAGAAATTTACAGTTGTATTGACTAAGTAGCCTTAATTAATTTCAAATGTACTACACTGCTCCGAGTAATTAACGCACCTATTAATATTGTACTGAACATGCTTATTTCGATCTTGTTTGGCTTTATAATCCACAACGTCGTCGAGACTTGTCTCCTAAACTGCAAAGGCAATGGGAAGGTTCGTATGAACTTAAAAAGAGGATAAATGACGTAATATACCGAATTAACAAGTTGCCGAAAGGTAAACCAAAAGTAGTTCACCTAAATCGTCTTGCACCTTATGCTGGCTCAAATGAAACAGAAGAAGCACAACCCTTCAGCAAGAGATTAAATATGACCGGCGACCAAGCTTTAAGGAATTTATGTCAAATTACGCAGAGAGAAAGAGTGCTAGATTCGGCGTGACCACAGAAGTTCGGCAGGATCTTTTTAGTGTTCCGCATAACGTCTCTTTAACCCACTGTGTTGCCCAAGATCTTGAGATGACTAAAGGATCTCATCCGTATTTTATAAGAAATTCGGTCGTTTGGACGAGTTAAAAAATTCTGCAGCTTAAACTTGGAAGAGTACTGAGATTAGAATATGGTCCTCGATCTTTGGTGTATATGGTGAAGAGCAAGTCGTATACAGACATGGCAAGCTACGAGAATATATGGCTTCTTCTTCTTCTTCATGTGCCTTGTCCGTTCCGAACGTTGGCAATCAACATGGCTATTCTGACTTTGTTTACGGCAGATCTGAATAGTTCAGCAGATGACAATCCGAACCATTGCCGCAAGTTTTGGAGCCACGAGTGTTTTCTCCTTCCTGGACCCCTTCTGCTGTCTATTTTCCCTTGAACGATCAGCTGTAGTAATCTATATTTATTATGTCTCATAACGTGACCCAAGTATTCCAACTTTCTTTTCTTTATACTTATTCCTACCTCTCTCTCTTTACCTATCCGGCGTAGTACCTCTTCGTTGGTCACGTGCTCAGTCCAGGATATACGTAATATACGTCGGTGAGCCCATATTTCGAAGGCCTCTACTTTTTTCATCAATGTTGCGGTCATTGTCCACGCCTCCATTCCATATAACAAAACCGGGAATACATAACATTTCAGAAGTCGAATTTTGAGAGGTAGGGTGAGGCTTTTAGAGGTGAAAATTTGCTTCATGCTAGTGAACGATGCTCTTGCCTTTTCTACTCTTATACGTATTTCCTTCGCTTGATCCCAATTTGAGTTAACTGTTGTTCCCAAGTATATGTACGAATCCACGTGTTCAATGCTTTCATTGTCTAATATCAGTTGCTGTGGTAGTTGTTGGGTTTTGCTTACTAACATCCATTTGGTTTTTGTGATATTTAGTCTGAGTCCGTATTGTACACTTGTTTTTTGTATCTTACTCATTTGGCAACTCAGTTCCTCCATGCTACTTGCTAGAATTACAGTGTCATCAGCATACCTTATATTATTAATTATTTCTCCATTTATCTTTATGCTTTCTGTGCTTTCCTCCAGCGCTGTCTTAAATACTTCTTCTGAGTATATATTAAAGAGAATTGGAGACAAGATACAGCCCTGTCGTACCACTTTCTTGATCTCAATTTTATTGGTCAATGTAGATCCTACTTTCACTTTAGCTGTTGGAGACTCGCTATTGTTCGAATGTCTCTGTAATCGACTCCGATCTTATGAAGAACTTCAATTATCTTTTCGTGCCTTACGTTATCGAATGCTTTTGCGTAGTCTATAAAGCATATGTACACGTCTTTGTTCATATCTCTGCAGCGCTGGATGAGTACCTGTAGACTAAAAAGTGCTTCTCTTGTCCCAAGAGAATTCCGAAACCCAAACTGCGAATCTCCAATGTTATATCAGGTAGTAAAAACTTAGTGCTTGAAGTCCTAATCTCTTCTTTAATTTCACTCCACTTTTCCAGCGGTTCATTGTTATTTTTAAGGATTTTTGATATTTCGGTATTTAAATTCTCCTGCATCTGTTGTTTAATATTATTGTTGGAAAGCTTCCTAATATCTAGCGTTTCGGGCCTGTTCTTTACATTTGGCTTTTTAACTTCACTTCAAACTTACATACCACCGGATTGTGGTCTGATACTACGTCCGCACCCGGGTAAGTTTTTACGGCTTTGATGGAGTTTCTAAACCTGATTAGTGCAGCGATATAATCTATTTGATTTCTGATTATTTTACCAGGTGAGTCTGCCGGTGATTTCCAGGTATAGAGTCTACGGTGCGGGAGCTTAAAGAGAGTGTTAGTAGGTAAGTACTAGGTTGTGTTCTTGGCAAAATTGAACTAGACGATCTCCTCTTTCGTTTCTTTCACCAAGTCCGAAATTTCAAGTTGAAATCTCCCATTTTAAGTGTTATTTCATTCTTTTTGGTTGCATTAATTAAGATTTCTAGTTGTTCGTAGAAGTCTTCCATTATTGTTTCCTCTTTGTCAGCTGTAGGTGCGTATATATCTGTATTATGTTCAAATCAAATGGGGACGCATACAGCTGTAAAAGAATCATTCGGTCTGATAGTGCAGTGTAGGATTTTATTGACGATTTTAAACGAGGTGCAACGATTATTCCGATTATTCCGAAACGTGGAACAAAATAGAACGTCGCAAACACATTAATCTAGAATTACTAAATTCCAAGACAGCAGCAGAGAAGAACCGACTTAGAGAAAGTTATAGAGAAGCGAATAAAGCTGTCAAGAAGGCAGCAAAGAAAGACAAAAGAAAGTGGGCAGAAAATCTTGCCGAAGAAGCGCGAGTCGTCGATGAACATCAAAACATGAGACAATTATATAATATCACTAAACAACTAGCCAATAAAAGATATACTACCCACCAACCAATTGTAAAAAGTGCTACAGGTGAAGATGTTACAACGCCACAGGAACAAGTCAAAAGATGGCATGAATATTTTAGCGAATCTCTAAGTGCAGTCCCAACACCACCAGAAGACGCAGAAAACCTAATACCCAATATCCAACTGAGAATTAACACCAACGAACCAACAACGCAAGAAATAGAAATGGCCATAGAAAAACTGAAAGCACACAAAGCAGCCGGCCCTGATAATATTCCACCAGAGTTGTTAAAAGCTTGCCCAGGTACAGTGGTAGAGCTAATCCAACCACTCTTGAAAAGGGCTTGGAGAGAGGAAAAGTTCCCCAAAGAATGGAAAACGGGATTAATAAAGATACCAAAAAAGGGTGACAGAAGATATTACGAAAACTGGAGAGGAATCACACTTCTGAATACTATAAATAAATTAACAGCAATAATTATAAACAACCGACTAACAAACAGTGTAGAACCAATGTTGAGGAAGGAACAAGCCGGTTTCAGACCAAACAGATCATGCGTGGACCAAATTAACACACTAAGAATAATTGTAGAACAGTCACAGGAATTCAACTCTCCTCTCTTTGTGTGCTTTGTGGACTTCAAGAGAGCTTTTGACACGCTCACACATACGGCCATATGGAAAGCACTGCAGGAAATAGGAAATACCAGAAAAAATAGTAAATCTCATCAAAGAACTCTACAGTGACACAGAAAGCAAAATCCTACACAACGGCATAACATCTGACCCAATAGCTATGCTAAACGGAGTAAAGCAGAACTGTGTTTTATCCCCCATACTATTTAACATTGTACTGGACTCCGTACTAACAAAGGTAAACTCTATTAGAGGAATTTACTGGGTTTTAACAAACAGACTGGAAGACCTAGATTACGCTGATGATATATGCCTCCTAGCACATACAAAACAGGACATGCAACTCCAAGTAAACAAAGTACAAGAAGAATCAAAGAAGGTTAGTCTAGAAATAAACATCAACAAAACCAAAGAAATGCGATTTGGTACCAGAAACAACCAACCTATTATGATCAACGACCAGAAAATTGAGAGAGTAGCGGAATTTGTATATCTGGGCAGCATAATTGACTGTAATGGGGGTACAGAGCGTGATGTACATGAAAGAATAAATAAGGCTCGCAACGCCTACAACATGCTTAACAACATATGAAAATTCAGGATTTACCCAACTAAAACGAAATTAAAAAATCTTCAACACAAATGTAAAAGCTGTATTACTGTATGGCTGCGAAACGTGGAAGATATCAGCATCCATAGTACACCAATTACAAGTTTTCATCAATAGAGCGTTACGAAAAATCCTTCGTATATTTTGGCCTAACCGAATCTCCAATGAAAATTTATGGAACCAATGCAACCAAGAAAATGTCATAAAGCAAATAAGGCGAAGAAAATGGAGATGGCTGGGCCACACACTCCGTAGACCGAAAAATGACATTGCCAGGACAGCGCTGGATTGGAATCCCCAAGGCCGACGGAAAGTAGGCACACCTAAGGGAACTTGGAGAAGGACAGTACTGGACGAAGGGAGAAAAATGGGAAAATCCTGGCTTGAAATCAAAGCACTAGCCAGAAATAGAGTTCGCTGGAGACACTTTGTGGAAGCCCTATGTTCCTCTTAGGAATCTTGGGACTATATATAAGAAAAAAGCAACGATTATTCCAAGTCCATGATTGTGTGTAAAGGTATCGTTACCAGAGTAGTACATTGCATGGTCTAGGATATTACATTCTTCCGAGTTGGGCCAGTGAGTTTCACTGATACCCATTATATCGATATATGGCTTACTTTAACTAATTTGAAGAAAATCGTGTGCAATTATGACATCAAGAATTTAGCCTTACCCAAAATAGTTAACCCAAAATTGGTTAGTTAAAATTAATATCAATTTTCCAGAATACGCCTTCAAATCAGACTTACTGGAAATTTAGAAACGTAATGAAAAACCAACAGTTTATATAGTTGACCAAATTGTATCAAGTTATGGACAAGTACTACGGTCGCCGCCGTATCACTGTCAGTTTAATCCCATCGAACACGTCTGAGGTAAGTTGTTTGAATGTACTGTACGTTTTCATTTACACTATGCATAATTTCTAAAAGAAATACTTATTCAATGCATATTTTTGGGTAAACGAGTGCATATTTATGCGCATAGTTTTCACTTTTATTTTTCTAATAATGAAAATTATTTTATAAACTTATATATTTTATCAATACTTCTGAACAAGACACGATTTCCAAATAAAAACCTGTATTATGATAATCTTTTGAACTACATTCCGCATCTACTTGGCATTTTTTCAAAAAGGGAAAGGAATTTTCCTGACCTGACCCATTTTTACAATTTTGGCAACAAGCCACTCAAATCTTCAATCTCAGATTTGGCTTAGTGTGAAAATTTAGTCTTTATCGGTCACAAATATCTACATACTTGAAAGAATATGCAATTATGTATACAGTAAATACCGGAACGGAGCTGTATTTGCCAAAACGAAATGTAGAGCATAAGTAAACTGCAATTGGATTAAAACACTGCAATGAAATTTATTAGACAAAAATTCTTCTTCTTCTTCAGCCTGTATTCGTCCACTGCTGGACAAAGGCTTCTTCCATTTGCCTCCATTGATTTCTACTCTTGACAATACTTATCCACTACTTGCCCGCGACTTGTTTGATATTATCTCCCACTTCTGTGGTTTGTCTACTCCTCCCCTGTTCTCTCTTGGTCTCCAGTTTGTTAATCTCTGTGTCCATTTTTCGGAATTGTGTATACAATGCATGATTCGCTAACAATATTTTGCAAGGCCAGAACAACATCATCAAAAAAGAAACCGTTTGTTGTGCAGGAACTCAAATATAAAGATTTTTCAGACTTAGAAGGCCTTTCTAAGCTTATTAAAAATAAAACGAGAGACATGAAAAACGAAAAGGTGAACTGGTTAAAAGTTAAATATTTTCGATACCAAGAGGCTAAACCAGGAATCCTTGAGTATAGCTATGATCATACCTCAGAATACAAAGAGATAAACGTTTTTGGGAGAAGTCGAAAAATACCTAATTTGAAATAAATAACGCCAAAGGACGCGTATACGAAGATTTGACCTATAAGTTCCAAAAAAAAACAAGATTTATTGAATTTGTGCAAATCGGGTGTCATTCAAGATGAATTTCACTCACATTATTATAATTTACCATCCTCCGACGATGTTCAAGACAATATTTTTGAACCAGCACTTGAAGATAGTGATCCTGAAGATGACATTTAAGTTAAAGATACTTTAAGACAAGTTTCAAATTACGCCAATCAGTTCAGGCAAATTAGGTTAAGTACAGATTTTTTTGCATTTTTTTAAATTTTTTAACATTTCCTATTTTTTTTCTGATTTTTGTCGTTAATTATCTTTACAGTACCACAATCTATGTTATTTTATCGGTTAATAAATGTTTCCTTTCATGTAGTTGTTTTATTGTAGGCTTAAACTTGATTTTCATAAAACTAACGAAATGTAACTTATCTGGTTTTGGCAGTAAACCGACGATTTGTCTGTTGGTTTTTGATTTTAGTTATTTTTTATTTTCCTTTAGTTAAATTTGATTTCTCTCATGGTTCTATTATTTGGGATGGTTTGCAATATTTGTTTTGTTTGATAGGCTCGCAAGTCTGACCTTATGCTCTTTTTAACTTTATTGTTAAAAGCCTTATACTCTGGTGATTCTTTCGATGTTCTTCTTTCTTCCCTTAAATCCAGTGTTGTTTGTTTAAATTTCGTTTTTCTCAGATGTTTATTTTTACCATAGGTCGAAATCCTAGAGGGTCCTAGAAAGAAATACGTGTCCTAAATAATCCTATAGTCTAGAATCTAAGAAGTCAGTAAAGGTGAGGTGATAAAACGGTAACACAAGAAAAAGTAATAAAAGACGTTGATGGAATCTCAAAGAAGCTATCAGGCACCATTAACATCTTGAACAAACACATTCTAGTTACTAAGAAAAAGTGGATGACCAGAGAGTTTTCAAATTTTATGAACGACTGAAGAAAATATAAAGAGAGAAACATTGAAAAATATAAATGGATTTAAATATCGATAAAAAGAAAATCTTCTTCTTCCTTCTTGTATGTAGGCTTTAAAGAATGTTTCTTCTTCAATATTAGCCTTCTAAATTGTTTAAATTATCGCGCCATATTTTTCTTGGAATTCAAACTTCTTTCTTTTTCTTGGAAATTCAGTTTTCCTGGAACTTCAAAAATTAAAGCAAGAGAATATCTTGGATATCCGTGCAAACCAAATTATTTTAAATGTATTTAATTATCATCTAAATTTAAAGAGTAGTGAAAGTGTTAGAAGTTTAATCGATGAAGTAAGTGTTATGACGAGAATAGGTTCTAGTACTATTTCTAAAATACGCAAAGAAGCTGCGGAAGGAGGCCTAAGGAACAGCAGAAAGTTCACTTACGACGCAAACATGTTACGCACAACAATCTGGAGAATACTCCATGAAATGAACTTTGTTTTTTTGCAAACGAGGAGTAAAGTCGACCATGATGGAATGGTCCGATATTTTGAAATGGAGGCATTAGTATTTGCGTGAGATAAAGAAATTTCGTTCCCAAGGATAAACCGTCGTTTATTTGGATAGAACTTGAGTGAATGTCGAACATAGTGTTTCCAAAGAATGGAAGAATCTCTTAGTGATTTTTGTCACTGCGTTTGATGCTTTTGTTAAGGGGTTGTCAGCTGGCCTAAATCAGCTGACATAGCGAGGCCCCCAATTTGTTATAATGCATGCGGGTAGTGAATTCTGATTTGTGGACTGTGCTGATTTTTGGTTTTAGCTAAAAAAACTCAGGGAACTATCATAATGAGATGGATGGTCCTATATTTGATGGTTTAAGGAAAAGCTGCTGCTTAATCTTCCAAAGAAAACTGTTGTGGTGATGGACAACGTCTCGTACCATTCGAGGAGAGAAGTGATTCCGACACAAGCTTTTAATAAAGATCAAATTAAGACATGGTTGCTGGAGAAAGATATCTTTTTTAAAGGTTATTTAAAATCAGAGAGTTGTGCAAAGAGAAAAATATTGCCATTCTAAGACTACTTCCATACCATTGTGAGTTGAATCCAATTAAAGAGGTATGGAGTCAAGTCAAAAGACATATTGCCTTACACAACACAGAGTTTAAGACTGCCGCTATGGAACAATTAATAAGAAATGCATTTGGTGTAGTAACAGTGGAAAACTGGAAAAATTATTGTAAACTTGCTATTAAGGAAGAGCAAAAATGTTGGGTTACTGACGGGTTGATGTACGATATTGATCCTGTGGTAATAAATGTGACGATTGACAGTGATAACTTAAGAAGTACAGAAACACAATTATGAGAGTTTTAAATGGTCATCGTTTCTTAACTTTAGGAGAGAATAAAATTTCTAATTGGTATAAATAAATACAGGTTGTAATAATATAGACCAAAAATGTAGCAAATAAAAAAAACAAATCCTTCGTTTAATTTACGTTCTGGAGACAAAACATTTGAGTCGTTTAGTTTCAAAACCAGATACATCACTATTTTCACGAAATTAAGATTAAGTCGTTTTTGGCAAGTTAAAGGCTACATCCATGTACCTGATAAATCTTACGCTTCAAAAACAGATACTTCTCATTGATTTTAGCCTTTAAATTTTAGAGTTAGTTTCAAAACCAGATAAGTCATACAACGTCTGTTTCAAAAGCAGATACATCACAGAAGTGAATATGGCTTGCGCACATTTGAATTAAGTTATC
The DNA here is from genome assembly GCA_918026665.1 of Diabrotica balteata. Classification (NCBI taxonomy): domain Eukaryota; kingdom Metazoa; phylum Arthropoda; class Insecta; order Coleoptera; family Chrysomelidae; genus Diabrotica; species Diabrotica balteata. The sequence goes on from OU898281.1 coordinate 145,788,214, forward strand.
CACAGCTGGATTTCTCAGCAATGTGTCAGTCAGTATTACTCACAAGCTTGTGTGTGTTTGTGTTACTCTTATCATCTAAAGTGTTTTCTTATCATTCTAAAGCTATAAATTTTATTCTTCTTCTTCTTTAAGTTCCATCTTCTATCGAAGGTTGGAAATCATCATGGCTATGCGGACTCCTCTTTGTATTTTGATATTTTCGGTGTACTGGCTGTCAACTCTTACCTTGGCAGTTTGATTCCAATATAAATTAGATATAATTTTCAGATCACGACTGTTAATATTTTTGCTTTTTAATATATCTACAAGCTTTTTTATGTTGAACTTTATCAAATGCCTATATAAATATGTATTAATTTGATTGCTTGTTAAAATACAGTGCGAGAGTGAAAATAATGGAAGTCCATCCTTCAGAGACGGAAAATCCCCGGAAGAGAAAGCGAAATATAGATTCGTGGGCAAGAGAAGCAGTTAAAAAGCAACGGTGAGTTTTAAGTTAGGTCGTATTAAATTCCTTTTACTAATGTGGTTTTTGGCTTTCGCTTCGTAAGGGGCAATTAATTAGCCAGCATACTTCAGTTAATTAGTCAGCACACTTCAGACAAATTCTGCAATCGATTTATCTTACAGAAAATGCGTTTTTTATTATTCAGGACTTTTATTTGTTTATTTGTATATGGTCCTCCTGGGCCACCGAAGAATATAACTTGTCGACATGGAAAAAAAGGGTCAGCTTATCGTTGCGGCGAAATACAACGTTGTGATCAGTTATTATTTCACAAGAAATTTTACAGGACAAGTAGTGGGGGATCCTTAGACTTAAAAAGTAAACAAGACTCACTGTCTTGACTGGATGCTTCCGCTCCAAAAAAATCAAGACTTGTTACCAACACAAAGAGACCTAAATCAATGACTGTGTCGTATTTTATTTTCTGTAAAAATAAGAAAGAAAAGATTCGTGTATGCCAAAAGGCATTTTTAGACACTTTGCGCCTATCAAAGAACAGGGTAACAGGTGTTGTTACTCGACATTTTAAGTCTTGTACAATGCCTTCAGAGACTAGGGGAGGCAATCGAAAATACAAACTATATGAAAAGGAAAGAGAATCTGTAAAAGCTTTTATAAAAAAATTTAATGTAATCGAAAGCCATTATTACAAAAGTAAAACCGCATGTATTTAAGTTCGGATCTTAATATAAATAGGATGTTTAGAATGTATGATGCTGAACGGCTGGCGGGAGTAAGAAAGTTAAAGTTTCGTATTTTCGTCACATATTTCGTACAGTATTTAATATTGGTTTTGGGAGCCCAAGAACAGATGAATGCTCAACATGTATTTCCCTTTCTGAGAGAATAAAAAATTTATTCATTTTTAAAGGAAAAACGGAAAGATCTCTTAATAATGTCATTTGATTGCCAGAAAAATCAAGTTCTGCCTCGAGTTCCAGATCAGAGTGCATACTATTCGCGACAGCTGTACAAGTATAATCTTACTATAATCGTTGGTGATTCGAAATGTAGACAAACTAAGGAAAATGTATACACTTATGAATGGAATGAAACCGATCATAACGCAGGTCCCAAGTATGTTCTGTTGTGTACCATTGCCTAACGAATATCAACATACCAGAAACTATAAGAGTTGTTCGTTTAGTATCAGATGGGTGTGGGGCACAAAATAAAAATTTCTACGTGATGAGTATGTTGAGTTTCTGGTTTTTGATAGATAATAGATAACATAAAAACTCATTGTCTCCAAGTCAGAGATGTAGTACATTCAAGTCCTTCCTTTTTAAATTTAATGTTTGTTTCGTCCCCCTTTTAAGTGATTTCTGTGTGTCCTGAATTGTCCTTAATTGTTTTAATTTTAATAATTTTATATAACTGGACTTTACAATCATTTGCCATATATGTCAATAGAACTTTATCAAAGAAATTTGATAATTACAAGCTGAAAGAGTTGCGCACCCACACAATTTGTACATCTAATCACATTCATTGTCATACAACTGTCACCTTCATAAAATAAAATCTCAATAAATAACACACATTTCATAAATATATCTCTTGAATAAATATAAATAACTTTTAAATAATTGAGACTTAAGTTCTCCATTCAACAATATAGGATAGTTTGAACCATGTTCTTCCAACCATCAATTAATAGAGTACCGGCATCATTTAATTAACTTTGTATCGAGACCTGAAGATGCTTTGCATATTGTAGAAATCGAAACCGGTTGTCTAGATAGTTAAATTAAACTGATTGTGAGTAAGTCTTATTTATTATTTCTTTTACCTATTTGAAATGCACACAAGCAACACATTCATGATGTTTATAACATAAAACTTCTGAATGCGTTGAGATGAGATAGTACCAAATAATACATTGATTAAATTTAACTCAGACACTTTGTCGTGGCTGAGTGTTTATTACTGTTACAGATATAATGGTCGAAATTCAGTACAAATTATTTTTTAAAAATTTTATCGCGTATTTTATTATTATATACATATTATATTATCAACAGAAATTTGCACTTTGTACAGTCTTGTTTATCTAACAACGAACTTATATAATTTTATGTTTTAAAATATTTGTATTGTTATATTTTAATAATTAGTAATAATTTTTGAAATTAATTTAATATTTTAATCTGCCATTCAACTCTCGTTCCAATCACATGGTTTCTTATAAAAAATATCAAACTTACTTTACCCCACGCCCATGCTTTCCGAGCAAAAATGAACAAACCTACAAGAATTCCAAGAATGTCAAGCCGGACTTTTGTACTCACCTCTAAACAAGCAGCAAATGACAAAAATGCCAGCAAAAAATCGTATCCCATCAAAAATCATGTTGAAATGCTCGTCACGTTCACATTAAGACACTAAAATTGGGGTTATTACAAGCTTTTCTCAGTCTTTCTTCCAGCGTTTGCCGACACAATTGGGTCGGAAACCACTGTCATCCGAAGAATTGGAAATTTTTGCATTCCAGAGCGCATATTTTGCCATGTTCGCTACTGCGCAAACGGTCAAATTCGATTTTGTACATTGAATCATTCTCTGGACCGTCGGGGGTGGCAGATGACGATAACAGGGTGGAGAATTGATTTATTTGTTTGCGGCTTGGAAACAATAATCAGAACGCCGGGTTCAAAGACAGGAGGAGCGGATACGGTGGAGGGTGCATAAATACGCGATTTATATACAGGGTAATATCTAATAATTGCTTTGTTTTGGATCATTGGAAAATATGAATAAATTTGCAACTTTTAATCCCTGTAAATAGATATAATCAATGACAAACATTTGGTGGGGATATTCAATAAAATGTACACAACAGGAACAATAAATTCTCCGATAACATCAACATTTAATCCGATTTTAAAAAAATGCAAAGCAAGACACAAGAAAGGATTACGGCAATGAAAATTTTTCCTTTTGGACTAGGCGTCAGTCGCTTAGTCACTCTCAATAATTTCATTAACCCTCTCATTCATAATTTTAAGGATTTTTTTCTTAGAACAAGTATTTTATTGCGTAATATTAAAAATCAACATTAGAAAATGGTAAGTATAGTAAGTGTAAAACATGAAATTTTTTTCTTAAAACCTAAAAAATAGTCCGTCCACTCTAGTAGTCACTATGTACTTGCGGAATCGCGGAAGCGTCATTTACTGGTATGAAAACGTTTGAAGCACGATGGACACAGTGGCTCGTTGCACCTTTTGCAGATGTATTTTGTTTTTCGTTTGCAAGGTTTAGAGCAGTGATTCCCAACCGATGGGCGATTTGAGATATTCAGGGGGCGATAAAGCGAAGGGGGCGACAGAGAAAAGAGGCGATAAGGGGGCGTTTAGCATCCGGAAAATGAGAAATGGGTAATTGAGAAAAAAATTACAATACTTTCGATCGGATAGCCATAGGATAATAAAAGTAAATATATGTATACCAATGCAGGTAATAATAACACAAACATCTCGTCTAGTCACAGCGAGATATGAATCATAATACAATTTAATTCTATACATTATTGTTATTCTTCTATTGTAATTCAATACATTACAACGAATTCTGCATTTTCCTTTGATCGAGCTTTGATGAAAAGCTATGAAGAAAAACGACAAGGGTTTACTTGCTTCCTACTTTTAAGGTATCATTGTTAATAAGAAAAAGTGCCAAGCCGCACACAATTGGAGAAGATCTCATCCTCCCAGCTGTCAGAGATAATTGATACTATGTTGGGACCAAGTAAGGCCAGCCAAGTAACAGATGCAGTTCCTCTCAGCAATAATACTGTCTCCAGAAGTATTGATGAAATGGAAACGAATGTCGAAGATGTTCTCTGTAACAAATTGAAAAGCAAAGAGCTTACTGTGCAACTTGACGAGAGTACCCTGAGTGACAGCACAGCTTTGCTGCTGTCATATGTCCAATTCATTGAATAATGGAGAAATGGTCAAGGAAATGCTGTTTGCTAGAAGTCTGATTACTGAGACAAAAGGATCTTCCATATTTGAGGTCGTTAAGAGATTTTTTGAGGAAACAGAGATTCCCTTATCAAATATGATCGCCTGTGCTACTGACGGTGCAGCAGCAATGACAGGACATCATCGGGGATTTATTGTACACCTGAAACAAGCAGTATCTGGAATTTTGTGTGTTCACTGCGTCATTCACAGAGAGCATTTGGCTGCCAAGAATTTGAGTGGGAGGTTGCACGATTATCTTCGACTTGTCATAGATGCGGTAAATAAAATTAAAGCAAAACCAAAGAATGATCGAATATTTCGTACACTCCGTGAAGAAAATGATGATATATTTAATACATTGCTACTACATACATAAGTCCGCTGGCTTAAGGCAATTGCTTACGGCGGTTCTTCAATCTCATGGATACTCTTATTGAATTTCTTACTACTGACCCCACACTGAGTACAGAACTATAAGAGAAGCGAAATGACATCGCTTACTTATCAGATATTTTTTTAAAATTAAATGAAATGAACCCGCAACTACAGGGGAAGAACATAAATATGGCCAAAGCGAAGGGAGTAGTCGGAGCATTCATTGACAAACTATCTATTTTTGAAGAGAATATGCAGAGAAGAGATCTGACCAAATTTCCCAACTTGAAATCTTCTTGTGGTGATTCGAAGGATCTTCAAACATACTGCCTCCACCTTCAAACACTGAAAGAAGATCTGCAGTCCCGATTCCAGACTGGACTAGGTTTATCAATCCTTGAGCGTGGAAGTTTCAACGGTATGTCCTTCTCTTCAAGAAAACTTGATTGATTTGAAACATGATGTTGAAATTGAAAGTTTGTTTCGGAAGTGTTGGTATGAAAGATTTTGGCCGCGGATAAAAGAAGTGTATCCAATCTTGTGGAATGCAATCAAATCATTATTATTAGCATTCCCCACAACATATCTAGTGGAGAAAGGTTTTAGTCCTGTGTGTATAAGAAAAACAGACAAAGAAATAGGCTGGACATAATAGAAAAAAGGGATATGCGGTTGTTATTAACTAACATTGAGCCAGACATAAAGAAATTATGTGAGGGACACCAGGCCCAAGGAAGCAATTAACAATTCTTTTACACACATATTTATATACATATATTCGATTTTATAACGTCTTACGACGTTGTCCGACTCCCAAACGCCACTGTATTCTGTCTTGAGTTAGGTCTTCGTCCAGATTTCGAGCGCTAATCGCTTTCCTAACTCCCAGGTTCCAGCTCTGTGGTGATCTTCCTCGTTTCCTCTTCTCTGGGGTTGCCACATCATCGTTTTTTTAGACAATCTTTCGTCCCCCATTCGGCTCACATGCCCATACCATATGAGCTGTTTTCTTTCAATATCCTCAACTATAGTGCCCTATATACCCATTTGTTGTTTTATCACTTCATTCCGTATTCTGTCGGCTCTTGATATTCTCATCGATCTTCTGATGGCATCCATTTCCGTGGCTTCGACCTTTTTCTTATATTTCTCGGTTATTCTCCATGTCTCAGCTCCATAAAGTAGGCTAGTTTTAACCATTGTCTCATAGATGTTCCATTTTATTTTCTTTGATATTTCTTTACTCCATAGAACTCCGTTCAAACATGCTATAGCTCTTCGTGCTTGTACAATTCGATGTTCTATTTCTCGTTCGTCTTTTCCACTACGGTCGAAGATGACGCCCAGGTATTTATATTCGTCACATGGATTTATTTTTTGATTGTCATCGATATCCAGTTGTTCTGCTTCAGCTCCAATTGAGAGGTATTTTGTCTTTTCTAAATTTATATTTAATCCCCATTTCTGGTATTCTTCAATTAGTTTTCTAAACACAGACATATTTATCATTTTACGAAATGTAAAAATAAATGTGGATACTTACTGTATATATTCATTATTTATTTCAATTTAATTTTAGGGGGGGGATTAGGTGATTGTAGTATTCATAATTGGTGAAACCGGTCTAAGGGGGCTATCATGGGAGAAAGGTTGGGAGCCACTGCTTTAGAGTGGAATCTTCGAGCATTTGGTGTATTAATTAGTTGTGGCCAGTGCCCCCAATTACTTTGTCTAATTTCAGGGAGTGCATGATGATTCGGTTTTTCTTCTTCAAAATGGGAGATGGTGTACCAGACGAAGGTCCAGCTCGTTTATTTTCTTTCTGTGTTCCCAAATTTATTAATGCTCTGGCAATACTTGCTTTAAATTCAAGCAGATCTTTTTTTTATTTCCGTTTTTCTTGTACAAAATCCATGCATTTACAACAAGAATATCCACAAAATGCATAAAAACTCTTATAATACCAGCGTTTGTTTTTTCTCCTTAGAGGATACAGGGCCAACAACTAGTCCATCAGGTTTACTTCTCCCATGTTTTTGTTATAAAACTAAACAGAAAATAGTCTGTTCACTTTTATAATAGTCTTAGTAGATTTACACCAGCGTTTTGTTTTATTCTGAGATTGTATTCCAGCACAATTAGAAACAATGTATGTAGTCTTGTTGTATAGCTATTTAGAAAAAATTATATTGCCACCTTTAGTACTTGCAACGGATGAAGTTCCCCTACCCTCTTGTTTCATTTGTTTATCTGTTTTAGTCGGAGAGTTCCTGTCGCCCATATACTTTCTTATGTAGTTACTCACAAATTATCACAACATACTTTATGATTGATTCTCTCTAGGTCGTCAGTTAGATGCAATACTACACAGTGGCGGCTCGTGACATCTGCTATAGGGTGTGCTGCATGAACCACGGTCAATATAAAATAATAGAAATAGAATAACATACGAAAACAAAAACAATAAAATTAGCTTTAATACTAATTAATAGTAACTAATAACGACATGCTATAAAAATCTGATTAACTTACATTTATTGCATTTTTCTAAATTGGAAATTAATACGCCGGTCCTTTTTTGTCGCAAACTTTTCGATTACTTTATCGTTAAAGTTCGGTATTGAAGCGATGAACTTTTTTTCTATCGAGAGTGTGGAAAGGGCTGTTAATCTGTCTTCGCACATTGAATTTCTTAAAAATGTTTTGATCCGTTTTAAAGTTGAAAAACTACGTTCAGCTTCTGCTGTGGTCATTGGCGTAGTCACCAGAATTTGTATCAACTTTTTGGTTTCTGTTAATGTGTCCTCTAAATTATTAGAAATTATAAATTTTAGTAAAGGCACTGCACCTTTTAATGTTCTACACTCGATATTGGAATACAAAACTGACAGTTCTGTTCGCAAACGGTTTTTATCAAAGAAGTTATAAGCTGTACAAGTTAAATCCAATTCATTTTCAGGAAACTTATTATTATATTTTTCGAAATGTTCTGAAGATAAAAGTGTTGCGGCAACTAGATGATTTGTATATGCAAACCGTTCTTTTGCATTGTTTATAATAACATCACAAACTTCTAGACAGGCAATACGGTGATCCTGTTGGCTGTTATTTGGGCGTTTCCTTTTTTGGACACTAGGCGCCGCATTTAAATTTGAAGCTTGATGTATGATAGGGTCTATTTTATTTCGGACATTGTTAATACTTTGCTCAAAAACATGTATAGCTTTCTGTGCTTCGGTTGGGTCCATGTTCTTTTTTTGAAGATTATTGTACAAAACGTCAACATGTGGCATAATATAGCAAGTTTCCCAAATAATGCAAATCGCATTTCATTGTTCATATGAGTTTGCGTGTTTTCATGCTTCTTTATTTTTTCACTTAAAATGCACTAGATCCCGCACTCCTGTCTCGCGCCACAATTTTTCCTCTTTATCTGCGCCGAATAATGCACACGGAAAACAGAAAAAAGCATTTTTTTCGGAACATCCACAAATCCACTGATTTCGTAGATACATGTCTTTATTAAATTTACGCGTATATGTTTTTCCACGGCTTTTACCGGACACTTCAATATTAAGATCAGGCATAGGACGGCCACGTTCTTTTATAATCAACTGTTGTTGATAGTGAAGTTTTTGAAATTTATTTACACCTAATTTAAATTGAAACTCCATTGTTTTAAACACGCTCGAACAAAACAAATTAAACAAAATTGTAACCTAAGAATTTCTAAACACGGCACAGATGCAACGGTCACGAATAACTGTCGTGAATTGCAGCTCGCAAACACATTTCCGAGGCCGTTAATCAGCCGATTGCCGAAGCACATCGGCTAAGATCGCCGTTTGCCTAATAAATGCATTTTACCGCTGCCAGTGTTTCGGTTGTTATCGACGCGGCTTCACTGGAGCAGCAAATACGTAAAAAGATTGCTTCACTGGAGCACCAAATACGTAAAAAAATTATACGGTTTCACTAGAGGAGTAAATACGTAAAAAAAAATAATATTAATCATCGTTGTTGGTGAATTATTATTAACAGTTTATGTTTAATATGATAATATGGCAGATTTGAAATAAAACTATATTAATTATTCTTTAATAATTAAGATTTGCTATGGTTGTTTGGTAGTTCTGCAGCTCAGCAGCACATAAAGAAAAGCCGCCACTGATACTACATCAGCGCATGCTCAAAGTTTACTAACTTGACTTCTGTCTCCCGAAGCTCCTTGGTAAACCTCAAACCGATACAATCTACTAATTCCAGCTCTTACACAAACTTTGGGTATATTTGTATATTTTATGTTGATTACTATTCAATTGTTTGATAGCCAAAAATTGCTGACAACTAAATATTGGAAAGAGGTTTTTAATAAATTAAAATAAAAGCAAATAAGGCGTAAAGTCGCCTTTAGCTTCAATAACAGCCTGAACTATATTAGGGATTGTATTAACTGGGCCTTCACAGGATTCAGGGGTGAAACTATCCCATTTTTAATTAAAATTTAATTAAAAATTAATTTAATTTTTTAAAAATGAGATGACCGACTGTCATCGGATGTAACTTACCTACGTTCTCATTCCCAGTCCTTGCAATATAAATATTATCAAGATTATACTTATCTGAAAGTAAATTGAATTGTTTAATGTCCCATCTCACCTGCTGTTTATCACCTCGTCTCTAATTCTCTTTTAGTCCTCTTTTAGGAGAAAACAATTTTTAAAACCACTGTTTTCTTAATAAATTTTTTTTTTATTTAAAATCCTTTATAAAAGGTATATAATAAATTTATTATATACCTTTTATAAAGGATTTTAAATAAAACATTTTTGTGATACATGGTATACAGCTAGCTACAGGAACTTAGTTTCCTAGTGGTGTTTTCTTATAAATACCTACATAATAATTATGTAAAAGGTTAAATACAACACTAATTAGGAAACCGGCTCGACCCTTATGCGATAAGAACGTCAATCTCGGTGAAAGAAGCGATCGATATACATCTCTTGTTAGACATAATTGTTTGTGTAAATTGTTTATTAATCCACTTACATAATCAAATCTCAGCAAAACAATAGGACCGAAGAATCTGAGCCAGTTAAAAGAATATAAACATTTGCATTCGATGATGAAGAGTCGGATCTGCTCAACAAGTTTGTATATTATATTAGAATGTAAACAAAACATATTCTTTTAAATGTGTTATTTATTTTCGGAGAAAACATTTAAAATTTAAAATCCAGTCAGAACAGAATGTCCTAACGAGCTAGTTTCCAACATCACAATACTCGTGATGGACAACAAAATAATTAGCCGAAAGCATTGCAGAAGTTAATTTAACAAATAAATAAAGAATTGCCAAAAATGTCCGAATCAGCTAGAATTTTGTCTGAGGAAATGTTTCGAGTCTGTTCACGCCTAGACGACAGACAGTAACTTGATAGTTTTTTTTGCGTTTTACTTCATATACACTGGGGTGCAAAATTAACCGGACACTTCGATTTTTTTGTTTTTTTGTTGTTGTTTAGATCAAAACTTGTTTAATTTGATTGAATTGTATTTTATGCTATATTAGCGATAACGTTTTCTTCTTGTTTGAACCTGTTTAGATGTTTTGTGCGAACAACAACACTTTTATATATCCGTTTTGTTATTAATGTGAAATAGTGGATTAGTAGTATTTCAGTTTATTGTGGTACTATCCCTGATTATAAAGTTGGCTGTAGGTTTTTGTATTGTCTCCTGTTTAAAACTTACCTATCTTAAAAAAATTGTGACACCGGAAGAAGCCCCAGCTGTTGCTTTACAGAATGATGGGCGGAGCATTCATTACGTCGCAAATGCTTTAGGAATTTCTCAAAGTACAGTGTTTGATGCAACACAAAGATTTCGGGAAACAGGAGAATATACCAGGAGGTCAAGTCAAGGTAGACGAAGAACCATAAGTTAAGTTGAAGATCGCTTTAGATTAAGGTCCAGAATACCTGTCAAGGGACCTCTATTAACAGCAGATCATCGGAGGCAACGTTTACACTTCGCTCGCAAACAGCTTAATTTGGGTGTTGACTATTGGAGTGCTGTGCTTTTCACGGATGAATCAAGATTAACAGATACTCATCAGATGGACGGCCTAGAATAATAACGTTTCTAACAATGTTGTCTTACTCCGAGAGTTCAATTCGGTGGAGGTGTTAAAATGGTGTGGGCAGGCATTTCCCTAGGGGCTCATACAGAACTTGTTACAATTCAAGGGGGCAATTTGAACGCTCAACGGTATATTCAGCATTGTTTGGAAGAAAACTTTCGTCTGATGCAAGATAATGCTTCCCACACATCGTAACAATTATAGGGGATTACTTTGATTCAGTTGGGATTCGTTTATTACCATGGCCTCCAAGGGGTGCAGACTTAAATTTTTTGAATTGTTTATTGTTTTTTCTGTGTAACGTTCTTGAGTTGTGACAAATTTGACTTTTAAATTTTGTTTTTTAATAAATACTCAATTGAGAACATCTTAAACTTTTTTAAACGCTAGTTTTTAAGAAAAATCTGGGTGTCCGGTTAAGTGTATTTTTATTTTTTTCTGATTTTGATGATTAGACTAGATTCGTTCGTTTTTTTTTTGTTTTATTTTTATTAAACTTTCATTTATTTTGTATATTAAATAATAATTTTATTCCTTCGTTCAAGAAAGTTAAGATTATTTTATAATTTGTATATACTTACAAATATTTATTAAATTCTAGTTCGCAAATAATGTGTTTTGTTGCAGTTGTTTGTTTTTTTCGTTTTATCTTTCAACAAAAACACTACCATTAGCATGGCTGTTCAGCTCTGACCAACGCATTCTTATTCAGGTGCGCGTGGCCCCAATAGGGTCAGTCCAAAATCTAGATATTTTATTTAATTACTAATATTTCACAAAACTGAAGTAGACTGCCGTTTCTAAAGTAGACCATTCTATAAAGGCCGCAGAGAAAGGGCTGAAAAAAACATTTAATAGTCACTGTATCAAGTTGAAATAACTTGATTATAATGATACAGTTTTAAGTACACGGTTAAACATCTTCAGAGCAGTGAAAAGTCATTTTTCCGGGAGGGCAAAAAACTTTACTATAAAAAAGGATAATTAGTTCTAATCTATGTAATGCAATAGTATTGGTTCATAGTTGGTATAAATGAGATTAATACACTCAGAAAGGAACAATGGTATTCTGAACGAACTTCTATTTCTGTAAAATAATAATATTGGCGTTATCAAAGGGACATTGTCATAGTGTAGTAACAGCGCTCATCGTCGAGACAGTCACTGATTACATCCTGCTCCTCACCCGCAGCAGCTGTAGTAGGTTTATCAAAAATCAAACTCTTGTACCAACCACGGCGTGGGTCAGAAAAACATTTTTTTCAAAAGTTTATGACCATCTTTGTATTTATTTTGACACAGCCTACCACTCTAAACGTCATGGTATTTCTGTTCGTTTTTTTTTAACTGTTTTTTTGCTCTTCCAAAAACACGGTCGGCGGGTAAAAAACTATGTCCGCGTACAGCAAAATACAATAAAATCTTTTGGGTTGATGTTTTGTGTGTTTCCAAAAAATGAATCAGTATTCTCAGGACAATATTATTTTTAATTTGAGAAATACAACTATCACTAAACAACCCTTAAAATCAGCTTTTTCAAATAATTAAAAGACTAATATTTCCACACTGCCTGCTTCTCTGTCCAGTAGAACATGTGGTTTTGAGTTTCTAGATCAGTAATACAAAAGGTATAAAACCAAAGTTGTTTCGCGTAATAACCTTCTTGAATTGGACTTTTCGGTTGTGGCTGAAGATCAAAGCAAAGGCAAACTGAATGAGAAACATCTATTTCCATGTACTCATAAAACGCCTTTGCTCTTCTTGAATGAATACACTTTTCAACCAATAGCTGACAGTGCTGGTGCACTTTTAATTTGTTCTTTGGAAAGGCAGCACATATTGTAAGTATTAGAGGCAGGTGAATTGGATTAAAACATGTTAATATTTTACTTACTACTCACATATTTTATATTTTGGATTCGCTATCTTCTATAATGTGATTCAGTTCCTCTTAGCTTTCTTATGTACTCTTAACACTTTCCTTCTTCATATAGTTCTTATTTTTGGTAGAGTCTTTGATACAGAAGTTTTAGCACCAAACAGTTGAAAAAAAAGTATTGTATTGAGTACTTTCACTCAGGTCCAGGTTTTTTTATTTTTGTTTATCAATCTAGGCCTATGCATCTTGTTTAAGTCAGACTGGCAAATCTATTGTCTAGTCTTTTCATGTGTGGTACTTTATAAAACTCTTCTTTCAAAGCGTGGATGTAAATAGGACTTATTTTTACGCATGTGAAAGCTTTATTGTTGTTCTCAAATGGTACAAAAACTAGGGCTTAGGTGCTTTTTCCTCCTGTAACTCTTCTCTTTCTATATTTCACTAACAATTACCTCAAGTTTGTAAGACTCGTTGAGTCAGCTGAGTGGCAGTTACGGAGCTCCTATTGGCTGGTTGGAAATAAGCTGGTTAGCACGGACCAGTATAGTGAAAATAAGTGTTTTACATGTAAAGGTGGTGCTCAACATACTTTTACCATTGGTAATATTTTTGCATGAATCAGATAAAATAAACCACTTTGGCTACAACAGAACAATGCATTGGCACATCTTTTGAATTTTGTGTGATTTAAGGCTGTTTACATATTACCTCCTCTTTACAGTCACTAACTGTTTAGTACTACCGTCGCCATCGGCGGCTTATTTTGAAGAAGTACTAGATATTTTTGTTTTGCAAAATGTAATTTTTAGCAAAATCGTTATTTTTAATTCTCTTTCAATCATACTAACCCCAAAATCAAATATATTTTAAGCAAATAGTAAAAGTGGTTAAAAAATATTAAATTTTAAGGATTGTTCTTTATTGCTATTTAAATTGAATCCAGTATAGTAAAAAGTATAAATAAAATGAAAACAATTTATTATCCTTAAAAATAATTGATAACAGCTCTGTTCGTATATAACGGAGTTTTATAAAAAAAAAGAAGAATAATGCTTAAAGAGGACTAAGGATTGTATAATAAAATTTCTAACAATGTACAATAGTTTTACTGCTTCCATTTTCCTAGAAAACACACATGACTCTAATAAATACATGCCAATCTTCGTTGAAAGTAAGCCCAAATTCTCTCGATGGTAGTAGAATGAAAAAAATTGGACATATATTCATCCAGAGCGCGCACATTAAATTAATAAAAGTCCTATTGAATTTTATTTAAGTTAAAAATATGAGTTACATGGTGTTGACGTAACGAATGGTGGAATAAGATGATGTTGCCGGTAAAGGCAGATTATTTAGAAGGCGAACAATAACAAGAACGCCATCATAAGACAGAAAAGACCCATAGCTTCGGACAAGGCGAACCCTAAGATGGCGTATGAGAAGAGTTGTTGTTTTAGGCTGGGGTTTCTGGCGTAACCGATGATGAGTGAACCGAACACTGTTCCAATACCAGCTCCTGAAACAATAAAAAAACAATTTAGATATTTTACAAATTTTAATTACATGAACAATCAGTTTCATATTAAAATGAAATAAATTAAAAATAAGTCTTAAAAAAAACATTGAAAATAAAATAAACTAAGAACTACATTAATTTATAAATGTAGTTTCGATAATACTTTCACTTATTGACATGTTTTTCGTTTTTTCTAACCATACTCATAAATTCTGGTCTACTCATTGTTCCTAGGACCTCCTTTTCTTATTTTACTACGCATTTCAGATTCAATCACCTACTTTATCACGATTTTTGAGAAACTTGTCCACAAGCTAGTCCAAATAGTTTTGTCAGGAATAAGGTTGATATAAAAGAAATTTTCAATAATAAAATTACTGAAAGAAAAAAGTCGTTTATCAATGGACGCTTAGCAAAAATCCAATGTTTAAAAATCTTTGCAAAAAATGCAAACAAACAATTTTGAAAATCATGGTCTAATTAAAAAGAAGAGTATTCATAATGGGTGTTGCCGCCTCTGGCACTTGAAACATCTTGGAGCCAGTTCGACAATCCATTCATGAAATCCTGGATATCTGATTTGGGGATATTTTGCCACATGTCTTGAGATCTCCGAAGGATTTACCTTACCCACCTTTTGAGATTGTATGTATTCAATTGGGTTAAGATCGGGACTGCGTGCCGGTCATGGTAAAACTTGAATCCCAACCTCATTAAGGCACTTACGGGTGAATCTTGTGGTATGAAAATGTGGATTGTCATACATTAATCCAAAGTTTTCACCAAAGAACAGTGCAAAATGCATCATACTCTTTACGTCTTGGAAAACCTCTTCCATGTATTGAGTATTCACACTGCCTCTATCGAATACAACAAGACCAGTATAAGCTTCATAAGAAATACCTCCCCAAATAATTATTGGTCCTCCTCGGTAAGCAACTGTTTCGGTTATAATGCATGGAGCAAACCTTTCATTTTGACGCCTGTAGACACGCTCACGTCCATCTGGACCTCTTAGCGCTATTCTGCTCTCATCTGAGAATAGTATGTTCTTTCACGCCGCCACAGTCCGGTCAGCATATTCTCGCGCAAAACCAAGTTAGCTCTACAGTGTTATGGGACACAAGCTGGACAGCTGAACAGCTGGACCCTTTTCTTTCTGTCAGTTTTCTTCTAATGGCATGTTACTCACAATCATTCCTCACGTCAAAAAGACGCATAAGAGCTTCTGGAGCAGTGCAAAAGCGATTTCTACCAATAAAGCGGCCATCTCGCATTGCAGTGCATTGATGTCGGCCTTGACCTGACCTATGGGTGTATGAACCCGTCTCCCTAAATCGTCTGAGAGCATCCCATACAGTAATTCGGAGTACATAGAGTGTATGAGCGGTAGGACATTGGATTACCCATCATCAGCTAAAGCTACTGTCTAGCTGCATCACTTGTAAACAAGTGGAATTTTTGTACAAACACTAAACTGTTTTGTGGAAACACTAAAATCTCACATTAAACAATACTCACACACTACGACATAAAATAACAAGAAATGTTAACATGGTAACAAAATTGCAATAAGGTTGTACATCTTCTTTCCAAAAACCCTTCGGTGGTATATATTTAGGAAATAAATTAGGGATAGGGAGAGAATTTATTACCACTTGACATAACACAAAACAGTTGATGAGCCATAATTAATGTAAACAAACAGTTAATTGTGTCAGTGCCCTTAAAAAGCCCTTATAACATAATAAATATTACAGCAGATGACAGAGACGTTATGACTAACCAGCAATTTATATATTATGGCAAAATAAACAAAAATCAAGAAAGACAACTGATCAAAGACATTCTGATACAGAGAGGTGAGGACAGAAAAGGTTTAGACAGGTGAAGCATTTCCTGGCAAATATTAGTTAATAAAAAATATGATTTTCATCACAACCAATAATTGAGCCTTAATCCCATAAAAAACATAATATTTAACTTAACCAAGCCACAAGAAAGTAATTCAGAACCTTGCTAAAGTGAAAATATCACAAATCATGTTACATTTGATATTTTCTGCTAGATAAGAAAATTTCTTGTTACTGCAAAAATATAAGAGATTTTTGACTGTTAAGAAGATTTTAGTAGGTAAAGGTAAAAGAAAATGGACAATACAAAAGAAATAGTTGAGACATTACTCTCGATGTATGTTACAAAGGAAGGTCAAAACAGAAATAAAAGAAATTGAGGTTTACAAAAAATTATTTTGTTGTTATTTATGGGAATATATATTTGTTCACAATCAAAGAAAATGGGATGCTTGACTATAAACTTGACTTGCAAACTAAAAGACTATCTTGGAAATCCCAAAAAATATGTGTTTCAGGAATTCTAGATGAGAATTGGGGAATAAATCGCAGGTATGATCAAATTAAATCAAAAACTACTCACAAAAGAACAGAAAAATATTTTCAACTCATAAAAAGAATGTGAGGAGAAGTAAAAAGCTCCTTGTTTGGGCATGTGGTGACTGGTTTCTTCCTCATAATGTGCCAGAACATTCACTAATCCTTGTGCAACCGTTATTGGCACATTGTTTCATAAAATGGGGATTACTTTGAGACACTAAGGATAAATATTGTTATAAATCAAAGTTGGGTAATTTTAGGGCATACCTCATAGACATCTGCTACATTGTAAGTTAATAACACTTTTAATATCAAAGATCAGATCATTAAGATTTGTTTTACATATGGTGTGTTCATGTTTTTAATTATTTTCTCCATAATTTCACTTAAGTAACTTTCTATTCCATATTTGTGATCCTCAATCATCACTTCTTCCACAATTTTGTTTTGATCTTGACTTTTTTGGTGGTTTTAACCATTCCAATAGTATTATCATGTTGAAAAGCTTATTTATTTTAATTTATGTATGTATTTAGACTTATTCATCAACTCTACTGTCTTTCAACACAAATGTCATTAAACTATAATGTACACTGTAGTGTGTAGAAACTTACCAATATGTAAACAACTCACACAACAACAGTCTATCAATACTTTATTAAACATTGATTTAATAAAAAAAAAAAACTAGTAAATTTATTTCTTAAAACTAGTAAATCTAAAGGGCGAACAACATTAAGAAAGCTATCATTAGGCAAAATAAGCCCATGGCTTCGGAAAGGGCAAATCCAAGGATGGCATAGGAAAATAATTGTTGTTTCAGGGAGGGGTTTCTAGCATATCCGATAATTAAACAACCAAACACAGCTCCAATACCAATACCTAAAATCATTCCACTCTTTTAAAATAATGAATATTATCAAAAAATTACAACACCTCTATGAGCAGTTAAAAAAAATGTAAGAATGTAAGAAATAGAATTATTAAATTAAGAGGTTTTATGCTACAAAAAGTAAATTAGTCTTTTAAGTTGTTTAAGACTGATGCATAATACTAAATTGGTTTTTGTATTTTGCAAAGATATATTTTTGATAAGTTTTTTGATTTTGAACAATTTGTGAATTCAGAATTTCTGTCTGAATTGTTTAATAGCTAATTTTTTTTTAAAGTAGTAGAAGAAAATTGATGTATAGGTTTTAAAACTCATTTTTGAAGGTGTAATGAAATTTTAACATAATCTTAAGGGAGTTTTAAATTTTTTTTTTGAGAAAAATATGCCTTTACTTTGGTTTTATGAATTCTTGTGAAAATACACTAAATAGTAATAAAAAAATATATGTATTTTGTTTCAATAAAAGAACAGGCTTGAACTTTTCTTTGCCAAGATTCTTATAAACTCTCTATTCAGTGGATTTTTATTGTTTTTTTCGCTTCTCTCTCTATCTCTGAAATAATGTGTTTTTGTTTATGAAATTATCTTTATTATCACTGATGAGTGTTTCTGTATTTTATTGTTTTCATCTTGCTATGTATGTTATTATTGGAAACTGGTAGTTTTTAAAACACCTGACATGCATTTATTTCTTATTTTTTCTCTTTGGTTTTAATTTTAATCATTACAGCAATAACTATCCATTGTTCCATTATATTTTTTGATAGTTATTATGCCCATGTCACCAAAATCTTCAATATGTCTCTTTAGTCTCCTAGCGAATGTCTTCTATTTGTGAATTCCTCTTTTACAGGTCCCACTATACCAAAACCTTGCATTTTATTGCTTATCATGAACATATTTATGTTGATATAAAATATTAATGTAAAGATGACAAACAACTGATAAATATGCTTATGATTAAAAATATGGTATTACAACTTAACAATTGGACCCTCTTCTCCATTTTACATACCTGATCCAGCTACTCCAACTGTGGCAGCTCCAGCACCAATGAATTTAGCTGCAGAGTCAATGTCTCTGCTGACTGGTGTAGTTTGGAAACTGCGGATAGCGGGGAGGAGGGTAGGTTGCTTGTGTTGTTGCACATTCTGTACCTGTATTTGACTTTGGTTTACTACACTGCTCAGTGGCCTCAAGTATTGTTTTGTGTTGGCAACGAGCTGCAACAAAAAATTAATTTACTAATTTTGCAATGAAAAGAGTAGGTTGAAATATTGTTGGAAAACATCCTTACAACTATGTTGTACTTTGTAATGAATGAAGAGAATTAGAACAAATGAGCAACATGCTGTGAAAAGATCATTTTCACTAAAAAATGTTTAAAATAGGTCTTGCAGTCTCAAAAAAATTAATATTTCACGTAGATGTAAGCTTATTAATTATAAGGGCGACATCATATCATAAAAGCAATAGAAATAGATTGAACCTGATGATAATGCATATATGAAAACATCTAAGAATAGAAGACATGGAGTCTTACAAAAATTTCAAACAAAGAATATATAATATTGAGTAGGAGAAAAGATATTGGTAGATATGCTGAAAATGATAAGTAGAAAAATCGTGAATGAACGAAAACAGCACAAACTTCATCCATAGTGCACAATGGGATTAGAATTAAATAAACTACAAGCCATCATCTAGCCAAAGGACTAGAACAATCTTAATGTCATTTTTTGAGAATTATTGAAAAAAGGAAAAGAATGTTAACATTACAATATTCATAGTAAAATTGTACAGGAACATCATACAGACACAAGAAATGAAAAGAAATATTACTATTATTCTCTTTAATTATCTTTAAATAATCATAAGGCCTTTCAAGTTATGCTTAATTATTTCCAATAGCTTTGAAAAACATCCATTTTATTAAAAAGTCTGACCATATTCTTTCTCAGCCTTATTTGATTTTTCTTATACATTCAGCTTTACAAAATATTAATTCAAAAATTTATAGGATTAAAGAATAATATTCACAAGCTAATACTTAATATATTTTAACAAATGGAATACACAAAAATTGGTTATTTCAAATTATGTAATCCCATAGACGGTAAGTATAGTACCAGATATAATGAACACTAAAAAAAATTGGAAAACTTCTCTGTTAAGACTTAAAGATTTGGCATTTTTCACTTATATTAAAGTTAGTTATTAAAGTAGTAAAGGTTACTGTTTTTATCTCTGAAGCTGATTATTAAATCACTCTTACATAATCCCGGTTTTTGACTCACATTTTTTTCAATATTAGAACCAAAAACAAGAAATTAGCATAGCATAAAAGAACCAGAATTTAATAGTGTAAAAAATATCACATTGTAAAACTGTCCTTTGACTCAGCACTTAGATCATAAATTATCAAAATAAAACTATGAAAATATGAATGAAAAAATAAAGAGGAATGAGACAATTTGATTCATTAACAACTCAAAGGAGTAAGTACTTCATTGTGTAATAAGTTACTTCAAGATCATACGATTACAGAAAATGTGCAAATGCAAAAACTTTTACAGAAAAACAATACAAAAACTATTCAAAAGCACCAAGGAACATTTCTAGTTGTAAATTAAGCATTTAATATGAGTAGTACTAGAGAAAACTGACTAAAACTTAATCCAATATACAGCCCATGGAGTTACATAATACTTTATGTTAAAAGTGTAAGAGTTATATTAATTAATATAATTTATACTTACTGCGCTTCTGGTGGCAGGGGCAATCAGTCTAGCACAGGCAAACATTTTTGTATTTTTTATTACGTCCGCTATCTACAAGCCTAAAAAGAAGTATACCTATTTAAGAAAATGGCAGCCGAGTACATCTGTCAAAGTCATAGGAGATATGTAAAGTTCAGCATTACGTAACTCATATTAAGGATTAAGCAGAAAGTATACTTAAAAACTAAGTGAAATAAACATTAACAGTACAATAATTAGTTATTAAATGCTTTATAATTGCCTTTAATAACTTATTTGTTATGAAAAAGTAGGTATACTAAGAACTGGAAATGGCCGGGTTGTACAAAGTCGAATTGGATTTACGTAAGAGGTAAATCCAAGAAAATAACGAAATTAGACTAATTTTTATGAAAATTTTAACAGGAAGATAAAAACATTGCGTATATTATTAGAAATACCTACTTTTTCGACACCGATGACACTTAAATTAAGAAAAAACTTTGGAATTAGAAACTTTAACTTACCAAAGAACAGTGTAGTGAATTACGCGAACTTATCGGAACTGCAATAGCCGCCCAATGGAATGAAAGAGAACGACTATTAAACCCTTGGAGTATGCGCACTAGAAAACGGACATGCGCACTTAACATTTATACAGTGTTGCCAATTGATATAACCTTTTTTCTAAAGTATTTTACTCTAAAGGTAGCTTCAGATGTATCATTTAAGATTTAGAATAGTTTAAAATATTATTTATTAAAGATTCTGACATATTTAAATAATATTAGAACAAAAAGTTAACAATAGAATTTATTTGTAAAGTTTTATTGTCAGTTAGACTTTAAAAAGTGCATTAAAAAAATAAATGTACAGGTAAATATTTTGACAGGTTCTATCAGTGCTTTGCTTAGAGAGAGAGGAGGAAAATACAATAATCATAAAAAGTAAAAAAGATACATATATGAAAATTTCAATCGATTAAATCTGACTTAAACAAACACAATGACTTGGAGAAAGAGATAGACTTACACGTACTTAGTAAGTAAATAGAAGATATTATAGGAATAGTAAAAATTACAATCATTTTGGTCTGTTCTCCGTAACCGGGTTTCATTAAATTATTATCCCTTCCTAAGCCGTCTCCGTTTAGCAGAAAGGTGCTTACAGTATGATCGTGTTTGCTCAAAAAGAATATTGAAATAATTATTAAATCTAATTTTTATGTACTGGATTTGCAACAGTAATGAAAAGAACTATTTTATCTTTGTAATATGCCCTTTGAAACACGTTTTTCAAATATAATTTGGCTTTGATCAATTAGGTTTTATTTTTCATCATCCTATACCTATTTCATAAAATGTCATCCGCTTTTTATATACAAGAAATTTTATTTATTGAATTGAAGTTTACTTGATAGAAATTCATGTTTAATAATAATAATAATACAAAAATATAAGTTTGATAATTTCTACAGAATATATTCTGTAGAATACTGTTTTTTTTTATTTCCACTTAATATATTCTTTGGAAATTAAAAGAGAGTGTTGCGTTTTATGTTCCACTACACGACGAATATTGTTATATTTATATTCTCATAATGTAAGTCACGACAAATTTATTTTTTATTATTCAAATTTTTTGCAGCTTTTTACAATGTTTTTTTATTTGTATACCCCTTTTTGCTTGTCTTTTCCTTTAGCTTATTCTTTCCTATGACTTTATTTTTTTTTCTACATACCATGCAAGAAAATAATAGATTGTAGATTGGGTTGCCTACTATTAAACAAGTTTTAGTATTTGAACAAAATAAATGCAGATTATATAAGGAACTGGACATAAAACACAATAATTTCTTTAAGCACTGTCACATAATAATAAACAATTGTTTATTATTCTGTGGCACTGTTTGAAGTGAACAATATATTAGATATTTGACAAATAATATGTCAAATTAGGATATAAGCAATGACGTCACGTCATTGGATATAAGCAACGTCAGTGCTCTGACTTGACAAATATAAACACAAAATGAATTGAAATGAGATTAAAACGTTAAAACAATCTGATATAAAGAGAAGCAAATTGTTATAAAATAGAAAATCATGGATTAAACTGGCGTGAAGACTAAAGAGGCACGTTTAGAAGTAAGAAATATAGAAGAAAGAAAGCTTGATGAATATAAAAATTTAAAAAATAGGCAAATGCCTCTTTTTACATATTTTCATAAATTTGAAGTATTAATTAATCATATCCACACTTCTTTCTCCACAATTTAACAGTTATGTTTCGGTTTTCGAAATTATTTAAACGTTTGTAGCGAATTTAAATATTAAAAAACATAAACAATGTAGTAAGCAACATGTAGTTTTCAAAAAATCAGAAACTTCGACTGTAAAATTTTTATATTACAATAAATATTTAATAATTACTATCAAATTGGTGAACGTGACGTTGGTACATGATCCACTTGCAGATATGGGAATTTAAAACGGTTGTGGAGATCACCCTATACATTTCTAATAACCTTGGGCAGGGGACCGATTGACAACAGCGTTAAGGAGAGAAAGAGATGGAAACCAATGGACAGAAATGGCGGCGCTCTGTCCAGGTGTTCAGTATGGTTTATCTTCACAACAAAATTATGGTGAAAATAGGGACTTGATTTTTGTGAAATTGACGGATTCTGCTTTACGTGCGATAGAGGACTACCTAAAAAATCAGGTAAGTTTTAAAAATTATCTTCCGTTGTTTCGACAAGTAATACAATCTGTTGACTTCACTTTTGATCAGTCGCCATATTCAGTGACTTATTAACCTATTATTTTGTTTCCAAAATAGTGATTGTATTGTCTGATTATTCTGCTTACTCAGATGAATCAGGAAAAATTGTCTGTGCTGATTTTGTAAAATAAATATTTTTTGCTCCTCCGATAATGCCCCAGCCACGTCAACATATTGAAAAATATTTTCAAAAAAATTATCTAATACAATTTTGCACATTAAAAAGCCCTTAAATTCGAAATTTCCCAGAATAAATATTTTCCTTATGTAAATTATAGTTAGATAAATTTTTTCCTTCAAATGTCACAAATTTATTTGTTATATTTTCATCATATCACCAATAAATTGCCTTTTTTGTCTACTATTAGATATATGCTTTATTGCTATCTTGAAATTTCTCAATTTTGCACCAATTAGATCCCAAGACTTGTTTAAAATCTTCAGACATACTGTTACTCAACATTTCTTTTATGTTTTTTCAGTTACAGTATTTTTTTATAGTGACCACCAAACACTTTTTCACACACCTGGCCCACTTCGTTTTGCTAAATTTGCTACATGCCATATCAAAATCTTTTATTCCAGTTCTTTCTTTAATTTATGATTGTATATACAGTAATTTTCAACATGGATGTTTCTATTCTCTTCTGTAGTTCCCTAAATTTAATCATTAATACTTTACAGTAATTATTTTGTATCTGTGTGTCCATAAAGTTACTAGATTTGGTCAGTCAATATCCTACTATTTTGTTACCAAAATAGTGATATCCATGTCTGATAATTCAGAAAAAAACAAGAAATGATTTTTTTTACCCAAGTTAAAAATTTTTAGCATCCCAAACAGTTATCTACAACATTTTTATAATAAAAAGTCCATACCTAAGATATCTTATATCTATACTAAAATAAATATTTTTCTTATGTAAATCATATGAGATAAAGTTTCCTTAAAGTGTCACATTTTATTTGTTGTATTATTTATTATCAATTTAATGAGTCATCTGACAAACTCTTTTGTAAAAAATTGTTCACCTTTGACTGTCAATTGGTGAAAAATTGAGGGCATATGCAGTGCCATAATAAATGCTCAAAGACAGTGACATATTTTGTTAAATGTGTCCAGTAAAAAATATTTGGGACTTGTTACAATTTTGAAGATTCCACTGCAGCACAGCACAGTTAACACAGGAATGGAACACACTGAAAGTTATTGATCTATATCAAATTGAAATGAAATCATGAAATCATCATGAAATAACTATAAATTAAAAGAAGATTGTCGTAATTGAACAAAAATAAGATGTAGAATAGGAAAAAACAAAAATAGTGTTAAAGTCCTATTTCTATTAAAACTGTATCAACTTACTTAACAACTTGTAATGAGGTGGCTGATGTGCTATGTCTATACAATCTTCCTTTATGGGAGTTAAATTAGACTCTAACTGAACCATAATACACATAATTACTCCTGTAAGTGCATAAAAAACTACCAAAATTATAATAAAATCACAGTAATTTGAATATGAAGTATTGAAATGTCTGCATTTAGTTCTTCAAGACAAATTTTTAGATATAAGCCATTATAATTGGTCATACTAAAGCCAACTGGCCTATTGCATATCTTCCATTGATTGGCACAATGTTCTCGCTCAGGTTTTAGTATTAACAACTACTTAAATAGACAGGACCAGTCACTTTATGTGCCCTCAGAAGCATGGGGGTGGCTCAGTTAAATTAGAAATTGAAAAGTTCCTTGTGTCACTGTTAGTATCAAATCCAGACTCTCTGGCTTGGTAGATAAGCCAGACAGTCTAGCGTGATAAGCCAGTACTTAGCTACCATCTGGCTTAGTAAGCAAGTACCTAGCCACTGGAGATAGCAGTACCAAAATGGATACAAATAAGTAATTTCTATAAATGACAAATAAGTAAAATATATCTATTGTGTAAAATATTAAAATGGATCATTAGAAATCCTATGAGTATATCACCACACAGAATAATACAAGAAATAGAGGAATTTTGTACATATATAAAAGAAAGAAGAGGAAGACCATTGAGAAAGTGACTGAGCTAGATCGAGAAATAGAAAGAAAAAATTTACAAAGAGACCACATCAAAATAAAAATATTAGAATACTTTAAAAATAGTTCAGAAATAAAGGACAGGTAAAAGGAATCACAAGTAAATTCAGGAATTTGATAAATTATTTTTATTACTATTTGATAAATAAGAAATTGGAAAGTTATAGAGAATCAATACTAAAATTGGTGGGTGAATAAAGAACTATAGGCAAAAAGAGGTCCCATTGCTATGATCTTTTAGGAATAAAAAGAAGCAGAGCTATTAGATACCAGGATGTTTTAACAGAAAGGTTGCAGTTAAAAAACTGGAGTATTCCAATGATCTCTTACAAAAAGATTTACTGTTTTAAAAATTTCAATTATTTGTCATGTTAAAGTTACTATTGTGGAAAAATTATAATCATATTGCTGTCAGTGATTGATAAAAACAATTATATAAAGAAACAATTCAACTACTTCAAAAAAATTATATAAAAAATAGTTTTAAATTGTGGGCTATGAAAATAACTTTACTGGCTTACTCAATATTCAGTCAGTTTCATTTTGTATAGTGTATATATGTACTACATATGTACTAAAATTTCTATAGGTAGTCTCGCTAGTGTCAGGAATTCCCAAAATTTGAACTACTTTATTTAGTTTTGTTCCAAAATAGGTTCCTTTCCACCAAATTGTGGGCTCCAACATATTTATGAACCTCAGATGTATGGTTTTGTAAAAATTCTCCTTTAAATCTGTAATATACCAGTTCTGCCATTAAACTTGTTGAGTTTTATAGGTATTTTGAGTTAGCCATATTATCAATAAACTCAGTAATTTGAATTTGCTCCTTATTGGTTAAATAAACATCATTAAAACACATATCTAATATATTAGCTGCCAAATATATATCAGTATGCTTTCTTTTTCTTAAAAATCTTGGAAATTTCACTTTTCTTGCTTTGCAAGGAGAACCGAAGGTAACACTGTTGAGCAATGTTTTTCTATGCTATAGAAATATTCTATTGGCTTTTATGACTCTAGTTTGGTTATATATTCAACAATAGGGTTAATTAAATTGAACAGCCTTAGTACCCAGAATTCATCTTCATCTTAAAATAATAACTCACTTGCTCAATATATTATCCACAGTCCCACAAACTGGTAAAGCCTTTAGGGCATATTTTGTGTTGAGGAAGATTTTTCAAGCTGTGAATAATTGATCGCAAACAAGTTTTGATGGTTAACTTTAGTGCTGTTGCTACCATTGTCCTCTTTTTTTCATCTGGATTTTATTGAAAGTGGCCAGTAAAGATGTGAATTATTAATTTCACACATGTAAACCATACTGCTAAAAACATTTAAAAAAATTATTGACGAGAATTTTCTTGTCCAGAATAACTATCACTAGTAACACCTCTTATGTGGGATAATCGACATACTAGGTATGGTTTTTCGGATACTTAGTATCTGCTAAAGTATGTGGCAATGAATTTATCACATTCTACTTGCTACAGAAAAATTGCAGGGGCTCTATAATTGTCCCTAATTTTCAATACCTTTAAACATTACCTGAACCATAAGAGTTTGTCAAATATTGATTAATCAGAGTTAAAATTTGATTTCATGAAAATAATTCATGAAATTTAGAATTGCAGTATTTTTTTGCCACAATGAAAATACTGCGACGACTTGAAATTGTTGTAGATTAAAATTTAAAATAGTACAAACGACTTCTAAAACTGTGAAAAATCATTGCATTTTTGTCACGATTACAACAACGTGATTGCTTCAACAACTGCTACGAAAAACCGTCTAAACAAAGCTAAAATTACATTTTCAAAAGTGTTTCAAGAATTTAATATGTGTACTGAATTTACCTATGAAAAAATCGCCGTTATTTTGTCACATTAACAACAGATTCATCGTTGTAACAGTTACACAAAAATCACAATTTAACCCACCTCTAGACTTCTCCCTATTTTCGAAATGCTGTATAACTTAACGACTAATGAGGTTGCCAAATCTGGTCTAAGCACGGCTAAAATTAGATTTCATAAAGTGATTCAAGAATTCAATGTGGGTGCAAAGAATTTACATACAAAAAACCTGGAAGTAGACTTGCAATAAATCGATAATATTGACAAAAAGATCATCGCGGAATTTATGCAAAAAAATGCGAAATCTATTAACGTTCGTGTTCGTTACGTGAGTGAATTTAAAATAGACAAATGCGAAAAATTAATTATTTATCCAATTTTTACTCTTATCGCCACGACCCGCATATTAGAAAGGGGATTCGCATGGACTCGGCAACGTGGTGAAATCAGCTGATTGTCAAAAGCGGAATTCTTTAGATCGTTGTTGCCAGTTAGTCTCAAAATCCGGAATGTTGCTGCTTTTTTACTTTTATTTTATTCGGAAATTGTTTATACGGAATTAACCACCAAACACGTATTTAATTTAATTGTAAACATAAATAGATAATATTAACTTGGAAAACACTTAATTTTATCATTCGAATTTCATGTCAGACCATCTATTATTAACACTTCTACAACAACAAAAACAATGTAATACAACATTTAGCTCAGTTACTTTTATCTATTGGGGCCTTTTAACTGTATATGCATATAAAATTATTCTAAAAAAATTTAGGTGAACATAATTCAAACCCTCTAGTACATTCCAATCTTATATTTAGTATTTTTGTATTTGAAATGCATTTTAATTTCATTTTGTCTTTTCTTTATGTGTTAAGGGCACAGGCGTAAAATGTCGCGTGTCAAAATGTTCAATGAGTTTTAAATGTATTCATTTTTTTCGAATCCTGAGAAAACTGATAAGTATATTTGAAAAATTTTAATGCAGAATAAAAGACTACGTTATTACCGAAGGCCGAAAGTCCCTGAAAACTTCTATAATGTTTATTTTAATAAGTTACAGGGGTGAAAAGAAAAGAGAAAATTTAGTGTAACTTTTAATTTCAAATATCTCATTCAAAAGAAACTTGGTTACTCTAAGGGACTTTCGGCCCTCGGTAATAATGCAATCTTAAATTATGCGTTTCATTTTTTCAAAAATACTTATGAGTTTTCTCAGTATTTGAAAAAAAAAACGTATTGAACATTTTGACAGGCGATATTTTGCGCCTATGTCCTTAACAACGCAGTTGATTTTCTGTTTTTGACTGAATTATTTTGAAGCTACTCTTTTTCTTTTAAGGGATTACATGGGTCTTATATTTTTTTAAAATCTTTTAATTTTTTTATTCCTTATGAAAGTATAGCAATATTACCAGAGTTATACAGATTTTAATGCTGCGCTGTCAATACATACTCTCTTTTTAATAACTTACAGACATTTTTCTGGAAACTTATTGTTTGCTTTATCGTTTTCTCCAATGGAATGCACCACAAGATGGTCTTGGTTTAGAACTAATTGGTTTCGCCTTATCTTCGTATTTCAGTCCTAGTACATCCAATTTTATGCAGTTTTTTCGGCAATTCAGTGAGCTTTTCTTGAGTCGCAAGCGTTCTTATTTTAGAAATGGCAATATGCAATAAAAAATATATAATCGATGAAAATGCCAAAGATTGCAGTACAGTAAGGTCTCGGTTTCCTTTATTCTCGCTGAAATCATACGTGGTATATTCTCTTGACAAACATGAACGTTAAGCTACGATTAAATCAGAGTGAATGCTAAATTGTGCAAAAATTGTCTTCGTGGTAAACGAATCTCGATATTATTACAACAGAAAAGGACCATGGAGTTTATAGCAGCTACATTTAGCATGGAATAAAAAATTACCAATTGGCCTTCGTCGAATATTCCCAGCGCAGTCATAGGCAGCACATAACTTGTCTACTGTGTCAACTCCTCCCTTTTTAGAATTGTAGTCAAGAATCATTTCGAGTTTCATGAAATCCTCATAAATTATACAGGCAGGATGAGTACGTTTTTTTTTTGTTATATAGAACACCAAAGTAATATCATATTATATCAATACATCATAAAAAGCAAACATGCTTAACTTTTGTTATTTTGATACAGACTTTGATAGCATCTGTTAGTTGATGGTCAATATTTCTATTTTGCAGACTTTTCCAGACTACTTCCTGGGACACTCTGTCAAATGCTTTCTCAATATCTAGAAAAGCCATATATATTTCTGTGTTCTTTATTCTAGCTTTCTCAATTATTTGTTTTAACGTAAATATATGGTCTTGCGTACTGTGTCCCTTCCTAAACCCACTTTGTACTTCATCCAGATGTGGTTCAACGATGTGTCTTAATTTCTTTTCTAGGATGCTTTCATATATTTTGGAAACGATACTAAGTAGATTAATTCCTCTATAATTTTCACAAGAACTTGGGTCTCCTTTCTTAAAGATTGGTAGTATTATGCCAATTCTCCAATCTTCGGGGACTGTACATCGGTTCCAAGCCATGTTCATAATTTTGGTTAAAAATTCAACTCCTTTCGGTCCCATTGTCTTTAACATTTCTGCAGTGATTTTGTCATGACCAGCCGATTTTACCTCTCTTTGTGTTGTTAATTGCTTCTTTAACTTCTTCTATTTGAATATAATTTTCTTGCCCATGTTCTCCTTCTACTTCTATCATTACAGTTTGCTCTTTCGACTGTCTTGGTGTTAGGAGTTCGCTGAAGTATTGTCTCCATCTTTCCATAATCTCATTTGGTCTGGCAATCAGTGTGCCGTCTTTAAGTTTCACCTGTTTCATCTTTGTTTCTTTACCTTTTCTTAGCGTCTTTAGTGCCTTGTAAAACAATTTTTGGTTACCCCGGCTATCTGCCTCCATCTTCATTCCAAACTCATCCCAGGCTTCCTTCTTCTTCTTCAGCACCATTTCTTTCACCACCTTTCTTTGTCGTTTCTATTCTTCGTAACTACTTTCTGTTCTCTTGTTTAAATATATTTTCCATTTCTGTTTTTTATACTTTATTTGGGCTTTTAATTCATCGTCCCACCATCGTGTTTGCTTCTTATTTCTGTTTACATGGTTTATTCCACACGTTTCTTTTGCTGTCGTCACGATAGTTTCTTTAAATTGTTATTAGAGTTACCGGTTAAATATGGGTTAAAATTTCTTCGAATTTGAAGCATGCTTAAATTGTATAAATACAAACATAAGTAACCTGGTGCATGCGTACCGCTATTTTTTCAAGTTACCAAAAAAATACAGATTACGCAGTCAAAATATTAGTAATTTCAGACATTATAACAAAACGTTGTCGAACAGTTGAGATATTTTTAAATCTGATAGGACGACCGCTTTCGGTTTTATTTTTGTTGTCGAGTACTTGTTTTTTTATATCGCATATTTTTAGTCGAAACAATTTGCGTACGGATTATCATTTCGACAATAAATATTATTATTTAATGTTACATATTTACGTATTTTTTTATTATTTGTAATGTCTTATAGTCAACACCGGTAAAATATTAGTCAAAGAGAAAAAGAAAAAGTGAAAGAAAAAAAAAGATCCGTTAAAAAACTACAAAGAAATATTTGAATTTAGGTTGCTGTCCGCTTGATTGTGATTAAATATGCTTAAATTCCATATACAGTGAGGTCTCCTTTTATGCGGATTATTTTTATGTGATTTTAAAATTGTGCGGTTTGTATTTCATCCAAAAGTTTATCCAAAAATGTCTATTATCAACTATTATAATTAAATATTAACTATTTACATCCAGATGTCAGTAAAGTTGGCGTTTGCAATTCGGGGATTCCCTTGTTACATGCTGTCCCTTTTTACAGGGCTGCCAGGTCTAGGGATTTACCCCGAATCTAGGGATATTTCTGTATAAAAGCAACAAAGGGATTTTCGTGATATTTAGTGTAAAATCTAGGGATTTTTGACCGTCTCAAATATTTACCTATATAGGCCTATTATAATAACATTTTCTTTAATTTAGGTATAAAACCACTTCGTATTAACAGTATGAAATAAGCGATCTTACATTACAAATAATTAATTGATGATTTTTTAACGCAATACAATTATTTGTACTGGATTTTTATTATTAAACTAATTATTGTTAAGCATTTGACTATAAAATCGTTAAAATGTTGCCTATGTTTTATCAATAAAATATTTAAATATATTCGTAGGGAGAGGCATTTTATTAACGGTTTCAAACAATGGTTTTGTGTTTAAATAATCACCTATTACTCGAATACAAATTTCATATAATATGTATATGTATCGTATTTTTTATCTAACCGGGATTTTCCGTGTATTTTGTCGATTGACGTCTAAATAAAAGGAGAATCCCGTATTCATAAGAAACATTTATTTTGATAGTATTATTCATATCTTTTTGTTGGTTTGTTGTGGTTTATAAAATATTCCATTAAAGAAAAGTAATTTCCTATGGAAAGCAACTTTATTATTACTCAAATATCGTTGTTTTGTATATAATATAAAGTGATATTACAAAATAAAGTTTATAAACAAATAAATTTGTTTTGTTTTTAAACCTTCGGAGGTCGCGGTCCTAAAGTGTACTGTATAGGTCGCGGTGTATCTCAGAGATACATTCGTTTAAGTTTAATGATTCAATAAGATTAAAAAAAAAACTGATCGAGATTGGCGAAACGTTTATTTTGAACATAACTAAGCGGATTTAAATTAATTTATTGTCAAGAGAAAATAAAATAAATGCAGTATTAAGAACATAACAGAAGAAAAATATGTAATAACTATTATTATTATTACTAATCTAAGGCAAAAATAACCCAAACACATAATTAGATTTAACTTAACTTAATCAGATTCATCAGCGGAACGATTAATAAAACAGTTATAACAACTGTTGTAAACAATATTGCTATGCTCAAGACATAAAAATGTGGCAAGAAGAACACATTTTTCTTTTATTGCTCGTTTTAGCAACATCTGGATCTGCCTCACTGGTTGAACAGTCCTCCGTATGTTTCTGAAGCTGCAATGATCTGTGAATACCTGTAGTAATATCCGATCGCCGTTTTGTTTTCTCTGTCAATGTAAAATATCACCATAGGCTAACTTCTGCTGTTTCTGGCTACATTATACGAACCAGCCATTTCGATTTTTCCTGGTAAATAGTGTTTCTGAAAGTTTTGGTTAACTTGATTCCACACATTGCGTATTGCTGTTAATTTGTCGTTCCTTCTTCGTTTAGACCTCGTGTCCTTATCGTCAAATCGAACAAATCTTGGCACATTTTTGAATCGTTTTAACCCCATGGTAGCTTTAAATATAGTAGGTCCATAAAACTTGTTCCAAAGTATATCTACATTATGGATGTTGGCACTCAGGTGCACTGCAGTTAGTAGCAGTCCAATAAAGACATATAGCTCTACAGAGTCGCAATATTTCCAGTTCTCTATTCCCAGGACTTTTTCGGCTTATTTATTTGTACACTTCATTATTTCGTTCACAATTTTTTCGTCCACAAACAAAAGGAATCAACAGGATCATCTACACTTTAACCAGGGGCTAACATTACTTTGTACACTTTGCTTTTTATTATGTCGCAGGATCACATACGTCCTGTCGGTTCTAGTTGACTCTTCCAGTTAATTCCATCCTTAGTTTAAGAATTACACACTCTGAAATCTGGGAACTTGTAGTTACACATTCATCTTCATTATCACTCAATACTACTTGCTGATCATCCTCTTCTTCAGGATACTTCAGGATATTCTTCATCATCGAAATCCCATAAATTATTAGCAATATGTTGCAGTTCTGCGGCTGATAATGGTTTTCGGTTATAATTTTAGAAGCTTAGTTGTCAACACTAACATCGATATCAAACGACTGATAGCAGATGCATTATTTATTTAAAAATATGTACCTATAACTACAGTTCTCTTCGTATAAAACTGGTACACTTTTTTTCCCAATGTGAACTTGTGTTCAGACTTATTTCGTGAATCAATTCGTTGTTGCCATCACAGATAACAGAATTGCACCAAATTAAATAAAAAAAGAACGTTCAAAAATGTTTAAAGTTTTTATATAGGTATTATTATCATTAACAGCAAAAAACCGCATCTAATGAATTTAATAACCAGAGAGAGGGTTGCGTTAATGCCCAATATGTTTAAAGGATCTTTAAACGTTGGGTATTGGCACAGGGAACATTGGAATGCATCTACTGTAATTTTATAATGTGTCTGTTGCACAGCCCTCCTTTTAGCTGATTTGATACAATATTTCGTTGAAGTGCCAACGTTGCCATAGAAATTAAAATGACATATGTGACAAGATCAACGAAAAACACGATTTTCGGTTATAAAAGTTGTACCAGTTTTTTATGACGGAACGGTGCCTACTTAACAATAGTATTGCACTCCAGCAATGATTATCCGTTTTTTAAATTTATTTACAATAGATATAACACCCATCGTAAGCATCTCTTTGATGTTCACATCAAAGAGATGTTTACATTGTTTGTTACACGTTTAGACTTTATTATTGGATTTCCGGAATCATAAAAGTCATTTAGATAATCCACAAAAACATTACCTGACTGCCAGATTATATATATAAGATTCTTGAACTCTTAAGTGGAGCATAGAGCTTCAGTGAAAACGCGCCATCGGGTTCTATTTTGCGCCTTCACCTCATTCCAAGACTTTCCTTGTTTTCTTATCTCGTCCATGATGGATCTTCTCCAAGTTTGTACTGGGCGACCTTTTTTTCGTTTTCCTTGGGGTTCCACTCTAAGGCAGTCTTTGCAATACTGGAGTTAATTTTTCGGAGTGTGTGACCGATCCAACCCCACTTTCTGGACTTTATTTCATTTACTACCCTCTTTTGTTTGGTCAGGTGTAGTAAATCTTCGTTTCTGATGATGTTAGGCCAGAAAATACGAACAATTCTTCGTAGACATTTCTTAACAAAGACCTGCAGTTTGTCTGTAAGGGTTTTTGTCGCTTTCCAGGTTTCACATCCGTAAAGTAGTACAGACATGACATTTGACTGGAATATGCGGATCTTTGTCCTCGTAGTGTAGTCTCCAGACCTCCAAACAGGGTTGAGCATGCTGAAAGCTTGTTGCGCTTTTCGTATCCTCATACGAATATCGTCTTCTGTACCTCCGCTTTCTGTTATGACACTTCCAAGATACGTAAAGTTTTCCACATTTTCAATCTGCATGTTATTAATGGTGAATAGCGTGTTGTTTCTTGCATTTATTCTCATGGATTTGGTTTTACCAATATTGATTTTCAAACCTATTTTATTGGCTTCAGTGGAAAGTGTTTCCAATTGGTCAGCCACATCTTGGAACCTTTGTCCTAACAGACAGATATCGTCGGCGTATTCTAGATCGCTTAGGCGTGTGGTTAACGTCCATTGTATCCCTCTTGTGTCAGAGTCTAGTTTGGAGAGAACATAGTCTAGAGCTATGTTAAAAAGAAACGGAGAAAGCACGCATCCCTGTCTGACTCCAGTAAGTACGTCAAATTCGTCACTGTTGATCCCATTGTGTGTCACGCTGCATTTCGCTGCAGTGTACAGTGACTTTATAATGGAAATTATTTTATGCGGGATGTTTCTTAGCTCTAAAATTTTCCATATCGCATCATGAGATAAGCTGTCAAAAGCACGCTCGAAATCAACAAAAACCATGTATAGGGGTGTTTTCCATTCAAACGATTGTTCCATTATTAGCCTCACAGTATTAATGTGGTCTATGCAGGAGGATTCTGGTCTAAAGCCTACTTGATTAGCTCGAAATTCAACCTTGTTTGTTAATCTTTTAAGTATGATGGTCGACTGCCAGATTAACTGTTGTAATAAAGATTTAGACTTTAGGTATAAATACAAATAGGGTTCGATGGGTCCGTGTTGCTTTTTTACGTGACAAAATTCTTTCGACGCAATAATTTCAAAAATGATAATGAATATTTTGAATGACTGTGTTGAAGGAAACATACTTCTAAACAAATTCAGTTATGCATAAAAATCAATAAAATTTTTTTTATCAGTTTATGATCATAAAGCATCATAAATTTCTTTCTTTCTTTCAGTATTTAGTATGTACAGTATTATTAATGATGTTTTTTTTTTATTTCAGAACAAATTTTACCATCATAAACCGACAATCAAGTTCTTAGGCAATGAAAATGGGGTAAGTAATAACATTCCAATATTTTTGATGATGTTGATAAAGCTAAAAATAACTGACTTACTTTCTTCCAAAGTATTTACTCTAGCGCATTGTTTTGTCTCTTCCGTTTTTGAATTTCCGGTAGTACAAAATAGGAATTTGTACGATTAAAAAACAATGGTCTATTTTTATCATTTCCATTCAAAATCAGTATTTTTCTCGTCAGCTGATAGTGATAAGGTACCTAAGATGATCGACAACAATGAGTGGAATTAACAGATCTTACAAGATAAATATCACGAATGACGCAAGTGTATGTAAACGTCGTATGCAAATATTGGACACTCATGTTTTGAAGCACCAAGTGTTTTAGTCGATCTACAAAAAAAAAAAAACATTTAACTTAATCGAAAGTGTTTTTTGTAATTATAATTAACAACATCTGAAAAAATGATTAAGGCATACTGTGAGGAAAAATCCAAGGAAATAGCATTTACTGGATAAAAAAGCTTCGTCAGTAGTACAGACAGTACATTTTTTAGAAAAGCAGCAGATTAAGTTAGTCAATCATATTTTAAAATTGGTGCTCAAACTCATTCACGACAGAATAAAATTGCGAACTTGATGTGACTGTCTAACATGTGGACTTGAGAAGCACTCTTTAGCCTCATATACCCCAGAAATGTAGAGATTTCTACAGAAAGAAATATCTGAAAAACATTTCTAATTCACCCTCAGATATACTAGTTAGTTTTGACATTGTTTCTTTATCCAACAATTCCCATCGATGAAACCATTTCCATCTTGGACTCTAAACATCAAATCCCCCAAGACACATTATCTCTTATAAAACACTGCATGTCTAATACCTATTTTTCATTCCAAAATCATTTCTATCGTCAAATCAAAGGTGCCCCAATGGGATCCCCCTCCCTCCCGTAATAGCTGATATCTTTATGGAACATTTCGAAACAGTAGCCCTGTCCTCATTAAATCTAAAACCCACCTGCTGGTTACGGTACGTTGATGACACCTTTCTCATTTGGACCCATGGTAAAAACACATTAGATCTCTTCCTCTCCCACCTAAATGGAATACATCCGAGCATTCAATTTACGATGGAAGTTGAGTCTGAAGCGTCTTTGCCATTCCTTGATGTTCTTATTCAGAAAAACCCACCTCACAGTTTATCCTATTCCGTGTATCGAAAACCCACTCATACAAACCGTTATCTCAAAGCTCAGTCACACCATCACCTTGTCCAACTCAATTCAGTTATCAATACTCTTATTTCCCATTCTATAAGACTTAGCGAAACAGTCACAGGTCATCCGAAATCAATTCAAGGCAAACACTCTTACAAAACGGCTACCACAAAATCCAAATCAATAGATAAATGTAGTAATCAGTTTCACACTGCTTTAATATTCTGATGTGCTAGCAGTTCTGACACTTCCACCTCTTTTCTGTGATGTTGAACTACTACTTTCAAAGTTCCTAACCCAGGTCTGAATGGGATTGTTAGATGGAATACAAGCACAAACTCAAAATGAATTAGCGAAAATATACAAAAACCTCAAAAACTATAAGGCGCTTAGTCATGTGTTAGAAAGCCATCTCTAGGTTTAGCTTTAAATAGTCTAAATGTTCTCTTACAATAGCTGTATTTCCTTCCAGGAACTATCATTTCCGTCTTTACACCACAACATGGGCAGCACTTCCTTCAGCTTCTCCATGTCGAGCACGGCCGACATGGAAGGACCTGGAGGCAGCTTCGAGTGCATCAAACAGGTAGGGTCTCCGCGAGGCCCCCTAGAAGGCCTCGGATCTATCCCACACAAAATACGTATCCATGCCAATGATGACGTCTACGAAGTTACCCGAAACAGAATGACTGAAGCCGAAGATAAATATAAAAACAAATGGTAAGTTTTTTTTTCTATTTTCCTCCAATTATTTTAGAAGACTATACATTGTAGTTTCACAAGTGCTGTGTGGTTTTGTTAGTAGACTTATGTAATTTTAGCACAAGAGAAATCAAACCGAACCAGACAGATATAGGCCGCAAAGTGAAGGTAAAGCAGAGCAGAGTGTCGCTACATCCGGTGCGCAGAGAGATGCCATCGATGCGCGAAAGCCTTCTGAAGCAGCCGTCGTCACAGCCGTATCAGCCGAAGCCCTCCATTGCGCCCCCTCCGCCTGCTGCTGCAGTCGTCCACTCTTCGACCAATGGTCATCTGTCCAACGGCCTAGGCAGCAACCATGTCAGTAGCTCTAGACCGCAAATGAACGTCGCTAAAAAGCTCTCTGTCCCGGAGATTCCTAGGCGTCCTCCTAAGTAAGTACTCATACTGTATTTACTCAGTAACTACTATTTTTTATGATAGCACGTATATATGAGATATGTTTTAAAGTACCGTTTCGAAATAAAAAAAAAGTAAAAAACATTTATTCATATGATAGCCCATAGGCACTTATCGTATCCTGGGACCAGCTTTTGTATTTTATCCTTAAATAAGGTTGCCGTCTGATTAGACAACCCTTGAAGCGTAGTCGTTTTGACTTCGTCATCATCATTATGGAGTTGTCCACCAGATGCTTTTTTTTAAGGTTGAAACAAAAGGTAATCACTTAGTGCTAGATCGGGACTATATGGTGGGTGGTCTAAATGTTCCCAGATAAATGATAAGCTCTTGAGTTCAATTAGCTGTATATGGACGGCTATGTAGCTTTATCGTAGAACAAAAACACACCGTTACTCAGCAAGCCACGATTTTTGTTTTAAATTGCATCACATTTTCGTAAAGTTTCACAGTATGCTACTGAATTGATCGGATTACAATAATAATAATAATAATTTATTCATCCTGAAAGATCATTTACATGATATTGGATAAGTCGAATAAAAAAAAATATATAAATACATTATAAAACATCACAATTTCAGAATAAAAGGATAAAAAATATATAGAATTAATTATTTACATCCCCCATATATTCATTTACACTGTAGAAACAATTTTGCAATAAAAAAGATTTTAATTTACTTCGAAATTTATTTAAATTCCTTTCAGATTTAATACTGTTGGGAAAATGATTGAAAAGTCTTATACTCATATAATACTGGGATTTTTCAAACCGTGCTGTATTATGTTTTGGTACTCTGATGAGGTCATTTTCCTAGTTGGATACTGGTGATAATCAGAGTTTAAATGAAAAGTAGTTAGATTGGCTTTTACATGTAGTATACATTGAATAATATAGGCACAATAATATATAGAAGGTACTGTTAAAATGTTGTATTCTTTAAAATATTGTCGACATTAATGCCTATATGGTAAATCAAAAATTAACCGAATTATCCTTTTCTGAGAGACAAACACTCTTGCAGCATTCACAGCACTACCCCAAAGATTAATATTGAAGGCTAAGTGAGAATAAACAATTGTATAATAAACATTCAATAACTGTTCCTTTTTAAGAAAGTTTTTTAATTGCAATATTGCGTAATAACTACTATTTATTCTTTTGCAAACATGATTAATTTGAGATTCCCAGCTCATGTTACTATCAAGATACAAACCTAAAAGTTTGGTGGAAGTTGTAGAATGAACCAGGCTATCATTCACTTTTATAGAAAACTGGTAACTTGAATTTGATCTGTAGTACTATTGCATGCTTGTGGTTTTTTTAGCATTGACAATCAAAGCATTTTTTTTACACCACTCTGTAAAATCTTCTGATATAACATTCAGTTGAACAGTTAATTCCTCGGCACTTGAAGCAGATGTAGCAATGGTTGTGTCATCTGCATACATAAATATGTTATTTAAACTGGCATATCTGGGCATATCATTAATATAGCATATGAATATTAATGGCCCCAATATTGAATACAATAAGGCACAAAATTGACAAAAAATACTCCCTTTATGTCCCAACATAGTGCACATGATTATTTGAGCAGAAATTGTTTGAATAAACTTCACTTTAGTCGAAGGTGATTAATGTCGCCATTCTATGGATTGCTGCTTCGATTCCAGTGTACAGTAGACTACCCATCTTTCATCACAAAAATCATCCCACTTCTTGAGACTGTGAGAAACTTTAGATAACGGTGAAATCGTAAATCACCTGTTCTCTCTCAATTTACAATAAAATTTTTGAATAATTTGCGGCCATATGTAAAAACTCTAACCCATTTTGGGATCATTCCATCATTACCCATACACTTCACTGATTTAGCGATGAATTTCAGCTGATTTCAAGCCTTTAGCATTGAGAAAAACGAATAACAGCACGTATTTCGCTGTGGACAGGATTGTCAATCGGTGACAGTTCGAATAGCTATGTAATGTCATATGTGGTTGTCCATACATGTAGGTACAAGGTGCGCAAGCGCTAAGTGCCGATCATAGCACTACAGCTGCGTGATTTCAAAACGGTGCTTTGAAAACATGCCTCGTAACAATTTTTTCTGAATGTTTGAATAAAAGAGACAATACATATCTATGGATAGTATCAATCATCCTTTATTTTTTCTTTTAACGAATTACCTCTAAAATTTTCTTGAAAATAAATAAGCTATATGATCACAAACAATTATTAATAAATTTGTCCCTAGTTCTCCAATCTCCAATCGAAAACCGCAGACCCTCACTCCTCCCGGTGGCGGTAGCGATGGAGGCAGCTCGGGAAGTGGTCAATCGCCTACTAGCACCCTACCGGGATCGCCGCCCCTGATTTCCACGACATCAGCAGCCAACAAACGACCAGGTTATCACGAGGGCTCTGATGGTTTTTCCTACAAACGGCAGCGAATCGCCCACAATGCACCCAAACATCACCCTGATCCGTTGTACCACCAACCGGTAAGTTTTCCGTATATTTTTTTTACTCCACATCGTTCTGTGATTGGAATGTAAGCAATTGCTATTGTGGTTGTTTAGGTGGAAAATAACAGTCAACGGCGACCAGTGACAGACTCCAGAGATGCCAGCAACATGAACCCTAGAAGTAGGGAGTCGCCGTCCAACGGTAATGGTATAGGTGGTGGGGGTAGCTATGGACTCAATGGACATAATGTTAATAGTTTAATGGATGTCAAACCGAAGCGTGAATGTAGTGATGAGGAAGACGATGTTGGGAAGAGGACGTGTGATAGTCAGTAAGTTCATCAATAATTGAATTCATCCAATAATCTTACAGGATCTTCCATACCTCTATTTTTATTTTATTACGGCTAAATTATCGAGAATATGAAAAATGTTTCAAACAGAAGTGGTGTATATCAAAATCTATAATTTAAAATTATTATCGCCACATAAATACGCCAATTGAACTACAAAGAACAAAGTAAAAAAATGTCACCATTTCATGTTGCATCAGCAGTTAAATGAAAATTATTTTCAAATAATGAATTTTGTATGTGGGCGGAAGAAATGTGGTCAAAACGTAAATAACGGAAAATTTGACGGAAATATAGGTAGTAGGTACGTTCTATCTATCTATCTAATTAATCCCTTTCTAAAACCAGCTTGTTCTTTCGACTGGTATCTGTCGAATTTTGTCGTCAATCTATTGGTTAAAATTTTTCTTAGGAGTTTATACATTACATTGAGGAGTGTTCTAGGACGATAGTTTTTTTATATCTGCTTTATCCCCTTTCTGGTGTAGGATAATGGTTACGGATTCTTTCCAGCTATTTGGGATTCTTTTTTCTTTTAATATCTTGTTAAAAAGGGAATGTAGAGTATTAATTACCACTTTTTCACCATATTTCAGCATATCTGCAGTTATTCCATCTTTTCCAGGCGATTTCTTGTTTTTCATTTCTTTCAACGCCTTCTTTATTTCTGATTTGCTTATTTCTGGCTGTAGTTCTGAGTTGACATTTTTGATTTTGGCCTTAAGTTGGCTTTTAATTTCTTCTGGTGGTCCCTTTTTTGTTTTATATAAGTCTGAGTAGAAATGGTGGATTATATTTATGATTTCATCATTAATGTTTGTTTCTACTCGATTTCCTTTTGCCTTCTTCGTTCAGTTTCCTTCTTTTATCCATAAGCTTCTTTGTTTTTGTTGATATATAGTTGTTCTTTTTTAGATTCTTTTTTGCTATTCCTTTTCCTGATGTAATCATCGTTGCTGTAAGTATGTTGTCTATTTCGTCTATATCTTTATCATCGTTGTCTAATTTTTGGGTAAGTTGTTCTTTTAATAGGTCTTTGTACATCTCTTTATATTGCCCTAGTTTGTTTCTATCTACTAGATCTCAGTTTCTAATTATTTTTCTTTTCATTTCATAGTTACCGTCAATACTAATTTTTGCTCTGACCATCTTGTGATCGCTACCTGTTATGAATCTGTTAAGAACTGTTACATCTTTAATGATATATCGTTCCGTGAACAGTATGTAGTCGATCTCATTTTTTGTGGATCCATTAGGGCTGATCCATGTCCGTTTTCGTTTAGGCTTCTTTTTGTAAAAGGAGTTCATTTCGTATAGATGCTTTTCTTCTAGGTAGTTCATCAAAGTAGCACCTCTATCGTTTCTCTGACCATACCCGAAATCTCCTATTTTAGTTTCTTCTTTGTTTAGTTTTCTACCCAGTTTGGTATTGAAATCTTCAATTACTAGTGTAAGACAATTTTTATGTTCTTCCATAGCCTTTGATATATCTTCATAAAATAGTTCGATACCTTCGTCATCATAAGCTGTCGTGGGGGCATATAACTGGATAATTTTAATTGATGTTCTTCTTATTTTAAGTATGACATAGGCGACACGATCTGGGCCTATGATATCACATTTTATGTTTGTTAATTCTTCTTCCAGTTCATGTACTTTTTCATCCATGGACATTGATCTATCCGTATGTCCCTATTGACAGGTTGACGGATTTTTTTGATTTATGTTGTGCTCGTCTTAGTGGGTTTTTGTTTTTATCTATTAAAAGCAAATTATTGCCTACTCCAGATACCGTGAGGCAGACCTTTGAGATGTGGGATTCAGAAATTTTCTTACCCACATTTCATGGGGACCATTTCCTTTTGTTTTATTATTCGCCATGATAAAAGGGGGGTTAACAGCATCAAGCAAAAAGACAAAAGAGGGAATCTAATTGTTATGAAAAGGAGACCAAAAAAGTGGCCTCTAATGGCGGACATATCCGGAAATGCAAAGGCGCTAAATTTAAATTTTCCGACGCTTATTAAGAATAGCTATAAAATATTTTTCAGACGAGAAAGTTGTTATTTATCGTTAATTAAAAATTAACGATAATAGTCTAAAATGTGACACAATTGGTAAAAAACATCAATATAAATAAGATTTCATGTGACATTTAGGACAAACAATAACATAACCCAACTAAATTTGATGTCAAACAAGGAGAGAGACTCTCTTTCCTTGTTTAATGTACCCTCTAAAGATCACACTTCCTGTCTAACAATATTTTTGTCCCCACTACCTTTACATTCCCTCTTTTGTCTTTTTGCTCGATGGTTAAAAGGGATAAAAGTAGGTTCGTTAACAGACATAATTATCAATATTATTCCGATGAAAAATCTTCAATTATTTCCGTCCCAGTACAGGAAGTGGTCGTTGAATAATTAGGGAGGTATTCTTGGATCACATATAACTGGACTGTATTTTCCCAAACAGTTACTGACAATAAGTATTATAGGTTTTTAACAGGCGCGTTGCCTGGCTTGTTAGAGGATGTTCACTTGAGAATTATACAAAACATGTGGTTTCAACATGACTGAGATTCACCACATCATACAATAAATGTTAAGGCTTGTGCTAAATAATAACTAGAGCTATAGTTGGATCGGCTACGGTGGTATAGACTATTAAATCTAATATAAATACTTAATATTTTTTAAAAATATATTCAGAAGTGGTTTAATATACTGGGTGTTCCATTTAAAAAACAAAACTTCTGTTTATTCCGTTATTTCGACTGACCATATATAATCGAAAATATTTGTAAATTATAGACGTCTTTGTTCTACATCATTTTTGTTTGAAACATTTTTTATATACTCCATAGCTTAGCCGTAATCAAAGAAAGCCAGAGGTTTAACGCATCCTGTATATGTCAATTGTGAGTTGTTTTCATCTTTTGTTGGTAAATTTGTGTATTTTCTTTACAGTTTTGAAGTAAGTCAAGAAAAGACATTCGTGGATAGTCGTAGTATATCTCCGGCCGTGAAGATGCTGCAGGCCGATAAGTGGGATCGTGACAAACCGCCTAGTGATCGACAAAACGGCATTGTAAATCGAATACCGAACGGTGTCAGCCGATCGCAACACCAAAATCGGCCACAAGATGTGGTTAACGATAGAGTCAGTGATAGAGTCAACGATAGGATCAATGACAGAGTTAATGATCGAGTCATTGATAGAATCAATGATAGAGTCAATGATCGAATCATTGATAGAGTCAATGATCGAA
Source organism: Diabrotica balteata (assembly GCA_918026665.1). Lineage (NCBI taxonomy): Eukaryota > Metazoa > Arthropoda > Insecta > Coleoptera > Chrysomelidae > Diabrotica > Diabrotica balteata. The sequence goes on from OU898281.1 coordinate 145,832,070, forward strand.
TCATTGATAGAGTCAATGATCGAGTCATTGATCGAATCAATGATAGAGTCAATGATCGAGTCATTGATCGGATCAATGATAGAGTCAATGATCGAGTCAATGATAGAGTCAATGATCGAGTTAATGATCGCATCAATGATCGAGTTCACGATCGCATCAATGATCGAGTCAATGATAGGATCAATGATAGAGTTGTTAATAACAAATACACGAATGTCACGTCCTCAACAGAAAATAGGATAGCTAGAGTGAGCCCCGACAGCCAGACAGAAGGGTTGCCTAACGGCGATGTTGATGGAAACTTCAATAACGAAAATGAGAACGAAGAATTTCCTGATTATAAAAAGTAAGTTCACAAAATATATTCGTTTATTATTAAATACGTTTTTTTGCGATAGGTTGTTATAAATTAGTTAATAATCAAGGGTGAATCTAGGACTGATTTTCGGGAAGGGGTTGGGCGAAAGATTTTAAAAATTAGGGTTAAAACGGTGAGTTTTAAGGCACCGTTCACATACTTTTGAGTGCCATAAAGACATTCAAAACTTGAACCTAAAACCCTACAAAGTCCAACAATGTGCACAGTGCAAAGAAACAAATGTAGTTTCTTTTTCTTCTTAGGTGCTTATCCGTTCCGGATGTAGGCGATGTTGGCGGTTGTCGATGTATTAAACCACTTTCTCAGGTTTTGAAGCCAAGATATTCTTCTTTCTTCTCCCTGGTCCTCTTTCCAAGTACCTTGCCCTGAAGAATGAGTTGCAACAAGCCGTATCTCTGTTCTTTCCTCATAACATGGCCAAGATATTCTAGTTTGCGCTCTTTGATGGTGTTAATAATCTCGCATTCCTTGCCTATTCTACGTAGAACCTCAACATTAGTCACACATTCACCCATGAAATTCTTAAAATACGTCTGTAACATCACATCTCGAACGCCTCGAGTTTTCTTAAAGAAGCTTCGGAAAATGTCCAGGCCTCTACTCCGTATAATAACGTAGAAAATACATAGCATCTAATGATAGAGATTTTGGTAGCAAGTGGTAAATCGTGACTTCTGAACAGAGACTTCCATCATTATGAACCCAGATTTTGCTTTTCCTATGCGTTGTTTTATTTCACTGGAGTGATCCCATTGGATTTTAATGTTGGTACCAAGGTATGTGTAGCTGTCCACTCTGTCAATTGGATGTTGGTTAACCAAAAGCTGTGTATTTAATATTTCGCGCTTACTGACTGCCATGTACTTTGTTTTCTTCATATTAAGATCAACTCCGTGTTCTGTACTTATATGTGATATACGCGACATGATTCTTTGCAAACCGTCGAGACTACTGCGTCGTCAGCATATCTAATGTTGTTTAGACGCATTTCGTTGACTAATACGCCTTCTTGTAGTTCTCCTAGCGCTTGCTTGAAGATACATTCAGAATATATATTAAATAACACCGGGGACAGAATGCATCCTTACCTCACTCTTCTATCTATGGCGACTGCCTCTGTCAATTGGTCATCCACTTTAATGTTGGCTGTTTGGTTGTAATATAAATTATAGATGATTCTCAAGTCCCTTTCATCTAACCTGACTTCTTTCAAGATGTTTATAAGTTTATCATGCTTTACTCTATCAAATGCCGTTTTGTAGTCGATAAAACAAGTATACACATCATAGTTAACATCCCTGCATCTTTGCATAAGCACTTGGACAGCGAATAGAGCTTCTCGGGTGCCTAAGGAATCGTGGAATCCAAACAGCGTCCATGATACTTGTTCTTCGTATTTTTTATATATATTGTTTACATTTTCTTTATTTGCAGGCAATACGTTACCATACAGGATGCCGATCAAAGGAGACGGTATAAGGCGGACTTCAATGCCGATTATACCGAGTATCGTGATTTGCACAGTATTGTAGAGAAAGTTTCCAGAAGGTTCGCTCAGTTAGAAGAACGCCTGAAGAAAGAAAACGAAAATAGTCCCAAATATAAAGTAAGTTAATATAATTATATATAAAATTCATTTGAATGCCGTTTTATAAAAAATAAAGTATTGAGAAATGTTTCCTAAATTCACATATAGTCATCACTTATATAATAGCTGATAGCTTTCTGTAGGGTCTGTAATTAAGCTCTTTGTTCTCTGAGTGGCGCTCATGCGTAATGTCCAATTTTCCGTAACTTTTACGCTTAAACCACATACAGGCTTTAAGGGCCGATGTGAATTCTGGCATATTCGCATACATCCGGGACTTACGAAAAACTCAACAGGAAAGAGGGTAACAGCGTCAAATGGCACGATTTCAGTAGTCAATTCACATCACTTCCACGTGACATAAACGGAAAAGGATTACGCCTGAATAAATGACAGCTAATTTGACAGACAATATGGCCGCTACCAACTGTCAAACTTCGAAAATCACTATCGGAAGACCTTGTAAAATGAGTACATAGATGGATATACTCAGTTTCATAGATTAATCCTTCAATCGATACGAAGGCACGAAGATCCAAATGTAAAGGGTATTTTGCTTGCTACGTAGTGCAGTTTTCCGTTATTTGATAAAGCAGTATTACGGAGCATCTGGAGTCCAACGAACAGCGTAGACGCAGAACGATTCTTCAGCGAATATAATATTGTAGTGACAGATCGAAGAACAGCTCTTAAAGAGTCGAATGTCGAAATTACAACGATGTCAGCCTTTAATGTTTTTTGTTGTTTTACTCAAAAATAAATGCCAAATTCATGTTTTTTTATTTGCGAAAATTTCGTACCTCTAATTGTAACCTATAAAATAGTGTACTTAATTAAGGTTGAAATCAACCGGTGAGTTTATTATTGTCTTGTTTGTAGGACATCAAAAAGCAGATAGTTCGTGAATACCAAGAAAACAAGAACCTGGACCATCAGCGGACGATGCGGCGGTTTCAATATCTGCACGACAAGTTGTCGCACATCAAAAGACTAGTTATGGAGTACGATCAAGAGATGACGGACTCCCGGTACTGACGCTGGGCGCTGGCGGCCCACGGCCCCCTTCCGCCCTACTGCCTTTCTACGGACATTCGCCAAGAGGACATCACGAAATGTATCAAACAAATTTTATTCCTATTCATTTAATTTTTCTTTTTTTTTTTGTTCTTAGTGCAATTTTGGAGTTGCGCGCCACGTTGCGATCTGACAATTTTTTGACTGGTGGTTGAGCGGTTTAGGAAACGAGTTTGAATCGCAAAGACACTCGAGAGATGGTCGAATACACACAGAGATCAATTTACCATTCTGATATAGCACAATCTAGTAATTGTTTCTAGTATCAGACTGTAAGTCCCACTTAAATTTTGTATAGCTACCACTACGGCAACATATTATGTATATATTATTGTTGAGGCATTAATAAAAGGTGATAAAAATTCAGTTTTATATGTTTTTATTTTTGTTTTATACTGTCTAGTGTACTAGAGTGTCTGTGTCATTTAGGACATTTATATCAATTGTCCTTAACCGTGTATCACCAAATTAAACGCAGGTTTTATTGATAAAACTCAATAACGACTTTTGTTCCCCAACTTTGTCTAATCTTTTGATTTTATTACCTCAGTGTGGTTCATTTTAGCCCATAGGCAATAGCAGGGGGTAAAATGGTGACTGTACTATCCAGATCTTATTCATTTGATTCAAGCTTAAACATTTTTAAACAGGAAGACCGATTTACTTGACATTATGTAAATATTTTCCAAGTGTTCAAATATTGATGATGAATAAACAGTGCTAGGTAGAAGATATGGCCCACACATCAACTGGATCTCATTCCTTTATACTTTTTTACTGAAATTGAAGCAAATTTAAACAAAAATGTAGAGTTTGACGACATCAATACTACATATGGCCACCACCCTACCTAGACCTCCCTGCCTAGATTTTTTAGTAAAATATGACAAAGCGATGTAATTTTGCACTACTAGCTCAATATTGTCCTTGAGATCGATACATTGACGTAGGAAAAACAATGGTGGATTCAATAAGTGACCACCGCTTGAACTGGATTTCATTCCTGTGGATTTTTTGACTGGAACTGAAACAAAATTCCACATCACTACGTCAGTATTGTTCACGAGTTCGATACTTGATGTTGGAAAACAGTGGTGTCAGAAAGATACAACGAACTACACTGATCTGGATCTCATTTTTCTAAATTTTTTTAGTAAAACTGAAACAAACAAGGAATTTCGCACTACTAGTCAATATTGTTCAATAGATCGACATATTAACAATAGATAAACAGTTGTGGATACTAGATTTAACCAGCACGCTAAGTGGATCTAATTATTTGGATTTTTTTACTGAAACTAACTAAAGATGGAGCTTGGCCTGATCTCAACTTCAATACTTGACGCTGAAGAGACAGTGGTAGATGAAAGATACTGCCACTACCTAGATCTCATTCTTGTAACTTTTTCAGCAAAACGCGACAAAAGGATGGAATTTCGCAGTACTAGATCAATATTGTCCATCAGTACTTTGACGCAGCATAAACCATGGTGTCCTAAAGATGTGGCAGCTGCGCGAACTTTATCTCATTCTTTTTGATTTTTAGAACGAAACTAAAACAATTTTAGGCAACATAGAATATTGTTCATAAATTGAATCACGCCAAAAAAAGAGTGGTGGATGGAAGATACAGATAACATATTTCCTAAATCAAATTCCTATGAATTTTTGAGTGAAACTGAAACGATTTTAGATGAAACTCACTATTAGGTCAATATTGTAAGTGGTATCAATATATTGACAATATATAGACTGTGGTGGATCGTAGATGTGTCCACTACATGAGCTGGATCTCATTCCTTTAAACTTTTAAGGTTATTTTGAGCAAGAGGTCTACAATCCAAAAAACCTTCTAACAACATACAATACAACTTATTTATACAAAGAATGATGTTACCTTCTGTCAGTCTCTTGTCAAGCTGTAACAGTTTTTTGAGATCCTACGTACATCCAAAAATGACAGTATGTATGTGACCTGAGTCAAATGTATGTCCTAAATAAGACTATTTGTTATATTTTGTGGTTGAAGACATCCTTATTGTTGAATTTGCTCTTCACAATACGTTTGCATTGTATGGTGTTTTAGTCTAGGGACGTCTAATCATTTTTTAATTTTCTATAGTGCGAATGATCCTACTGGCAGTTTATTTCAAGTAAAAACCAAATATTACCATAGTGTTCTTCATGTTAAATTTACTTGTTCTGCTAAGCAAAATAATTTTGCTATTCTTTGTAATCACGTATTTCTTCACCCTTTTTATTTTATAATATTCAGTGTCATTATGAAAAAAGGAAGTAGGATATCAGTCACAACCATAGGATTTGTCATATTTATTGGGTAGAAATCAAGCTACTTACTGTATATGCCCTTACTAATACATTGGTGTAAAAATGGGGTAATATTTCATGGATGTTCTGCATCTTTTAAGAATGTATAGTTTAAATTCTTCTCAAATATGCTGTTAAATTGTTGGTTAAATTGAGCTGCAATCTGGGGACATTTTGTTTCCTATTTACTGTTCAAATGTTGCTGAAATATCAGTTTAACAGAGAAATCATATATACATGTAAAATTACCTTTTTTTTTATTTATAATACCTTTGTATTTGAAGAAATATATGATTTCTTACCGTTTTGTCATAGAATTCCATTATTAAAAATAATTATACACCAAGAAAAAAGATAAATTGTATTATCATATTATGTAAAAAAAGACTGACTGTGTATTCGATGTATTTGATTCTTTCTTACTTGCGATTCAATAGTTTCCTAATTCTGTTGAAAAAAACGAGCCATACTTTCTGTTTTTCCCAATTATTCTCACTGTTTGTCCAATGTGTACTATAAAAAAGTTTGTTGGAATGTTTTTCTGGCGCTCACATTGGCTTAGGATATTAACGAAAACTATAATAATATTTTTTTATGTAGGTAATGTAAGGATTGTAGGATCTGATTGGCTTATCTAGTATTTCTTATTAAGTCTAGTTAATAGACGAAGGAAAACGATAAGTACGGTTCGTTTTAGTTGTTGGTACTCTTTGTACGTATTTGGCAGCAGATTTTGAGGGCAAATATGCGATGTTAGCGGAAAATGGTACTAAATGACAAAATATTAAAAAATTTTCCTATTTGAGATATTGCTAATAAATTTTAGATTATGTGACCAGAGAACGGAATTCTAATCCCAGAAAAATATTTCCCAGATTTTCTGAAAAATGTGTGAAGTTTTGATGATTTCAACCAATTAAGGCGTCGTATTCAGATTACGTGACCCAAAATTTTACCAGATCTGAGGAATTAATTTTAAGATTTTTACCTGTGCCTGATAGTCTCGTATGGTACTGATAACGAAAATACGCGCTATAAGATATTTAGAAGTGCTATAGATTGTGATGTCGAATCCTGTAGATACCGGATCGTTGTAGTTACAAAGTTCTAAGTGTTTCTGTGAACTCGAATTATATCGTAACAGGTAATCACGACACTCAAATCGATTATCACTATTTTTCATTGATATGTTAATAATTAGGTTATTAAGTTGCTTTATTCTGGTGTATTTTCTACCTTTAACTCTTGCAGAAGTTGTACATTCCTCTGAGTTGCTGTGGAATATGTTTTAGCTCTAAGCTAACAAGTGTAACTATTTACTTGGCATATTTATTGTTGTTAATGCTGTTTTCGATAAGAAAAATCTCTTTGACAAAGTTTTTTGTTGGTTCACCAGAAACTTTTTCTTATTTTATATTTTGGAAATCCTTTTTCTTATAATTTAACTCTGTATTGTATTGTCTGCTTCAATGTCATTGTATAAAACTATCCAATACTATGTATCTGATCTTTTTCGGTTAAAAAATCGCAATGTATGCTTTCAAAATCCGCGCTAACGACGAAAAGTAAACAAATTTTGATAGATTCAAATTTTGTTAAGGATATTTTGATTTTGTGAATGCTTTAATGGTACATTCCATTTTTTTTGTGCCAGATAGGACAGATATACATATGCAAAGTGTTAGATTTTTCAAAACGAACATTCAATCTGTCAATTTTACCTCAAAAATTTATTTTTAAAATGGCCTTTTAGGCATCGGGAAGTATTTCTTGAATTGTCTAAAATATCATATTTAATAGTTCAACTGGAACAGCTATACTCTAATAAAAATTAATTAAATCATTTATTTTATTAAGGACCAGTAAATATATGTAAAGAAATCTTCTGGATTTTGGAATAGTGCAAAAAGTAGTTCAAAATTATCTTTAAAAATTTTACAGTTTGATGAGCAAAAGTTGGCACGTCTTGTATAAACACAAATAGAAGAAAAACCTCTAAAAAAAAACTAGCCAATTTCTTTGTTAACTCCTGGATTTTTTAAATATCTCCATGTAAAGTAGTTCAAATGCACCTTTAACAAGTGTCATTTCTTCTTCAGGAATTATAGTATGGGGTACAAATTTTCAGAGGTTTCGATTGGTAAGACTCTAGTTCAAATCTATCTCTAAATAATTTACAGTACAAAAACTGTCATGTGATTCTGTTCTTTCACAGGAAAACACTAACATTAATAGGTTTAACAAAAACTATTTTTTTTGACTGATAAAAAAGTCATTCAAATATATCTTAAGAATTACAGTTTAACAATCCAAAACTCATGACCAGAAGATAAACTGATAAGAAAGATCTTTCAATAACACAGACAAATCATCTGAAAGTTTTCAGTTTTTGGAATAACTCTTGTAAAGTAGTTCAAATGCATCTTTAACAAATTGCTATTCTTCCTCAGGAAATTTGTCAAACCAAAATTCTATGGTATCGGTTAATTTGAAGGTGAGATTTCTTTCAACAAAATTTTTAATTGCATTTTTTGTTTTGTTTCCAAAGAAATTCTAAATTATGAATCTTTTTACAAAATCTTCTCTGCTTCCCGTGTAATTAATTTCGTTCACAAACTTTCTATGTAATAGTTTAACGAACAGATAATAGCATTAGAAGTAATGATATTTTCCAATTTTTATATTCGTCAAATCACGTTTTTCCTAAATATCAGCAGTTGCTTGTCCAATGTTATTATTACATTCTGCATAAAGACTTTCTTGATCACTTTTTTTGCATTATATGCTATTTCCAGAAGTAAAATGCAAATATTTACTTCCCCCTTTAAAATATATTCCTAGAGGGAAAGAAATGATTGGAACTTCCTATTTTAGGAAAACCTAACACCCTGTATATTTAATTATTTGCCAGGTTGGATCTGGTGGAGGTAAAACTCATCAAAAAAATTAGTACTCCAAACCGCAGTTCGGAGTACTATAAAAAAAAGATGAAATTATTTTAATTATATAGAAAAAGGTGTTTTTTGATATTTATTGAAAAGAGCAATTCTCGTCCAAAACGAAGCCTCTATTTCGCCTATTTTTGAGTACAGGGTGATTATTTGTTTAGAAAAAAAATCTCGTATTATTCTCTAAGACAACTTATATTCTAAAGATGTAATCAGTTAGTTGTACCGATGAGATTGTAATTATGAAAGCAGCTAACGATAATTGCTGTATTTTTGTTGTTATTTGTTTTAGCCATGACTTTTTATGTACAGCGTTTCAAAAGAATCTAAAGTAAAATGAGAAAACTATAGTAAATTTTGAGGAACCAAGTAAATTTGAGGAAGTTTTATTAGACTTTTTCTTGATGATATAAATTTTTCCAGATCTAGGGAAAAATCTGTAGATTTCAACAATTAGGGCGTCGTACTCAAATCGCGTGACCCAAAAGTTTCCCAGGTCTAGGGAATTAATTTCAGGATAATTACTGACCACCTGATAGTCTCGTATGGGACAGTTAATTCCTAAATATACGAAAGTATATACTATAAGCTTCTTAGAAGGAGTTTATTGACGACTTTTTAATGCACATCGATCCTAAAGAAAAATAGGAAAACTATAGCCAATTTTAATTTAATAATTCAACGTTTCCTTACATATTTCTCGTCAAATCCTTGCTATTAGACTCATATTTCCATATTTATGGAGTTAGAAACAAGGTTCGCAAGGAAAACCACACCGGAGTGGTCTGAAAACATAGTTGTTCTAGTTATGCAATAAGATCAGATATAAGAATCAAAATATTTCAGACCCTTTTCTTGGTATTCCCTCTGTGAGTTGTGTCAAGCTTTCGATACCATATTTGGAGTCATCTTCAGGACCTGATCTTGTTATAAATAGCTTTAAAGTTGCTCAAATTTTTTTTCATCTATATACTCGTAGCTATTTTATTTGTATTTCTTATTACCGTTGAGATTCGTTCGGAAATAATTCGTTTCCTCTTCTATTTGTATTGTATTTTTATATAAATCGAATATAATGACTATAAGTATAATATTAAAATGCCTACATTATGAACTCGTCTTGGGCATAGGATATTTGTACGCATTTGGGATAACTTGTCAGTTTTGATACTTTCCCCATGCTCTCTCTTCATTTCTCCCTCACTCTCCATGGTCCCCATTCATTATGAAACGGAGACCAAAGTTCATAAAAGTGGCCTCTTAGTATGGCGGACATTTCCGGAAATGCAATGCCGTCAAATTTAAATTTTCCGACTCTTATTAACAGTACACTTCCCGTCTAACAATATTTTTGTCCTCACTATCTTTACATTCCGTCTTCTGTCTTTTTGCTCTATGGTTCTGACTCTTTCTTCTTGCCTCTCTTTTCCTCCCACCACCCACCTCTCATTCAATTTTTTTCAATCGCATGAAACTTCAAATCGAAGAATTTTTTTAGGTTAATGTCTTAAGTAGTTGTTTATTTTGGTCTATATCGAAACTGCTCGCTAGCCAAATTAAAGGATGTGCCTAAATTGATCTGCTAATTCTTTCCTTCGACACATGTTGAGTGACAATTAGAGTTGTAGTACAATTTGGATAGATCTATATCAACTTCAATTAACGGAAATAAAAAAGAACATTTGAAATCAATTAAAACTGAAACATTCTCAAAATTTGCTGTGGTTTATTTATTATATTTCGGTTGAACTGTACAAAATCTGAGCTTATATTGTAGTAAAATAAACCAGCTATTTTTACCGAAGTAGCTGTACGCTCAATAAGAGAATTATATACGTAATTCATTGTTTATTATCATATTTGAAAACACAAAATCAAATTTACAGACAATCAGTTGAAAGTTACCTATATTATCTAATGTTTTAATGTGTATTTGAATTTTTGATAACGTAAACCTTGCATTATAAGGTTAAAGTTCTGATAATCATAAAAATTAAGACAAATATTAATCCGTAATAATTTGTTCAGCGAAATTGTTTATTATTTCCTATCTTAGGTAAATATTTTCCAACTCGCAAGCCTGGAAAGTTAATTAAAACAGAGATAACCGCTGCAGGACAAAAATAGATAATTATTATAAAGTATTTCTATACTGTTACTAAAAAACAAACCTTGTGTCGACTTGTAAATATATAACAAATGATATTAAATGAGAGTTGGTTACTTGTGGAAGGTCAACGGCATCTGCAAACACAGAAACGAGTTCTAACAACATTCACAAAGTCTCTCGAATGTTCCCATCCACATATTTCAGAATTTCTCGAAAAGCTGGTGTTTTGAGAGTATTTTATTGATGAAAACAAGGCAGAGGAGTGTAATAAGAAGGTGATTTATAGTGTATACTGCTAAAGGGAACAAAATAAAGCCTTTGTAAACATCTTCCATGTTTTAAATGTTGTGCATAGAAAATTAGCTGTACTGTCGAATAGGAGCACTATTCGGCGGATGGTAAAGTTAATTTAGGTATTGTTTTTCATTTTCACGCAAATTTTAGCCCACCTATCACAATTTATCTGAGACTGATAATTTCTAAATCCACGAAAGTATAGCAAAATTTTTGCTAACCATGAAACCAAGAGTGATATTCTTTCTCTTAGTATTCTTTAGTGCTCTTACTGGAAACCCTCTAAAATATGCTATCCACAAATGTAGTTATAGTAAAATAAATGGTTGTTATTTAAGATCAAGGTCTGTTTCAAATTGGCGGTTCATTTTCAGTGTATTTTCCTATTTTGCTTTACTCGGAAACCGCTCATAAAATTGGATGATAAGCCAAAATTGATCCTCTAATTGAGGGATTTCCTCACCTTGACCTTGTGTGACTGCTATGACTTAAGTTTAGTATGATTTTACTCTCCATAATATCAGTTGAACTCATAATTGAATGATATCTTGTCTAACATCCCTCCCCATCGGAATTTTGTTAGTTTTGTTATATTATTGTGTGTATGTTTGAATGTTTGTAACAAAAAGTATTGGTTTTGTGCCAAATTACTTTTTATTTATTCTTCAACATAAAAAATTAGTTTCTGATCACTCAGTGACCTATATATCAACAAAATAATAATAATTAAATAATAACAAAAAGTCTTTAGAATGTTCTCATTATTATATACCAGAGAGGCTAAGACTTACACAATCGGTATTCTGTATAGATGTCTATTGCGACCCACATCACGTCTTTATCATTAATAAATAAATGTAAACAACAGAAATTAAAATTTGGGCATATATATCAACAAATAAACTCGTTTTAACTACTTTTTCCAAAGGTTTTTGGAATTTTTACCATCCACATATACCAAAGCTTATCGAAAATGGATTTTCATACCATTTCTAAATGGATTTTCGAAATGAACAAATTATTATGTGCACTAAAACTTTTAAATATATCAGTGGTAGGAGTATGAGGAAACAATATGGGCTCAGATAAAGAATAGGTTATTTATAATAAAGAAGCTACTCGCAAGGTACTATAATTTATCGGAAAATTATAGTTTGAAATAATAAGTTATCACCTGAATTCGATAAAATTACAAAATTGGTCCAAGTATTCCTATGGAAGTCAGCAACGTTCTGCAGTTTTATCAAACTCAGTTGAGCGAACGAATAAAGTTACTTAAAAGAAGTCGAAATTATTATCGATAGCCTATGCTAGCTCCAAATTAGTGTCAATTCGTTAATAGTGCCAATTTCGTAACGTAATCATCCAAAGGGGAGTTTGTTAATAGCGTAATGGTCGGGGTGTGGACACACTGATGTTTTTGACTGATTATGTTAAAAATGACGTCATCAAATGTTTAGGTTATTGATGAATTCAAACGTTTACTTGACTTTGTATTGTATGTAGCTAAGAATGTCCAAAAAAATCATGTAGATGTGTATCTGGGAGTTAACATAATGATAAGTGGATCACAACAGCCAAATAAACGTTATTTTTTGACAGAGCACTTACATTTAGCATATTTTATGGAAATAATGTAAGTGAAATAGCAAACGTAATCTCAGATAAGCAAGAGGCACGGAAAGAAAACTAAATGATCTGCAGGTTTCAAGCATATACATTTAAAAAATAAAAATAAAATGCTTATCAGTGTCGAAAAAGTAGTGTCGACTTATTAGAACAAAAAAGAGTGAGAAGTTCTCAGTTACGTGTCATTTGTCTCGTCTAATGGACAGAATTTGTGACAGATCTGCAGGCACAATGACATATTTGAAACGTTCGATTATTTTGGGCCGTCTAACAGCTGACAGAGAGAAATTATATTACAGATCAATGACATATTTGTAAACTTCGAATATGTTGTAAAATATTCCCACAAAAATAAGGTAAACACTGTGTCAGGGAGAGAAAATTCAACTCGGTTGTGGAAGAAAGGGTGGCAAATCCTGTCAAATGACATTTGTCTCATATGATGGCCGAAAGGACAAAACTACGGCACAAATATGCAGATACAGGGACATTTAGATAGAACAATAGAAAAAACAATGTCTTGGTGGCAGATATGTAGACATCTAGAGTAGAAAGTTTCCTATTATATGACATGCATACGTGTGTATTCTCATAGCTGAGGCAACTTGGATACGGGTACTGCAACATACAAAAACATTATTTAAAAACTTCTACGGTTCTGCAAAAATACTGTAATACAAATGAAAGAAAACAATGGGTTCGAGAAGGAGGGAGAGGAGAAAGTTTTAACTTCTTTCTGAGAGCTGACAAATAAGATTTTCGACAGAAATAATGTGTTCGACACAACTATGTTTGAAAACTTGATAATTTTGGTAAATTTTACCACTACCATACAACAACAAGCTAACGGAAATGGTGTATAGTATCGATATTGCTACGCAAGAAAGTGACAAGTTTTCTGTCATATGCCATTTGTCTTGTCTGGCAGCTGAAACAGGGCTTGTGACAAATATTGCAAACACATAGACATTATTTGGAAACTTCCATAATTTTTCGATAATATTACAACGGAAATATATGTATAATTCAAAAGTTAACGATTTTAGAAAATAGTATCACAAATATAAAGAAACAATGTGTTAAGAAAGAGGGGCAAGCTCTCTATCGTGTGTTCTATGCCACTTCTCTCGTTTGACAGTTGACACACCACAAACAATGCAAACATCAGGACATATTTGACATATGTCGCCACAAATTTATTTTCTGAGATAAAAGCTTCGACTAGATGTACTAAAATATATGCTCTTTAATCACATATTTAACTTCCAGATGTATTTCTACAGCTGTCCAAAAATATATCTCGCTGCAAAGACTTCGATCCACACATTTACTTCCTAAAAAAAAGACAAAACTAAAAAAATATATCTCTTTTGTATAGCCACTATATCTCAAATCGTCGTTTTTGCAGTACAGTTCTTGACATATTCATATAGAAAATCTTAATCTGCTTTTCAGACCCATTGCAATGAATTAGGTGCCCCACTGTTTTTTATTAGTAAAAAATCAAGCGGGAAGTATGGATTTATTAGATATATAAATCATCAGTTTTTGGGTCTCTTTTTCTCTTGTAGGTATCAAAAATCGACGTACTCGAAGAAGATACTTCGGGGAATAACAAACGGGTAGACAGTATTGTTTATGTTCGGGTTATGCTGTATTATAGAATTATTGTAATTTTTTGTTGAAAGAGAAGAGATTTTGAACTTACTGGTGGTTTTAAAGACGTATGTTTGTTTTTTGTGACTTTTCCTCTATATATTAGAAGTAAATCTTGAAGTTAACAAGAATTATCAATCATTGTCATAAATTATCATACTAGAATCTCGCATAGATACAATTTGGTATGTTCGATTCAGAAATATACTTTCAGTCCTTAAATACAAATTACAACGACAAAACTCGATGGGATTTGTATAAAGCAAGCATTCAGAAATGTTTTTTCAGTTTTAGTTTTGGTATTGTGATCTAAACTTCAGGAATTTTCATGAACATTGACAACCTAAAACTTCATAACAATAACAATATAAAAATCTAAAACAAAATTGCTCGTTTTGCTCATGGATTACATCCATAAGCAACAATACGAAAGGTTTTTCTTGTAAGTGCCTAAAAAATCATTTGCCAGTTATTTCAAAGTATATTTAAGGTTAGGAGATGTTAGTTAACCTTAAAATATATTTTAGGTTAGAAAAAGACATTGACATCCATAGACATATGTAAAGTTTTTACGTCATTTACGTATGTTAACCTCAGTTATTTAAAAGTTAAAAATCTTGGAGTGCAATTGCCCAAGGAAGTCAAATAATTACATTATTATCAAATTAGACGGTGACAATTTATCAAACAATGGCATTATGCAATGCATAATTTTGCAAAAAGTACCTAAATATCTTCCTATCTATATATTACCTAATATCTTTCAAAAGTGATCACATTATTCGATTTAAATTATTCCAAATTATTGGAATTCAGAAATTATAAAAAGACGTGACAACATTGCACAAAGTCGCAAATTGTTTTGTGTAGGTATAACTATGTAGAACCAGTTAAGATAACATTTTAAGTTGCAGAAAAGATCAATTAATATTACGCAAGATATGAGTCATCAATAATACAACAAAAAACACAGTCCCAAAGTAAAAACGTGAAATGTTACTAATCATGTTTCATCAATCGAGTGTAAGATCAAATACAAAGTTACAAGCAATGATATACGATGGTATATCATACTATACGAAGCGTTTTCGATGTTTTTCTTTCATTCGAAAATTAATTTTGCTCGAGTTTCTCAAAACCGTTAAATTTCGGCTATGATCTCACCGTTCGTTACAAAATGGCGCACGTTTGGCAAAACAAGAAACGTTACATGGAGCTAAATCTAGCAAATATAATGGATATTCGATGAATTTGTATCCGATTTGGTGTAATTTTTATTGGCAAATGTTTTGCCATTTATCTTAATGTTTAAAAAAAAACTGCGATTCGAGGTGCTGAAATTGTGTTTATCTAGTTTTTACTCGGAACAAAATGATCTTCTGTTGTGAAATATCAAATGAATTTTTTTTGAAACCATAGCAAAAGTATATATTTCTTGTTTTTGAGCAACTTCTTCTTCATGTGCCTTGTCCGTTCCGAACGTTGGCAATCAACATGGCTATTCTGACTTTGTTTACGGCAGATCTGAATAGTTCAGCAGATGACAATCCGAACCATTGCCGCAAGTTTTAGAACCACGAGTGTCTTCTCCTCCCTGGACCCCTTATGCTGTCTATTTTCCCTTGAACGATCAGCTGTAGTACTCTATATTTATTATGTCTCATAACGTGACCCAAGTATTCCAACTTTCTTTTCTTTATACTTATTCCTACCTCTCTCTCTTTACCTATCCGGCGTAGTACCTCTTCGTTGGTCACGTGCTCAGTCCAGGGTATACGTAATATACGTCGGTAAGCCCACATTTCGAAGGCCTCTACTTTTTTCATCAATGTTGCGGTCATTGTCCATGCCTCCATTCCATATAACAAAACCGGGAATACATAACATTTCAGAAGTCGATTTTTGAGAGGTATGGTGAGGCTTTTAGAGGTGAAAATTTGCTTCATGCTAGTGAACGATGCTCTTGCCTTTTCTACTCTTATACGTATTTCCTTCGCTTGATCCCAATTTGAGTTAACTGTTGTTCCCAAGTAGATGTACGAATCCACGTGTTTCATTCTTTCATTGTCTAATATCAGTTGCTGTGGTGGTTGTTGGGTTTTGCTTACTATCATCCATTTGGTTTTTGTGATATTTAGTCTGAGTCCGTATTGTGCACTTGTTTTTTGTATCTTACTCATTAGGCAACTCAGTTCCTCCATGCTACTTGCTAGAATCACAGTGTCATCAGCATACCTGATAGGCAACTATTCATTGAAAATATATCTTTTTTTTTTCATACGTTTTGAAATCACCACTGAAAATTTAACCATTTCCAAAAGTGTGAGCTAAAGAAACTTTTTACCGTCAAACACTCTGAAATCGTGTTTGGTTAATTGTTATTGTCACCCTTTTTTATATTTAAAATGTATATTATTAGCTCCATTGACATGTAGCCTCCGTTGGCTCAGTAATTTTGAACTGCGATGATTATATCATGGACTGTCTTGATGATTCCTGAAGTAACTAATACTAAACGAAAACATTTAGCTTTTCAAAATTTCCCTGTTGCTAACAACGATGTAAACGCGCCATAGATAGAATCTTTACTAATTTGCTTGACTTTTGACATGCGTTGGATGACAGATGTCAAAAATTCAGATATTCATTATCACGTAACGCATTTTTATCGCCTAAGGCTATATTATAATAACGTCAAACCTCTGAGATATATTGACCAAATAACTTCTTCGTTGTACTTTGCAACTGCGTCGACAAAGCCTGAAACATTTTGCACAGCTGCAGACTGTTTCCGGCTATATATCGATTGTACATAAGTTCTTAATTGGTAGTTTTGCTGCAATTCGTGCCGTGAACAGATTTAATTGTGTAAACGCCGAAGAATATCCATACTTCCCGCATTTCGACGTTCAAATGAACCGAAAAATGTTTTCTTTTTGTTATGTTTGTTGGTTATGAGTTTCGCAAGGTGTAATACCGAGGCAATTGGACCCGTTTCTATGTTTTACGATTATTATGACTATTATTGAGTTTTAGTTTGTACATACTGTATATTTTCAGTTGACATTTTGTGAACTTCTCAGCAGATTCGTGAATCTGGTTGTAATTTGTTTATTTTAATTGATGAGATGGATGTTTTTTTTGAGATACGTGCATATATTTTTTTGCTTAATTTTTAAATTAATAGCAATACACTTCATAGTAGTGATGTAAATTTTTTGGAATTGAATATTAATATATATTATACGCGAACATTCAAAACCTGTGTTTTATTTCCATCCTTTTTTATTAGATGGGTGTCAGATGAAAGTTATCAGTGAAAGGTGCAAGCACGACAAACTTTTTCTGTACATGTAGCAATGGACCACAGAAGTGATGACATAGATTTTATTGACATCTGTCAGTTTCACTTTCCAAACAAACCTTGTTTAGTGTGGATAATTTGTATTTTTAATTATTTTTTCATTTATTCTATAGAATCTTTCCGCTTTTTGCAATATTTAAGTATTCTAATAGTTACTACAACAATTTTATAAGGTTGTGTCGATAATAAAGCACATTGTTTTATGCTAATAGCAATAAAATGCATGTATCAATAAAGTAAGGTTAGAATTTCTTTAATTTAAACTTTTAAACTATATTTTATAGAAATAGAACTCTGAATTATGATGGTATTATCGTAAAAAAACACTATGCTTACAAGAAAAAGCAGCAGAGGAAGCAAAATGTTAACTTCATAGAAATTAAAGTCTTAAAATTGGACATTTCAACTTTTGTTTGGAAAGTAATAATGACAATGTGAAGTCACACTCCTGCGGTCCATTTTAGACCATGAAGTGGTAAACTAAGAAATATGATATAGTGAGCACATGCGCACAATCTAACAATCATAATACTATCCGCTGCAAGATAATTCGGATGGAATTCCCCATATTAAGAGACTGGGCCGATATTAAGCACAAAATGACTGTACTCCCTTAATGCTGTAACGAATAGTCACCCTTAGTCTTTCGTTATATTAGGTTCAATTTTAAATTCTATCCAAAGTTTAAAGGTACTTTACTAAATGATACAAAGTGTAGCCAGGTATGTATTTCAATTTTGAATTGTTGTTAACGATTGGTCAATAAAATTTTAAGCATAATTTTGTGTACCTATGTCGCCAAAATACACAACCTCGACAAAAAATTGTTACTTTGGCCGGCCAATCAAAGCGCTCGTTATTAACTTCGCTGTCATTGGCCGCTCGGCGGAAGAGCGCTGCGAGTTCTCAATTACTAAACGTATAAAAGAGCAGCGCACCTTCCGATCGGGACTTCAGTCGTCAGACACTTCGAGCCCTACTAGACCTTGTTGGTTAGTGGTGCTTCCTAGTAAAACTGTTGTTTCATTATTAATCCAAATAACCAAGATCGTCCTTACGTCGAATCTTAACGATTACACCGACTTCGAAGATCAGCGTTTATTTCCAATCCAGACGTCGAAGATATCCTAAGGCATCATTCGTCGTCTGCTACTATACCACAGTGCACGAAAAACCGAGTATCAGCTGTAGAATCGCTCCCTGTCAGAAACATACGGTTTTTGAAATAGAAAAACAGTAGTTTTAGAACTATTACAAATTGCGTCGAAGTGACACCGATGATTTATCGGACAACGATGGTAAAAACGAGGAGAAGTCTCGACGGAGACTTATATTCGATTTCACCGCTCCGAGTCAAGCCACGACGACGCTTCGACACTTTGAACCTTATGCATTTTTCAGTAATTAGTAAACACTGATAAAACTGATAGTGCAAAAGGTAGTGTACAAAGCGACGGGCATTTTTGTGCCTCTTTCTAGGAGACAGAACACGGCGATTCCTGATAAGAAGGAAACCAACATCTTCGCAATTTTGAGGCACGCAACAGAAGTCTAACACATATTGTCGTGTAAGAAATATATTTATCATTGTAAGAAATTTTCGAACTGTTAGAGAGTTCTGTTTGCCGGTGTCACCTCGCTTGTTGCCGAGGCTCGATAGAGCTTCTTACACGAATTAGCCGGTATCTGTACTAACTCCTATACGAGGATGGATCATCGTAATACGAGATCATCTTCAAGAGCGCGGCCGCTGAGCGTCCAGGAACTCCGGATAACGGAGAGGATGCTACGGCCGTACGACATGGCGCCCCACGTTGGGCGCCATGTCACCATAGGGAGAGTAGGGTCTTCATATAAAATGACTCCATATCAGCTCTCTAGGTGCTCTACAGAGGGATTCGGTTAGTCAATCCGAAGCTGCCTCTGCGTTTTCATCTTAATTAGATGGGAAGATAAATAAAACACAATTTAGTCGTAGACAAAAGGTCCTAACAAAAGAGTCTAAGGACAAGGAAGGAGCGGAACCCCGTGAAGGAGGCCTCCCAAGCGTAGGATACCCTAAGTGGGGGCCGTAGCAAAGCTAGGCGTCGACTGCCTTGAGATCCGAATAATCCCATATTTAAAGACGATTTAATATTTATATGAGATTTTCGGATCTCCTGGCCAATAGAAAGTTGAATAAAAGGTAGGGAGGCGGGGCGACGCACGTCAGGGAGCGCATTAGTTCGCGACTAAAAGGCACCAGGACGACACCTATTTAAATTTAATCAGTTAATTGCATTTGTACTTGGAATTCAGAATTACAAATTTCTAGGTACGTAAATCCAGTGTTATAAGAGATAAGAAAATTTTTGGTAAAAGGATAATGTTTACTTAATAACAAATTATCACTAAAAGGGCTTCTGTGAGAAGAAAGTTTATGTGAAAAGAACTTCATTTTTCTTTTGTCGTTCATTTAGAACAGAAGTCAGTGTAATAACTATAAATATGAGTGATATAGAAATGATTAGTGACGATGTCCTGTACATTCCTGCCACTATTTCAGGAAGTGAAGACAAGTCTGAACCTGAAAAACGTTTTGGTTATATTCATCCCACACACGATGCAAAGGAAATCGTGCCTAGAGAAGTTTTGCCTCTCTTGAGCAGTTTAGCAATTTATGGAAATAATAATTTGAAATTTAGAAAATTGTGAATGCTTCTTTATGTTACCATTAATATTAGAGTAGAGTGTTGTACCTCGGGTCAGTTGACTTTTTTTATTACCCACTGCAGATTTCTCTTCAATTTGATTGAATTAGTAATTTAATAATATAAGCGGTAGATGGTATCTAAATACACTTATCAAAAAATTGTAGCAAGGTGTATCACTATCATCGCTATCGCTTAAATCTATAACTACTCTATTTTTACTGTTTTGGAACTGCAAGTCTTTTTCTTCTAGTTTTTTGACATGCTCTATACATTTTTTCCAATTATCTGCTGTAATATTATTACATTCGGTCTTAATTAAATCTACAACAGTCGAAAATGATTTACGAGAATTATTATTTTTCCTCACTATACTTTTTAATTGAGACCACAACAATTCTATTGGATTCAGTACACAATAGTAAGGAGGTAATCTTAATACTTTATGGCCATAATTCTCAGCTAGCCTGCCCATAACATAATTTTTTTCACATTTAACTAATTTTAATAGTTCTACAAGTTGTTATTGTGTAAGAATCCATAAAATATATTTCATGTTTTGATAAAAATTCTTGAATTTCAGCTTTGAATTAATGTTTGGTATTTTACTCTTTAATCTACAATAATACGGAGCATTATCCAAAATAATAACGCTATTTCTTTTTAAATTAGGTAGTAATTGCTGCTCTAACCACTTTTCAAACAAAGTACTGTCCATATCTTGATATGGATGGACAGAATCACTTGTCACAGTTCTACTATATATGTTTAGCTGGAATAATATTTTATGATTTCTGTAACTCTACAGCTACTTATCTCCCACATTTTTTAAAGATGGAATGCAATAAATAGTTATTAAATGTCCAAAGGTATTTTTTTCGATATACATATACTTCATCTAATTTAGATAACGACTTACGTCATTATCTACGTCAGAGATCGAAGTTGACATAGTTGCCAAAGTATAAAAAAATCCTGACTCCATTTTAAATTAAATAGATTACATAATTATTGCGAAAGTATTACCATCTCTTTACAACGACTATTTAAATTCTGTATTCTGTATATTCTATTTAAATATTGTAGATTAATATATTTACAGTCATTGTTGCTTTTCGTGTTCATTTCAAGGAGTAACTACTTTTATGTTCTAAGTATATGACTATGACAGTGACAGCGTCAAGAAAACCATGACCAACTTCAGGGCACTTAACGAATATAGGTTAAGCACAAGGTTATTAAAAATAGACAGGTTGTCTGGTAACTTTACACCAATCAGCGTCGAGATGGCAGCGATCTAATGGCGGGAATGACGTCACTGAGAATGCTACATTCAAATTCATTCACTTTACTCCTTCAAATGAACTCGAAAAGCAGCAATGATTGTAAATATATTAATCTATGTATATTGAAAAAAATACTTTTGGACTTTTAATAACTATTTATTTCATTCAATCTATAAAAAATGTGGGAGATAAGTATCTGCAGAGTTACAGAAATCATAAAATATTATTGCAGTTAAACATATGTAGTAGAATAGCAATACTATATTAAATTGGAAGTAGATTCTTTCTTGTGTAGACATGTGACTAAAACATGTTAATATACTATATTAATAATGGGTTGAATACAATTTACTTTTTTTATTATTATTATTATTGAGTTAATGCCTCGACAACTATGATCATTGGCATGGTACAGTCAGGTACCTAGTGTAGTGTGTGTGTGTGTGTGTGTGTGTAGAGTAATTGTCTTGATACTTAGCAAAGTCGACGTCATTGTCTTTGCTAAGAGACGCTAATTGTATCCGAACGTCTGCGGTCCCTCTGGTGAGTACCGATCGCACACGGATAGAAATTATTTTCATTTATTGATTTTTAATAAACGAAAATTTTCACCCAGATGGGATTCGAACTCACGACCTTTAGGTTCAAAGGTAGGCGCTCTTACCACTGAGCCACAGAGGGGGTTATTTACTTTTTTTAAATTATTTTGAATTGAGGATAATGCATGTAGTGGATTATAATAAATTCCTCCAAACAAGTAAACCATGCTGAAAAAGAGATTCAACTGAGTTTGTATTGCTTTTATCTGCTCCTCTTCAGTATTCTGTAAAATTAAATGTTCAACAATATCTTTGTTACCTTTCCTGGCCATGCGTTTTGATCTTACACTTATTTCTTGTATTGACTATTCGGATTAAGATCGCAGCGCCAATGCGGTATCAATTTGAACCGAGCTAAGAGCCATTATAATAATTGTTTACACCTCATCTTGTATATTGCGATTGCGTTAGTTTTATGTTTTTGGAGTAGTTTTGTTCTTTTATCCATGGTTTTTTAAATTCAATATTTTTTGTTTGACTATTGTTTATTCCTACTGATTAATACATAGACAATTTTGTTAATTATAAGTTTTATTTTAGTTATAGACTTGTTAGAGTTAAAGAGTTAACAAGAACTTAAAGTTCTATTTTTTAATCCTTAAGTTAAATATCTTAGAATATATGTAAGTTTTTGGGTGGTACTAAAAATTCAAGATGTGCTGTAGAAGGAGAACAAGTTTTAAACTCGGTTATCTTATTTTGACTGGAAAATTCACAGACGTAAGTTATTAACCCACCAGGTGAAACACCAATCATAAACTAATTGTTAAATGGGATTTATATTGAGAATAAAATAGTATTCGGCAACACAAACACTTGGAGTCTGTACATAAATGTCAGTACAGTCCAAAATTAGCCTAACATTTTGAAAATCAGCAAAACAAAGTGACCTGTTTTTAAGAATTTCTCCTTTGGTGGGAAAATACACCAAAGGCCGTAAGTTGTGGCTCAAGATAGGTATTAATTTATAAATATGTTTTTGTTAAGTCAGCTGTTATACCAAACAAAGAACCCAAAGTGGCATAAGTCAAATTTAACTTAAACTTTGTAAGAACTAACATTATCCGCTGTCGAACGTTTACCTATGAACTCGTTTGTCCTTAATATAATTTTCAGTCATATTTACTATACAGTTATAAATAGTGAAGTTATGTACACAAGTACAGTTTTTTAATTTAATGTCATTAACGATTTCATACAATGTAAGCACTTTTGGAGTGTTCACTTGCACAACTGCATCTTTTGAGGAAAGAGTGCTATTCTGGACTAGAAAGTAAAAATACATACTCTATCATATGTACAAAAGTACATACACTATCAATTAAATAAACAAAATTAAAATCGATTATATCTTTTAAGAAATCTCTTAATCTAAATTGCTAAGTGACTAAAACATGTGCAACTATTTGATGACCTGTTATGAAATATGTATAAACTGTGTGATAGTTCTTGGACAATATTTAAATGCTAAATGTTTCTATTAGTTATGGTTTTTTATTTGATTGTTACAGAACATGTAAAAAAATATATTACATTTTTTTCTCTTGGTTAAGATGAAAAGCAGAGGTACTGATTTCTTGAAATCAGCACCACCTGATCTTCGGCATTTTTTCTTTCTTATTGTATTATATGCATGTATAATTTTATATATTTTGTGTATTGTATGAATTTGAAGGAAAAATAAAGACCTTTATTATTATTATTATAATCTCCAATGACACCAAAACACAATATGCCCATAGTGTATTGTGAATATGCCTTCAATCAAATGGCCTTCAACGTGAAAGAAAATAAATAATGGCTCTTAACTCGGTTATTGCAATAGCCGCTAGAGGGCGTAATGCTTACGACGAATTGCCAATACCATCTTCATTTGGCAGTAGAAATAAGGAGGGAATTGCTAAAATTAAAAGTTTTAATTACAGCTAAGTATGTGAAGTTAATATTAATGATATTTGTTTGTTTTTTACTTTATTTTGTAAAACTCAATCACAAAAATAACTCAAAGTCAGTGAATTAACACATTTTTACTTTTACACTTTTACAACATTTAAATGACTATACCTACTTACCATCTTTTTTTAGCTTTTTAGGTTGTGTGTTTAATAGTTTAGCTTTTAAGGCATCCTCATAATCGTCCATGCGAAAGTGTATACTACAAAATCTTTTATTTAAACAGGACCACTTATCCTTCCTATGACACTTGCTCATCCATTGTTTTTGAAGTTTTACATTTTTTGTAAATCTAGAAAACATTAAATTCCTTCCATCCTTTTTGGAATTTTTTGAATTATTTGCGCAGATTGCTACACTACAAATATTTCCACCAGTCATCTGAATCAATAAAAAAATTGAATTAAGTTATGTTTTTCCAGCATTAATTCCAATGTTACCTTTAGAAATAAAATCCAGTAAGACACAACCACTTTAAAATGTATCTTAACACTTGTATAAGAGTTTTGGGTCCAAGTTGTATACTAATAATCACTCAATAATATCTAGACACATTATATCTCAAGATAATAACATAAACTAAAGCACTAACGATATTCAACAACAAAATATATCCTCCAAACCACTTCTCCTATGTTGTTTTCAAACAATTCGTAAAATTGACCCCCTGGGTGACGTCATACGTTATATTTCATTCTGTCAAATGTCAGAGTTACCATGCAACCTCTCTTTTACTAACCTTGGGTCGTTGTAAAGTACAGATCTAGAATTTAAACAAAACTTGTCTATAAATCAAGTTTTATAAAAAGGCTTTAAACTTTTTATAAACAAAACAATCTATAAAGCATTTGATACTAAACACTTCATCTTACTACACGTTTTTGAATTACAACGCTGAGGGAACTAAATGATTTAGTTGTACTGTATGATTTAAAAATACAGAATGGAATAAATAAAATAAAAATTGTATAAAACACTTTATTAAACAATTTTAACATTTACAAGGTACCTAACCTCACTAATTTCACATCGTAAAAGTCAAAATACATTGAAAACATAATCTAATTTCCCAAATAATTATCACACGTTTATCCATTATTATTATATCATACTTTTATTGCTAATAATTACAATTATCCTACAGTTATGACTACCTTACAAGTCCAGACTTGAATAATGACCATACTTGTATTTAATATGCCACTTAAAATATAATTTTTATTACTGTAAGAAAGAAAATTCTTCTAAAGAATGGGAACTGTTAAAAATAAAGGGCTTTATATATCAAAGGCAGTTTAAATCATTCCTCACGATCATCCAAATCAGTATTATGAACTTCTATCACTTGATCTCTACTATTTATTACAAGTTTATTAATTAATTCTACATATATGACTAAACCAGTGAATTCTAAAATATTACACAACTATTACTCAGCTTACAAGCTGCATTTTGCTTTTATCTCAACCTAATGCTTTTTATTGAATCCATATATTTTTTCTTTATTCAAGTCTGTTTTGTATAAAATTTTGATCTTGTTAAAACTATAAAATGATTATCGATATGCAGTGCTTTCGTTTTAACACTAAAATATATACATTATATACTAATAATCTCAGAGTATTGATAGAAATCTCATGCAAATTAATATTGAGGCAGCAAATATGTGATGGCCATCATACACTATTACTATAATTTTTTCTATAGAGGCCAAAGAAAATAAGACTTAACTGAAACTCATGACAATGCAAATAAAACCTAAATGCAAAAAGTGCTAATAATGGTTTGCAGATCAGGTATTTCTAAAGGGTCAATTTTCTTCATATTTACATATCGACTGGTCCAACGAAGACTGTAGTAACTCAAATTTTCCACTTTTTGAGTTACGAGCGCAAAACAATAAAACATAATGATATCTTCCCCAGGAAAGAATCTTATCTCAGTAAACGTAGTTATGCAACCAATATTACGTGTAAGAGTTTTATAGTATCTCCGGGCCCTGATTCTAATTGAGATTTCGACTGAAAACATGTTGAAATCAATATGGCGACGTCGAAATGCGACTTTGCGAGCCTAGTGGATTTCAGCTGAACTAACCAAAGGACGTCACTAAATTTCGATTTATCGAAATTAATTTCAACTTCAAGAAAGTGGTTGAAATTTAATTTCGAGTCGAAATTAATCTGACATGACCAGCGGGACGGTGTAAATGGTCTTTGAGCGGGACTGGGAGAAGCGAGGTTAGGTTCAGTTTAGGCGGTGTTGTTTTGTTTGATTGTTGCAACGAAAACTGAGGCAAAAAGTATTAATATGGCTGCGTTTTATCAGAAATTGTATGTGATTCGCCACATAATTGGTCGAAATTTTAACACCTATAAAAATAGAACTGTGGTACCTGGGGGCCCCAAGCCAGATGCTACTGATTATTTTTTAAAATATACTGTGGTGTAAAAATTAAAGAAATAAAATGTCCCAATATTAAAACTAAATTGGAAACCACAATTTTTGAATATATTCAACAGGCTGTAATGGAAGATAGAAATAATAAATAATTTGGTTGTAATAATTTATTTTAATTCTACACTCTTATTTGGAGATATAAAATAATCTTTAAACTCATCAAGAATTTTTAGAGCGGTAATGTATTGTTTTTAGTAATACCAATACTAAGCTGCAGTAAATTTAAAAATATAATATAACCACAAGTCAAAAGCCATCATAATTTCTTTTTGGTCCACAGACAATTTAGTGCCACCATCACCAACAGCCTCCATCCATTTTCTTTCCATTCAAAATATAATCATTGAGAATGGCCACTAAAAATTTAACAACTCAAACAAGAAACAAAAATCGTAAAATTTAAACAAAACAAACATTTAACAAGCGTGCAGCCAATAAACAAGACGGCCAACCCAAATTCTGAGCAGTGTCAAAATGATAAAGTAAATGTCCCCATTTTTAACTAAAATCGAAATGAATGAGAATCGCTAGCGATTGCGACTGTCATGGCGTAGTCGCTTTTAAATTTCGACATCGAAATGAAATAGAATCAGGGCCCCGATTTATGAAAAACAACCGTACAAAATCATCGTATCTTGAGTTACAATAGTGTTCGTTGTTATCTGAGGCCATAGCATAGGTATCGTAACATGAGTTACTACGGTATTCTGCGTTAGTTTAAGGTTATGTTCAAAAGTTTAGTTTTGTTATAACCCATTTAGTTTTGCCATGCGTTCCAGAAGTGAGTTAATATTGGAATTAGCTGAGAAAGCGTATAAAAACACTGAAACGGATATTTCTTATCGTTTTTTTGAAGGTAAATTTATAATAAACTTTATTTAAAATAATAACAGCAAAGTAAAAACCTACTTATTTTTTAAGGTAAACATATTGCTGAAAGTATTGTAGAAGAAAGCAAATACAAAAAGGCGAATAAGGATCCTGGTGACCACGAGACTGATATTAATCCTGAATGTTCTACAGGTTGGTTTAAATTCCGCATGAAAAAATATTACGTAGGCATTTACCTCATTTTTGTTTAATTTTAGTAAGCTTAGAAGAGAATGAAGCCAATAGGAATGAAAATGAAATAATTGAGAAGGAAAGCGATGAAGAACCATTTCATGCAGACTCTGATACTGACCCAGATTACATTCCGACAGAAGACAAAAACATCCCTGAAGTAATAATTGAACCTAATAAGAATATAACTGAAGCAACCACAAATAGAAAGAGAAGAAGCAGAGGCAATATAGAGAGAGTAAGTAGGAAAATAATTAGAGACGTTATTAAGTGGGCGGATGAAAAATCTAAAACAAGTCTAGACCTGGGACTTGAACATGAAAATCGAAAAGGTATTCAAATTAAAGGAAGACAGATGGGTGCACCATGCGCAAACACATGTAGACTAAAATGTGCTACCAAAATAGCTAAAGAAGATAGAGATCTTTTTTCAATGAATTTTGGAAGTTAAAAGATCATACGAGAAAGTGTGATTTTATTGCTCGTCATGTGAGACAGGTTGCCAAAAAACAAG
The DNA here is from genome assembly GCA_918026665.1 of Diabrotica balteata. NCBI lineage: Eukaryota > Metazoa > Arthropoda > Insecta > Coleoptera > Chrysomelidae > Diabrotica > Diabrotica balteata. The sequence continues at coordinate 145,860,004 of OU898281.1, forward strand.
TAACTATTACTGCAGAACAACGGTCTAATGTCTCGAAGAAATTACTCTCGAGAATATGACTTCTACATTCGCAATGAAAAACAACGTGTTTGCAAAACTATGTTTTTGGAAACCCTTAACGTTTCAGAAACTTGGATCACTACAGCATTAAGGAAACTGAAAGATGGTGGATCATTAGAGGAAGATAAACGTGGAAAGCACACTAACAGACCACATAAACTATCACCAGAACTTATAGACAACGTAAAAAATCACAATAATCAGTTTCCTGTAGTACCTTCCCATTATACCCGTAAGAATACGATGAAGATTTGAACGTACCTTGAAGAAGGGCTAATATCCAGAAAATGTACCGATTGTACAACGAGCATTGCGAAAAAAATAACATCACTACAGCTCCACGTCACGCCAGTATAGAGATATTTTCAATGAACAATTCAATATTGGGTTCTTTAAACCAAAAAAGGACCAGTGTACTGTTTGTTCTGTTTTTAATATGGCTAGTGATGCTGAAAAAGCAAAATTGCTCGAACAATATGAGTCTCATATGAAAAACAAAGAAGTTATCAGAAACTTAAAAGACATAGACAAACAGCTTGCACTAGATGATAAGAGCTTGTGTGTGGCTTGCTTTGACCTTCAAAAGGTTTTAGCTACCCTTTGTCTAACGTAAGTGATTTTTACTACAAAAGCAAATACTCTACATATAACTTTACAGTTTATGATGTTGGAAATAATCAGGGTTACTGCTATGTATGGCACGAGCAGGTGGCTAAAAGAGGTCCTAATGAAATTGCCAGTTGCCTCTGGAAATTTTTAGATCTCAAGGCACAACAAAGTGTTAAAACGATAATATTCTACTCAACAACTGTGGGGGACAAAATAGGAATCGTTTTGTGTTTTCGATGTTTGCTTTTGCTGCTGCTCATTTTCATATTGATATTGTTCACAGATTTCTGGAAAAAGGCCACACTCAGAACGAGGGTGACAGTATGCATGCTGTTATCGAAAATGCAAAGAAAAGGCAATCGGTTGTATATGTGCCAGAACAGTGGGTTACATTAATTAGAATGGCTAAAACTACAGGAAGAGTTTATGATGTTACGGAAATGTCCCAAGATAATTTTTTTAATTTTAAAAAACTGACATACCGAGAATTGGAAACTTGACAACGAAAAGAAATCAATAAAAGTTAGCAAAATACGAGAAATAAAACTTTCGCATGAACACCAAAATTCTATAATGTTTAAATACGAATTCGATGATGGTTTTAGAGGTTGTGACATAAAATTAAATCGAAAATGCAGAGGACGGCCTTCCACTACTATCAAATTTCCACCGAAACTGTATGATGCACCATTACCAATTGAAGAAAAAAAGCTAAAAGGATTACTGTGGCTGTGTAATATCGGCAAAATACCCACAATGTACCATGGATTTTATAAAAATTTTAATTCAAAGAGTTATGTACCTCCTAAAGTTGAGCTCGAAGTTGATTCAGTTGAGAGCGAAGAAGAGTCGGATGAGGAAAATTGAATTAAAATATAAAACTGCAAATTATATCAGTAGCTTCTTCAAAATGTAGCATTTTATATAAAGTTAAGAAACAAATAAATCTGGTATTTATTACTTTAAAAATATCTCCATCGAAAACTATAGTAACTCGTTCAAAAGTCACTTATGACCATTTCTGTCTTAAATCTGTTTTACCCTTGTAAGATCATTATTAAAACTATCACTTAACTATAAAAACATCCATTTAATAGATTAATGAATTTTGGTAACAGTGTAAATACATTTTTATAATTATCTCATTACATAAAAAATGAGTTACTACAGTCTTCGTTGGACCAGTCGATATATTATCAATATTAAAATTTAAAATGGAAAATATATGCCATATGGTTTCAAAAGTCATTAATAATGATGAAAATTGCCATTAAAACTCACCAGGATCAGTCTATACTTGAGTTTGGTTAAAGTTGGGTTAGGTTAAGTTCACCCAATAGTTTTTCACAACCATCAAATCTCAATCATTTGCTCCTTTTGGACAGATCAAAGGATTCCCAGAGCCTAAATTTACCATTATAAGAAGAAACTTTGCATAGAAACACATACATGCGTGCAAGTAGGACCACAGTATAGATAGTCCCGAAAGCTTTTGTATACACTATATAGTTTTAATTCAGATCACAATCAAAATTTCTACAGTCAAATTATTCTCCATAACTAAATTAAAAAACAAATTAAGTTTTTATAACAAAAAAACTAAATAAATAATTCAGTAGCTGACTTAAAAAATAGTTGGTAAAAGAATTATAAGGAGATAGGCTCCCTACAAATTGGACATGTTTTTTGGGTGTTGATCCAGACATTTATGCAGTGTTCGTGAAATTTATGGGTGCATGACAGAGTTCTCAATTTTGTCTTCAACACATCCAAGCAAATTGAGCACTGCTCTGGAGTATTTCGCTTTCTTCTTCTAAAAACACAAAAGAAGCTTTTCATATGTATTTAACTAATTTAAAATAGCAAAAACTATTAGCCTCAATGCAATAGGTACAAAAATTCTGTGCAAAAAAACTTGCAAGCACCTCAATAGCATTATGTTTCTCTATAAAAATATATAATAAATGTATATTTTATAAATACCTTTGACCATCTCCAGTGGTATCATCATCCCTTTTGGTATCATAACCACAAGCATAATCAAAATTATCTCTATAATTATTATTGCCATTATTACCATAAGTATTTTGTCTAGAAGCATTATTCCAAATGGTATACGCTACAGTCCCTACTGCTACTAGCAGCATCACCCCAAACGCTAGTGGCGTAAATTGCATTGGCATTATTTTACCTACAAATTAATTTATATGGTTTAAATAAAATACTATTGTCTACTTGACGTTCAAGCTATTTTTAGTATACTTAACCTTTTCTAAATTATATTTTTGGTAAAGAACGTAGTTTATACACTTCAACCGCTAAAACCTTTAAACACTATAATATGTATTGTGGATAATGATCACTATCTTTCTGAATTCTGGCTTCTGTACTTTACAGACAACCGCGATTTGCCATTACGTCCCACACAACACAACTCTAATAAAGAATCAGCTGTTGACCTGCTAATGTCAAATAATGCACCAAATAGAAGTAGGGTATATTTGAAATCAACCAATAGAACCATGTAAGGGGTTGGGAAAGAATAGTTTAGCAATTTTTTATTATTTTAGTTAATTTCCTTTGTTTTGTGTTTGTTTTACTAAAAAATAAAGTCTAACATTTCGCAACAATTATGACATAAAAAAATTATATGCAACCAGTATTATATAACCTGGATCTCTTTCGGAAAATCTAAGAATAAATGAAAAAAACTTGAAAGATTATTATTTTATTGGTATGAAGAAGAAATTATATTTTACTTTCATTTAATTTTTTAATATAAAGAAAGTAAGCTTTTTACGTAAATATAATTATTTTTATTCTAAAATGTTTTATATGCAACCAGTATTACTGAAATGTATTTTAATTTATCTATAATGTAGAATCAGCCTAAAATATTATTTACTGGTGTGAAGTATATAACGAGTTAAACTAAAAATTTCATAGGCGGTACGGATTTTAATTGAGAAATTTAAAATATGTGATGCATATAAAATAAAAGTACAATAAAAGAATATAGACGCACATATGCTTCCATATTCTTTGGTACAATCCTTCAGATCAATGGTTATAAAATAACAAAAGAATTTCATAAAGTAATAGTCCCCTTATTACTGCTAAATAGTATAGTGCAGCGTTTCGTTTCTGTGGTGCAGCTAAGGAGTATAACAGGCCCAGCAACAATTTCTTGATCCTAGGTACTACCTAGGTATTAAAAACTCATAATACACAGTACGTACAATATAGAACACAAAACTAAAGTAATACATTTAAAGAAAGGTATCGTTTTATAATAAAGTTAAGAAAAAAAATGGCTTTAATAGACTTTTATTAAAGCTGACCTATCTACGTCTATGAAATTTAAAAAAGCTGCTAACTTCATATCAATTATCAAACGTCAAAATAATAAAGTTATTTTAATATAATATAATCTTAATCTTGATGAAAATAAAGTTTTTAGTTACATATTAAGTTTTTCCATATCTAATTCAAAATGCAAAGAGAACGACGAAATAATGCCGGCAATCGTATGGCCAAACTGTTGGACGAAGAAGAAGAATGCCAGGATGAGTTTTACAAACAAAACTATGGGGGTTTTGAAGAAACTGCTTCTGATAATGAATATGAGTAATAAATTCTACCAAATTTCAAGTATAATCAATTAATATCATATTTTTTAGAGCTGAAGAAGAAGGTGAAGACTTAGTCGACTCTGACTTTAGTATTGATGAAAATGATGAACCGGTTTCCGATACTGAAGGAGATGAGAATCAAAAGAAAAAACGGAGACTTGTTACTAAAGCATATAAAGTACTACCGAAACTTTTTAACTTCATGTATATTGTACATTGATTTGTTGTAGGAGCCAGTACCAAAAAAAGAAAAACAGAAGCAACCAAAACCACCAAAAACTTCTCAAAAAGTTAAACGTTTATCAAGTTTTAGTAATGAATCACTTGGTATGTATAATCAGACAATGTAAATATCTCATATACTACACTGGTATATGTACATTATAGACTGTTATTATAATTTTAGGTAGAAAATCAGTACGGAAATCAACACTAGCCCGGACAGCAGAAACAGCACAACGAGTAAAGGTTAGAGATCTTGAACAGAGGAGGAAGGTTAAGAAGCAGTCGGTAGAAGAAATACCAACACAAGCTGAGCTTCTAGCTGAATGTAAAATTACTGAACAGGAGAATTTAAAATCTTTAGGTAAGATTTGTATTTAAAGATCTCAATTCAGATAAATTTCTTATAAATGCCACATGTTGATTTTTAGAAAGATATCAGAAGTTGGAGAATGAAAAGAAAGCAAAAAGGCCTTTAAAAAAACAAGGTTCTGGTCCAGTGATACAATACAGATCTACTAGAATGCCCATTATAGAGGAAGTTAACAAAGACAGGTACAATTTTGTGTAATTTATTATTTTGTCAAGATATTCCAGTATTCCAAATTATTTGAAACTTCATTATCAAACCTAACAAAACTTGTTTTTTGTCTATAGACCATTACAACTTTTTTTAGTACTATTAAAGAAGAGGTAACAGAAATCCAACCAAAATATTGTGAAAGAACATTTATTACAATATATAACGATCCAAATGATGTTGCTTTCAAGAAAGTATTTAATGTTAAACAAGCTCCAATTTTACCCAAGAAATTAAAGTGTGCTGTGACTGGGTAAGAAAAAACAAAAAACATTTTTTTATATAATTGTTTTTGATATCGTGTATAATATGTATCAAAAGTAGGCAACCTACAGTTTACTGTAGAATGTTTTGCCTACAGAGACACAGTTATTATTTTCTCTCATGCCAAGTATGCCACTTATAATATATCGTCGTTAGGAATGAAATATCTCCAATGTAAAAATATCCTAATTTTACAGGAGACACAAAAAACAGTTAAATAACGCTAATTTATATTGTATTAAATTAGTAATTGATTTTTTTGGCCAAACTAAGATTGATATTGATATTAAGGTGAAATTGATTCCTTAAATCAGCGCAAAACATTAAACTAATAAAAAAATATTACAAACGCGCACATTGGAGAAATTATAAATAATTGAACTGGTACATAGTAGGAATTTCAAATATTGTGTATGGCATGTCATAGCACTATACACCTTGAATTTGGTGTTATTAGGGGAAAAAGAGTCATATAAACAGTAAAGTGATTTGTATTATCTTTATTTTAAATAAACAAACTTCGACATGTAGTATCAGTGTATGATATTTTTACAAACACCACCGAAAGTATTATTTTTTGTTGATTTTAGGAAGAGTATCGTAAAAGTGATGATGATCTTTTTCAATAACTGATTTGAGGTCTTGCAAATGTTTGAACTTGTCTTCTGATATTTCAGGAGGTGTCTTGAAGAGCGAGTTTTCATAAACCGACAGGTCTTGGCTTTCTCTTCTGTGTGGTAGTAGCTTCCAGTTATCTGAGTAGTCAGTGATGTAGTATACCTCTCCATTGGGACTATATTTTAATTGTCTTATATCTACAACTTGCGGATCTTTGGCATTTTTTTCCAGGTCTTATTGAACGAAAGTTACTGTCAATAGCATACTTTTTAAAGAACGTAAAATCTATGTTTTTAATATTATACGGATGTTTTGGCAGAGCAAGACGCATTCTAGCAATGTAATCTATCGGTGAATTAATTGGAGTCTGAAAGTAATGTTCCAAAGTTAAATGAACTGAATCTGCTTCCATCATAGTATGGACTTTTTCAAGATATAACTGCTGTATTGTAAGGGATTTTGCTCTTGCTGAATCACTTAAAGCACTAGCCAGAGTTCTTTTTCGATTTTGGTAGTTGCATCCATCTGAGATGAATACAAGAGTTTGATAGTTAGCAGGAATATTATTTATATAATCTATAAAACAAGATGTAAATTCATTGCTACTGACTCCACCATTTGCTTCATGCCAAACGTACAACTGGACATCAGGGCATCTTCATCATTTGGAGAATAAATGGTGAAGTTGTGTACTTGAAGTTTAAGCTCATAATACAATTGGGAAGTTAATACTTTTGGACACGTTAAGAAACTTTGAAGATCAACTGTAAGAACCAATTTTTCAGAATTTGCGCTACTTTTTAATAATTTTTTTGCCCGTCTTCCTTCTTTCTGCTTTGGCATGTGCATCATAATCTTCAGTATTTATTGTCTTCATTTTCTGTGCAACACACGTATCACATTGATCTTTCCTTTGCTTATGTATGCCAATTTTCTCTGCTTCTAAAACAACTTTAAACAACTTGATATGAGCAACTGACTGCTTTCTATTATCGCACCATTCTTTATATATATATATATATATATATATATATATATATATATATATATATATATATATATATACATATAAGAACAATAATTATTACCTACCGAGATAAAAGATATCTAACCGTAGTAGTGAATTTGTTTACATACCTGTTTTTGGATTTTTCATTATAAATTTCATTTTCAATAGGAGCAAAAGTTTGGATAGAATTTTGCACTGGTAAATAGCTTATTTGAGAAAATTTGAGGATAGGAATTTGACAGATGAAAGTATGAAATACCTCCAATGTGCAGATATTATAATAGATAATAGCTCCAATGTGTTTTTTAAGCACATTGGATTTATTTCAGTCCAACAGTTAATAATATGTTACATTGGAGTAATGCATTTTTAGACATTAGGGAAGTTAGGAATCGGTACGCACATTGGATATTTTTCTAGACTGTAAAACTATTCATAGCGATTCAGAATCGCTTAAAATCTGAATTACCAGAAATTGCACATTGGAGGTATTTCATTCCTAACGACGATATTTTAATAAAATGAAAATATTCAATAATTTTTATAGAGCTAATAAAAATAACGCACTTTCCAGGAAACCCGCAAGTTATATCGATCCTGTTACTCGAGTTCCATATCACAACAGAATTTGTCTAAAGATAATTAGGTTGGCCTATTATGATTACATGGAACACCACGGAGATAAGAACAATCCATTAGTAGTGAATTTCTTGAAATGGTTGTCACAGAACAAGAAACGGTTAAGAAACGAAATAATTACAGAGCAAAAAGTGTCTTTCCAGTAGGTTTAAATGAATAAAGTATTATTATGATTTTTATGTTTAGTTTATTATTCCTGTATATATTTGGTATATCTGGTATAACTATTATTATCCCCATAACCATTATGTCACCCATAATAACTATTATTATGGGTGACTTCAACACGAAAATTGGTAAAGGAAGAAGCAGTGAATTCATAGGTGATTTTGGTCTAGGGCAGAGAAATGAAAGGGGAGAAAGATTAAAACTGTTTGTAGAGGAAGAAGAATTTGCAATACTAAATACATTCTTCAAACTACCACCAAGACGCTTGTATACCTGGGTCTCCCCGCAAGATCAACCAGGACACGTAATACGAAATCAAATTGATTACATAATGGTGAACAAGAGATTTCGTAATGGATGCCTATCATTAAGAGTTACCCCGGTGCTGACGTATATTCAGATCATGTTCCTGTTGTTGGTAAATTTAGGTTTAGATTCAAGAAGGTCACAAAAAAGAATAGTAACAAAAAGTGCGATATGAGAAGATTAAAAGATAACAAAACAAAAGAAACAGTCGCACAGATTCTTTCAGAAAAGCTAAGTAATATGGAGCAAACATATAATGCCGAAGAATCACTCCAAAATATATGTTAAACCTTTAACAAGATCAGAGAAGAACATCTAATAGAAAAGAAAGATACGAAAAAAGTTGGATGAATGACAATATACCTACTGCAACTTATGGAAGAAAGAAGAAAATCAAAGTACAACAAGATTCAGAGACAAATAAGGACCGAAATACGAAAGGCCAAAGAAAATTGGTTAAAATCACAGTGTGAAGAAATAGAGCTGTTAAAACAAAAACATGATACGTTTAACATGCATAAAAAGGTGAAACAAGCAGCTGGTTTTCAGAAATCCAACACAGCTAACAAACTGCTAGACCATATATCATCACAGACAAAAATCAAGAAATCCGCATATGGACAAAATACATACAAGAACTCTTTGATGATACTAGATCCGAACAACCTCCATCCTACATATGTGATGACCACTTACCAATAACATCAGATGAAGTGCAAAAAAGCCGTATTACAACTAAAAGATGGCAAAGCTCCTGGACCTGAAGTCCCAATTCATAACACTACCAAAAAAACAACGTCCGAAAAACTGTAGTGATTATAGAATGATAAGCCTTATGAGCCACACTTTGAAAATATTTCTACGCATCATCCACAGTAGAATCAGAGATAAATATGAAGAAGACCAGGATGAAAACACAATTTGGCTTCAGAAATGGACTGGGAACTCGAGACGCCCTCTTTGTACTAAATGTATTACTGCAGAAATGTCGAGATCAAAGGAAAGACGTCTTTGCTGTATTTATTGACTATGAAAAGGCCTTTGATCGAGTACAGCATCACAAATTAATTACAATATTAAAAGATAAAAGAGTTGATAGTCAAGACATACGATTCACAGAAAAGTTATACTGGCGTCAAACAGCGACAGCTTGCATAAACGGAAAATCAACAGAAATATGTAAAATACAAAGAGGTGTCAGACAGGGTTGTATACTATCCCACTGTTATTTAATTTATATTCAGATAGAATATTTAAAGAAGCGCTGCATAATTTGGAATGGGGCGTGAAAGTTAAGGGAATTCTGATAAATACAATCAGATATGCAGACGATACAGTTATTTTAAGTGATGACATGAATGGACTACAATGCCTTTTAAATGCCATTGATACAGTGGGAAGAGAGTTTGGCCTAAACATAAACTGTTCAAAAACAAAACACATGGTGTTTTGCCGTTTTTAGCACATCAAGATGCACGATTATATGTTGATGGTCATATAATTCAAAGAGTGTCCAGTTTTAATTATCTTGGTTGCCATATTACTGAACAACTAGATCCAGATCAAGAGATAAAATGTAGAATCGAGATAGCCCGCACGACATTTTTAAAAATGAGGTCATTCTTCTGTAATGATAACTTGCAACTTCAACTTCGAAAGCGCATGGTTAAATGCTACATTTGGTCAGTCCTCTTACACGGTGTCGAAGCATGGACATTAAAAATATCCACCATTAATCGTCTGGAGACTTTTGAAATGTGGCTGCACATACGTATACTAAAAATTCCATGGACGGCTATGCTGACAAATGTGGCAGTCCTTTAGAGAGTAAATGCTGCTCGCGAGCTGCTTGATAACATCAAATGTAGAAAGATGGTCTATTTTGGACACATAGTAAGAGGAGACCGATATAATATTCTTCAACTTATTATGATGGGTAAAATCGAAGGACGCAGAGGAATTGGTAGAAAGCAGGCCTCTTGGTTGAAGAATATCAGGGAGTGGACAGGAATAAGGAAAGCTGAGCAACTCTTTAGAATAGCTCGAGACAGAGACAGTTTCGCCATGTTTATCGCCAACGTCAAGGGGACTTGATAGGGCACGTTAAGAAGAAGAAACATTTTTGTTCAAAATTATCTCAGCTTCAATTTTTATCTTTAATTTTTTTTTCCATGGCTTACAGATTCTTGGTAAATTGATTTTCTCCTCTGCGATCGGGGTTTTAGGTGAAAGCCGGGTGGTATGAATGTTAAGCTTGTTGTATATTTTTTGGGGTCCCAAAATTGATATTCTCAGCAAAATTCAGCTTGTTTCTATCAATGTCAGAGCCCAAATCTCTGACGACTGGACTATTCAGTCCAGGAAAAGAATAAAGATAGAATTCCTTCAATATGTATTAATTTTAATAAAAGAGAATCAGACCACATAATTGACCCAAGTCGAGTCAATTATTTACCTTTTGCATTCCCAGAAACTATATGCAGATCACTTCTTTGTACTCGTTTACTGTTTGTGGGTGTAGTTGTGGTCTGATGCAATCACTAATAATATTCTCGAATAAAATATTCATACAACCAATATTATGAATGAATGGCTTTTGCACAATTCAAAATTTATAGTTTGAAAGAAGCATAAATTATTATAAAGGTAGAAGTGCAAGGTAAAGATAACAATATTACTGTTAGGCCAGTTAAAGTGTTAGTACCTATAAACGTTTATTTGGCAAAATGGAAAATGTATCTACAAATAGTTTCCATAATTTTCAATACACATTATGTAAATTTGCAAAATTAATAATTTATAAATTTGTCATTTTAATGAAGCTGATTAATCTAGACATCTTGGAAAACGTATAAAAAGACATTAAAAAATTCACCATTGAAGAAACAACGGAATTCGATGAAATTGAAAACTCGAGGTTGGGAAGGGTTACTTCTCCTTCTCATCGAGTTAGATCCTAATATTATGTGGGGCTCTGATAAAACATTTGGAAGGGGAAAAGTCATTGAAAATGTATTAAATTGTTCTAGCACTTGCCTATTAAATACCGGATCAAGTACTTACTGCCATATATCTTCTGGTACATTTTCAGCAATTGATTTGAGCTTTTATGACCCAAAGTCATCATCTCTATTAAACTGGCATGTTTTCGATAGTCTCTTTGATAGCAATCACTTTCCAATTCTGATTTTAAATAGCGAGAATAAATCTAGCAATTATAATGTACCCAAATGGCGAATCGCCAATGCCGATTGGATTGGCTTCTGCTCGTATCTCGAAAAAAAAAAACTTCCACTTCTGTCTCTTTCTGATGACGTAGACGAATCTCTGAACCTTCTTATCCACTGCATTATCTCTGCAGCTGAACTACATATTGGCAAAACTTCTGCAACCTATACACGGAAGAAAATACCATGGTGGAATAAGGATTGTGAATATGCAGTTCGTCAATGCAAAAAAGCATTAAACAGATATCGAAGAACTCGAAATAACGAAGATTTGTGCAATTAAAAAAACTAAAGGCCAGAGCAAAATACATGCTAAAAGAAAGCAAGAAAATTTCATGGAGAAAATATACTTCATCACTAAAAACCAACACACCTTCTGCCCAGGTATGGACGAAAATACGACAAATGCATAGCCGTGTAAGACAAGTTTTGGTATCCAAAGTATAAATTATCAAAACATCGTTATCAATGACACACAACGCATTGCCAATTTACTAGCTGATACGTTTGAACAAAAATACAAATGACAATACTAACCTAACATATCATCAGGCACATTAACTGGAAAGGCTCCCACAATAAAAATTCGATCTTATTAACACACCATTTACCTTAGAGAAACTAATTATGGCACTCGATTTGTGTAAAAAAAAACAGCCTCTGGTCCAGATGACATTCCTTTCATATTCTTAAAAAAATTATCTACTCCTTTCATCATTGTTTTATTAAAATTTTACAACGGGATTTGGAAACGATATAATTTTCCTAAGCGGTGGTGAGAATCATATATTATACCAATTTAAAAAGTTCACAACCAAACACAAAGTTTATCTAATTCATATACGCCAATATCGCTGACGTGCACCATGTGCAAATTAATGGAGAAAATTGTTAACAAAAGATTGGTCTGGTTTTTGAAAAAAAATAATTTTATTTCACCGTCACAATCCGGTTTTAGATCTCATTGTTTTATATCAGAGAATTTGGTAATTTTACAATCACATATTTCCGACTCTATGGCCTGTAAACAAGATTTATTAGCAGCCTTTTTTATGTAGAAGGAGCCTTTGACACTGTTCAAAAATCTGTAATACTCCAAAATCTTCAACAATGTGGACTTGATGGAAACATATACTACTTTGTGCAGAATTTTTTAGATGATAGAACTTTTAAAATTATTTTAAGCGGAAAGCTGTCATCTACTCTTATTCAACATAATGGAGTACCACAAGGTTCTGTTATAAGCACAACTCTATTTAGTTTGGCATTTAATGATGTAGGCAAAAGTATTCATCTTCCAGTTAAACACGCATTACACGCTGATGACCTTGTACTCTTTTGCAGAGGAAAGAATACCGAAACAACCTGTCGATTAATGCAAACAGCCATTGATAATATTGAAAGGTGGTCGACGCATATTGGGCTTTCCTTCTCATCTAATAAAACTAAAATCATGAAATTTAGCAGAAAAACGACAAAAGATAATCCAATTTTGACATACAACGGAGTATTACTAGATGTTAGAGTATTACTTCCTGCCGTTTGTAGTGTATACAGGCTGCAGATGTAGCCGCTGTGTTGTTAGCTTAGATTAAGATATAGGCGCCGGAGTTAGGCAACACAGATGAGAGGGAGGTCATGGGAACGTAGCCGAAGCTCGGGCAAGCATGTATGTTTGAGGGTTGAGAATAAACTGATGTTGTGAAGTAACGATTATTATTTGTAACCCCTCTTTGATAACACGACATGGTGGCAGCTGGTGCTTTGTTTTGTTAACATTAAACAAGCAAAGAGTGGTCGAACGTGACAACAGTGCAAATCTTATGCATAACCTATAAATCAGAGGGGACCTAAAATCCTTAAAATGGATGCACCTATCCAAATAAATAAAGAAGTGTTTGCGAACATTTCGGCTCCAAGCGAATTTGATTTTACACAGCCCCAGACATGGCCCCAATGGAAGAAAAGAGTAGAGAGATATATGTCTGTAAGTGGATTTGGACAAAAATCTGACAAGGATAAATTAGACCTACTGTTGTATTTAATGGGAAATGAAGCAGAAGATATTTTACTTCAAAATCAACCAGTGGAGAATGCATCCTTTCAAGATGTAATGCAGATTTTCGACAATCATTTTATTCCCCGAAGAAATACAATCTTTGAGAGATTTCAATTTAATTCAAGGGTACAAAGGCCAGGAGAACCTGTGGGAAACTTTATTTCAAGTCTACATACTCTTGCAGAGCACTGTAGCTATGGAGCTCTTAAAGATGAGTTAATTCGTGACAGGATAGTTATCGGAATAGCTGATAAAAAGGTGAGCGAAAGAATGCAACTAAATGATGGTTTGACACTAGAGAAGGCAATACAAATAGCACGCCAAGCTGAACTTCAAGATAGTCAAAATAGAATTATGAGACAGGAGCAGTCAGTTAGTGCAGTTAAACAGGACTACAGGGAGCGTAGTGATAAAAGACATCAAGGTTACAGATGTGGATACTGTGGCATACCTACATGTAAAAATAGGGAGAAATGTCCAGCCAAGTTCTCTGAATGCAGATCTTGTTCACGTAGAGGTCATTGGAGTGTGATGTGCAGGAAGAAAGCTGTCAGAGCTGTTAAGTGTTCAAGGTCCACCAGTAGCAGTAGTACAGATGACGAAGGAAGGGATTCAGTAAATCAAGTGGTACATACAGATTCCTTTATTGGCCAAGTGTACCTAGACAAGAAGGATCGTTGGTATGTAGACATCTTATTGGATGACAAATTTAAGGTACCTTTTTTTGTGGATACAGGAGCAGATGTTAACTGCTTTCCCTATGAAAAATTACCTCCAGAATATGTGGGTAAAATTGTGGCATGTGATGCAATTGGTGCAGCGGACGATCATAAATTGGACACAGTGGGTAAGCTACATATAAAATTTACTTATGACGGTTTTACAAATGATGAAACAATATATTGTATTAGGAAGTTGAGACAACCTATATTAAGCAGAGAATCAATCATTAAGTTTAATGTTCTAAATTTTTCTAATTGTAAGCTTAAACAGGTAAATCAAATCAGTTGCAGTGTTGTTCATTGTAATCAATCTGAGAGTACTAATATGTTTTCAAAATTTAATTTAGAGTCTGTTGCTAAAACATTTCCTGGTATTTTTAGTGATATAGGTGAATTTAAAATGGAAATGTCAATTAGAATTAAGCCAGATGCTAAACCTTATGTACAGAGCGTTCCCAGAACTGTTCCTTTACCTCTGTTACCAAAATTAAGAATTGAAATTGATAGATTGCTAAAATTAGGGATAATTGAACCCATTGAAGATCCTACTTCTTGGGTCAGCCCAATTGTTTGTGTGGACAAGGGAGATTGTGTACGGCTTTGTGGTGACTATACTAAACTTAATGAAAACGTGTTACGGTCACATTTTCCTCTCGGGAAAATATCTCATACACTAGCACAGTTGAAAGGGTCTAAATTCTTCTCAAAATTGGATACCACAAGTGGGTTTTACCAAATAAAATTGAATAAGGAAAGTCAGTTGTTAACAACTTTTATAACACCTTTTGGCAGATTTTTCTTTAAAAGGCTTCCATTTGGTATATCTTGTGCCCCAGAGTATTTTACTATGAGATTTTCAAAAATCTTAACTGGCATTGAAGGCTGTGTTGTCCATATAGATGACATTCTTATTCATGCAAGGACAATAGAGGAACATGACAATATTTTGAACACAGTCCTAACAAAACTTCATAAGGAAGGTATTACACTAAATAAAAACAAATGCTCTATAGCAACAAAAACAGCTAAATACTTGGGTCATATGGTCTCTGAGCAAGGGATATTAATTGATCCAGATAGGGTTAAAGCTATCCGTGATTTTCCTGAACCAAAAAATAAGACTGAGCTGTCAAGATGGCTGGGTATGATTAATTTTGCTGCAAAATACATTCATAATAAATCTGAGATTCTTGAACCATTAACACACTTACTAAAAAAAAATATTAACTTTTTGTGGGGTCCAGCACAAGATAAAGCTTTCAGCACTTTAAAACAAAAGTTAGAGAGCCCTCCAAATCTAGCGTTTTTTGATGCTAATAAAACCATAATTGTTAGTGCAGACTCAAGTTGTTTTGGTATAGGTGCATGTCTATTTCAAGAAAATGTAGATCATACTCGGGAAATAGTGGCTTTTACATCTAGGCTTCTGAACTCAGCTGAAACACGATACGCTCAGATTGAGAAAGAAGCTCTTGCACTTACATGGGCAGCAGAATATTTTTATGATTTTATTTCAGGAGTTCCTAACCTAATTTTTGAAACAGACCATAAACCTTTACTACAAATTCTGCAAACTAAAAATTTAGATGAGTTAACGCCACGTTTGCAAAGATTTCGAATGCGTTTAATGCGATACAAGTATACTGTAATCTACACGCCGGGAAAAAATTTAATTGTAGCAGATACTTTAAGTCGGGCCCCTTTACAAACAGATACGTTAGCTAATAAAGAACTAACTGCTGAAACTGCAGCATATGTGCAGTCAATTATTCATAATTTACCAATTAAAGATTATTTTTTGAATTTAATAAAAACAGAACAAGAAAATGAATATATTTGTAAAAAACTAAAAGAATATTCTTTGTCTTCTTGGCCTGAAAGATCTAAATTGCCATTTGAATTGTTGCCATACTATCAATATAGATATGAAATTTCCTATTCGGAACAATTACTTTTAAAAGGGTCTCGCATAATCATTCCTAAGAGTCTTCAACTCAAGGTGTTGGAATTTATTCATACAGGCCATATGGGAATTGTAAAATGTCGAGATCGTGCCAAACAGAGCGTTTGGTGGCTGGGTTTGTCATCCCAGATTAATAACCTTGTCACACATTGTCCCCAATGTGTTGAACACAGAGTAAATCATAGAGAAACATTTCATAAAGACAATACTGTACAAAGGCCGTGGCAAAAACTGGGGGTTGATTTGTTTAAATGTTATGATAAGTGGTATTTGATTGCCACTGACTACTTTTCACATTGGTTTGAAATTTTTACTTTAACCAATATGACAGAAGATGCCATTATTCCTAAGCTTAAAGATATTTTCTCTCGTTATGGTATCCCAGAGGAAGTTAGATCCGACTGTGGTACTCAATTTTCATCAAAATTTATAAAGTTTTCAAAAGAATATAATTTTGTTCATACGACGAGCAGTCCGCACTGGCCTCAGAGCAACGGTGGAGTGGAACGCACTGTACAAATTGCAAAAAGATTAATTCAGAAAAAACAAAAAAGAGGACCTAAGTTTGGCATTGTTAGCATATAGATGTACACCCTAGAATGTGGTGTTTCACCTTCTGAATTATTAATGAATAGAAAATTAAGATCTAACTTACCCCAGCTTCCAAGCTTATTAAACTTTTCAAAAGAACCAAACACTAAAAATAAAAAGAATGAAATAAAGGATAAACAAGTGAAAAACTACAATAAGCGACACAATGCCAAGGATTTAGATCCTCTTAAGGTTGGTGATTCTGTGTGGGTGGTTGATATCAGGAAATATGGGCGAGTTGTTGCGATCTGTCAGGAACCCAGGTCCTATATAATTGAAACTGAAACCGGGAAATTTAGAAGAAATAGATGGCATTTGATTCATGCACCCTACTGTTTCCCTGTATTGAGCACCCAACCAGAATCCTCAAATGATTATGTTCCGCCAATTTCTAGTAACACAAAGCTAATGCCTTGCTCTAATCAAAGCAATGGTGACATACAGGGTAAAATAATGGAGGAAAGTAGTAGGGGGGAACCCAGTGTATTTCAGGACAAAATCGAACAAAGTGGAAATCATGTTTTACCTCCATCGGGTCAGGATAAAAGCGATAGTGTATCGGACTTTGAGTGCGTAAAGCCTAGCAGGCCAAAAAGACTTGTGAAGAAACCGGTTCATTTAACAGATTATGTTTGTAGTAGTTTAAGTTAGTTTAGGTATAAGATCAATAATGACACAGGATCTTTTATAAAAAAAAGGAGATGTGTTGTTAGCTTAGATTAAGATATAGGCGCCGGAGTTAGGCAACACAGATGAGAGGGAGGTCATGGGAACGTAGCCGAAGCTCGGGCAAGCATGTATGTTTGAGGGTTGAGAATAAACTGATGTTGTGAAGTAACGATTATTATTTGTAACCCCTCTTTGATAACACGACAGCCGCAAAAGAAGCTTTTACTTTGGATATACCTATATCAAATATCCAGTTACATAATGATATTAAAAAATGTTTAAAAAGCGTATATATGACAAATGGCAAGCTAATTGGAACACAACTTCGAGTCACTTACACGATATATAACCAGTTATACCTCCCTTAGAGCTACCACCTATGCCCAGAAGACACAAGGTTATTCTAAGAAGATTAAGACTTGGACTCACTCGTCTTACACATGGCTTTCTAATGACATCTACCGATCCACCTGTATGCAGCCATTGCAGCAGTCCCTTAACAGTCAGCAGAATGTCCTCATCTTACTGCTAAAGCCGGCCACTCACGATACAGCGGCGTTGTTCAACTTCGTCGAGTTCGACGAATTAACAAGGATTTTGATCGTGTGTGACCGTGCATCCAACGAAATCGTACAATTTGACCGCAGACAGACTGGCCTGTCTGCTGCAGTACTGCAGAGTTGATCTCGTCAATTTGTTGAGCGTGTGTGGCCGTTTACAATTTGTTGATACTGCAAAAATACAATTTTAACTACACACTTGCTTTGATCATATAGAAAATCGACATAGCTTGATTTAGTGAGAATTTTTTAAGAGTTTTTGAATTATATAAAGAACAAGAATGTTTATGGCGAATTAAAGGTAAAACGTATCACGATAGAAACGCCCGAAAACAGACAATGGACATTCTAATTTTAAAGTTCCAAGAAGTAAACAAAGGTGCGAATGAAGAATATGTAACAAAAAAAATAACAATTTTAGAACTTGCTGTAAAAGAGAATTAAAATTAGTATTGCAGTCAAGTAAATCAGTTGCAGAAACAGACGAGATTTATTTTGGACCAAAATCTTGCATTCTTTGCACCAAAATCTGCTTTTCATTTTAGGTTTCTTTTTACGATTAATTATACACAAAGCAAGAGACGCTAAAATGATTGTTTGATTTGACACGGTCGAGAACCAAACAAATACTGCGGCGCAGTGCGGTGTGTGGGTGCACCAGATATGCCAACAAATTGAACAACGCCGTTGTCCGATTTTGTCGAACGACACCGCTGGACCGTGAGTGGCCGGCTTAAAAGAAAACAACACCAGTTGGGAGATAATATTAAAGAAATGTTGAGTGAAACTCAGAAATTTGTAAACCTGTTTAAATATTTAAAAGACATTCAAGTGCTTAGTAAACTCTAAATTTTAATAATTATGTGTAACGGTTAAAATTGTTATTTATGTATCTTTTTGTACTGTGTATTGTCATCTTACTGTATATACCTTACATTGTATTATACTGTCATCGTGTCAATGACCTCTTAGTCGAGACACGTTAATTGAAATAAAAAAATAGTACATTGTTTACCGGGTAGGAAAAGCTTAACATTCCTGGACGATTGTGAAGATTGCTAAGTCGAGGCGCAAGCCGAGACTTAGCAACACAGAGTCCAGGAATGTGGCTTTTCCTACGAGGTAAACATACTATTTTTCCGCAAATCGTTTAAAATTCGACAGATATTGATTGATTAAAAAAAAACGCGATAATTTTATTCCCAAATAAATGGTGCTTTGAAATTCCTAATAAAATTACTTGGGTTACTATGGAAACGTATTGAGGTTGAATTGTCAAACTTGGCGCTTATAAATTTAATTGCTGGTGTTCTCGAAAGTAAAATGATAAGTGATGATGAAATTTCCATTCCTGGGACTCCTCCAGAGCTGGTTGAGGCAGTGAATACTGCTTCATTAGAATTATTGCCAAAGAAATCAAGAGAAAAGTACGAAAATGCATACAGACGTTTTATGGATTATCGTATGAGTAAAAATACGAGTTCTTTCTCAGAAAATGTTGTAATGGCATACTTCCTAGACCTTTGTTTAAAGATGAAATCTTCAACATTATGGGCCAATTATTCAATGCTGAAGTCAACCCTTGCACTTAAACACAATGTAGATATATCTACATACTCAAAACTTCGTTCTTTATTGAAACGGCAAGCTCAAGGTTATAGGGCAAAGAAATCTAAGATTTTAACGAAGGAAGAAATTGAAAAATTTATCCAGGAAGCTCCAGATAAAGAAAATTTAATGATTAAGGTAATTTACAAGGTTTTAATTTCTATTTAGATTATAGCTTTATTTATTTTTTAGGTGGCTGTAATATTTGGTATTTCTGGGGCCTGTAGAATGGATGAGTTAGTCGGAATGACTGTACACGATATAGAAGACTTAGAATCTAAGCTTTTAATCAGCATACCTGATTCGAAAACCAACAAACCAAGATCATTTGTAATTAATCAGATCTACTTGAATGTTTATCGAAAGTATGTTTCGTTAAGACCAGAAAATATGAACAGTGACCGATTTTTCTGGTGCCGACATAACTAGTTTAAAGAGGCATGGCGGATGGAAGTCATCAAACGTTGCTGAAGGATATATCGAAGAATTGCTTAACAATAAGGTTGAGGTGGCAAATAAAATTTTCACAGTACAAAATATTCAACAAAATGACACTTCCACCCTGCATGTTGTCCAAAATGTTTCTCATAGTTCTAAGAGTGTTCCTCCAATGTTCAATAATTGTACTAACTGTGGAATTACTGTAAATATAACAAATTGATCTTAAAAATGTATTCAGCAATGACTTGATGTTTTCAAAATATAAATTAATTCCTTATAAGCAATGTGTTTTCTATCATTTATGTAGAACACTAACAACTGTACGGAAATATCATTCCCTTACAGTAAGGAAATGACATTTCCTTACAGTAAGGAAGTCCTGATTTTTTCTTCAAGAAATTTTGACAGGGATGTCAAAATTTCCTGGCGATTTGCGGAAAAATATTGCTATACAAAAAAATAACATTCCTGGTAATAAAAATTATAACCTAATTCTAAAAAATGTAAGTTTTCAATGCTTGGCCTAATAATTTGGTATGATCACAGTATAAAGAGGTTCCATGGAACCTCTTTATACTGTTTTATGGTACAGTATACTGGCATATACTTAATTTTCTCAGTACAAATGTTCGGGCCATAGTTATTTACATTTTCCGCTATAAAACAGACATAAATAATTGTTAATAACTGAAAATAAGGTCTCTGATCTTTCTATACAATTCAGATATTCGTTACTCGTTACTTTATAGTTCTACTATAGTTTATAAAATGTATGTTAATCCCGGACTAAAACAGACAAGTGCAAGGTGATTAAATCGGAGTTTTAAATCTGTCACGAGACGCCAAGAACAAATACGACCGACTGATGTGAAAGATAAAAATTATAATCATGTCGAATCAATAGTTGCATATTTATCAAAGTTGACAGTGGGCGGACAAGTGAAAAGATCGTAGGAAGACTAAGAATAATAAAGTCTATTAGAATCGAATGTTGGTTTAGTTATTGGCACACGACTTGAGGCGCTACGGTTGCTTAAGGATGTCTTGGACCAATTGCTGGCTAAGAGCGCCACTTGATTGACTAAAATGGACAAAGAGAATCTTAGCGCTTAACTACTTTTACCAAATTATTGTTACATGGTGTCACAGAAATCTTTACACTTTATTTGGACTTTATAAAGACTTGATAAAAAAAATCTATAGGTAAAATCTATATTTAAAAAGTATGTGTTAAGTCTAGATCTTATGTTTACGCATACACTTTTCGATCTGACTAATTAATAATGATCAAAATTTAAAAAAATAAGAATATTTGCAATAGAGTGATTTTTTATATTCGTTCGGAAAATTATAAAAAAATAATAAATACATGTAATATACATATTACACAATGTTTGTTTATACATATAAATAAATATAATTAAATGTCACACACTATTCCCGTGTTCGACCAATAGGTTTTAACGGGTAATGAGTAAATGTTTTTTGATTTTTGAGCGACAAATATAAAATGTAAAATTAAAATGTATTTAAAAAAGCTACTAATTATACTTCATTCTTGTAAATTGAAATCAATAAACATTATTATTATTATCCCAGATTTACCCATACGGCTCACACTCCCTCTAAGGGGAAAATTCACTCATCCCAGATACCTACGGTATCAAAAGGATTGAGCTCTGGTGGGACTCTTTCCGTGTTATCGAGCCCTAGGTGACTTGGTATGTTGGAGTATCTCCCAAAAATGTTCGTACACATCTGGTCGTCGCGAGGAGTACAGTTTTCTGCATTGCCTTATAAAGATGTTCATTTAGACCCAGCTGTTTTATGTTCGCTAGGAGGTTTTTGGGAATAACACCAGTAGTAGATAGAACAATAGGTACTGTCTGGGTACTTTCCATTCTCCATTGTTTCTTGATTTGTATTTCAAGATCTCTATACTTGGCGATCTTTTTCGTTGTATTTAACACGCAAATTGTTAGTGTTAGGTATCGCCACATCAATAAGTGTTGTTTGCCTGGTAATTTTATTCACTAGTATGATATCCGGTCTATTATGGGCCACTGGTTGGTCTGTGAGCACAGTGCGGTCCCAGTATAGCTTGTAGTTGTCATTTTCAAGCATTTTGTCAGGGATATATTGATAATATGGAAAACTAGAGCATGGAGTTGGTGTGATAATAACGAGAAAAATTAGTAGATGTATTTTAAATTTTGTCCCAGTGTCTAACAGAGTAATACTACTGCAAATAAGAGCCAATCCAGTGAATGTAAACATAATACAAATATACGCTCCCACTTCAGATAAAGACGACGAGGAAGTAGAGACTCTCTACCAAAGCATAGAGGATATATTAAAACGAATACCTAAACATGAGGTCATCATAATGGGGGATTTCAATGCAAAACTTGGGGCCGAACGGAAAACGTCTCTAATCGGACCTTTTGGGTTAGGACAAAGAAACGAAAGAGGTGACAGACTAGAAATATTTGCAGAAGATAACAAGCTAGTGGTTCTGAACACATTTTATAAACTACCACCGAGGAGATTGTATACATGGAAGGCACCAGCAGATAAACCCCATAACGTAATTAGAAACCAGATAGATTATATATTGGTAAATAGAAGATTCAGAAACAGTTTTAAATCTGTCAAAACATATCCAGGAGCGGACATTGAATCTGACCACATACCTTTAGTGGGAGTCATGGATGTGAGACTGAAGACAATAAAGAAAAAGTCTAGACCTAACTACGACCTGACAGCCCTGCAACATCCGGAAGTTAAAAAGCAAGTGGGGGAATATATTAACAACCAAGTTAAACAACTAAAAGAAGAAAATAACATCCAACGAGAAATCAATCAATTCGAAGAAATAATTAAGAAAACTAAACAAGATCTGCTAAAACCAAACAAAGAAACAAAGAAGAAATCTTGGATGACTCCAGAAATCCTTCATTTAATGGAACGCAGAAGGCTAATTAAAGGAAATAAAGATGAGTATAAAAAAATGCAGGCTCACATCAGAAGAAAAATAAGAGAAGCTAAAGAAAATGAAGCTGTAGAGAAATGTAAAGAAATAGAAAGACTACAAGCCAAGCATGACAATTTTAATGTACACAAAAAGGTAAAAGAAATAACGGGTACTTTTAAAAAGCGAACACAAATGAAACTCATAGACACCAATGGAAAATTAATCATTGACACCCAAGAGATGAAAGACAGATGGAGAATATATTTGGAGACACTTTTTCAAGACCAACGAACGGATTATAGGCATCCATTTTCAGAGAGGATGACGGGCCCGGACATACTTAAATCCGAGGTAGAAGAAGCAATAAAACGGATGAAAAGCAGGAAAGCTGTAGGGCCTGATAATATCGAAGCTGAATTTTTAAAACTCTTGGAGGAAGAAGGAATAATTTGGATCACGGCTGTCTTCAATAAAATTTACAATACAGGAATCATCCCTGATAAATGGCTAGAATCAGAATTCATAGCGATACCTAAAAAACAGGGGGCTAAAAAGTGCAAAGAATATCGAACAATCAGCCTAATGAGCCACATGTTGAAACTGTTTCTTAGAATCATCCATGGAAGAATTTATAAGAAGTACGAGGAACAAATATCGGACAGACAGTTCGGCTTCATTAACGCAGTGGGTACCCGAGAGGCACTTTTTGGAGTACAGGTACTGATTCAAAGATGCAGGGACGTTAACTGCGACGTATACGCGTGCTTGATTGACTACGAAAAGGCATTTGACAGAGTTCAACATCAAAAGATGATAAACATTCTAAAAGAGGCAGACCAGGATGACAAAGACCTCAGAATAATTTCAGAACTCTACTGGAATCAGACCGCATACATGAAAATTAACGGAGAAGAAACAGATCACATAAAAATACTACGTGGAGTTAGACAGGGATGTATCCTATCGCCGTTGATATTTAATATGTACTCAGAGAAAATTTTTAACGAGGCTCTTTACGGAATAGACGAAGGCATCCTTCTAAATGGTGAAAGAGTAAACAATGTTAGATATGCCGACGACACCATGGTGATAGCAGATAGTTTACAAGGACTTCAGAGGCTAATGGACAGAATAAACGAGTACAGTCAACAGTACGGACTAAACATTAATACCCACAAAACGAAACAAATGATTATCAGCAAGGAGAATATAAACGGGGCTCATCTATATATTAATGGGACGCAGATAGAGCGAGTAAAACAGTATTGTTACCTGGGAACTATTATTAACGAACAGTGGAGCAATTTACAGGAAATAAAATGCCGCATAGGAAAGGCAAGAACGGTCTTTAACAAAATGAGCGCCATATTCAAAACTCACAACATATCCCTTGATACAAAAATGAGACATTTGAGATGCTATGTTTTCTCTGTGTTGTTGTACGGGGCGGAGGCATGGACGCTTACAGACGCCACTATTAAAAAACTTGAAGCATTTGAGATGTGGCTTTATAGAAGAATGCTGAGAATATCATGGACAGCAAGGATCACGAACAAGGAAGTTCTAGGAAAAATGAAGAAGGAACCAGAGATTGTGTTTACGATCAAACGCATAAAATTGCAATATCTGGGACACGTTATGAGAAATCAGCACCGTTACTCCTGCTACAGTCTATATTGCAAGGTAAAGTCAAAGGTAAGCGGGGACCCGGTAGAAGGAGAATATCATGGCTGCGGAATTTAAGAACATGGTTTAAGAAAACCTCAACGGAGCTGTTTCGAGCCGCAGCGAGCAATGTTATGATTGCCGATATGATTTCCAACATCCGAAACGGATAGGAACCAGAAGAAGAAGAATATTGATAATAAGAAAGATGGTCGGTTTGGAGAAGTCCCAGTTTGTCAGCTAGTTCTTGGTGGATAATCTTTCCTATTGAGTCATGACGTTCTTTATAATCGGTACCGACAACAAATGCCTGGCAGCCACCGGTAAGATGTTGGATAGTTTCTTGGGCTTGGCATCCATATCGGCATTTGTCATTTTGGACGTGAGGATCTTTAACAATATATTTTAGGTAATTTTTAGTTGTAATTACCTGATCCTGAATGGCAAGTAGGAAACCCTCAGTTTCGGGAAACATGTTTCCTGATGTCAACCAATAGTTCGACGATGTATTGTCGACATATTCTTGGCTGATCTCATTGAGATGTAGCCCATGCAGAGGTTTACTCATCCAGGTGCGCTTTTTTTCTTGGTTAGTCAGATGGTTTATGCGCATTTCTTGTTTCCTCAGTTTAAGCGGCGTTGTGTCATCTACTGTGCAAATTGCTCGATGTAAAGTAGATGTCTCAGCCTGTACCTGAAAAAAAGATCTTAAATTAGCAATTTGTTTATCTAATTGCTCACCTATATCTATAAGTCCTCTTCCTCCTTTATACCGCGGCAATGTTGTTCTCTCTACTGCACTGCGTGGATGATGTTTTTGCGCCTTTGTGAGAAGCGATCTTACTTTCCGCTGAAGATCCTCTATATCCGTTTTTGACCACTTTATAATACCAAATGAGTAGCTCAGCACCGAACGACTTACGTATTTAATGCCTTAAACAAATTTTTATTATTAAGATATGACCGATTTAGTTGTCTTACTCTTCGCACGAACTCCGAATTTAGTTCAGTTTTCATCTGTTTATGGTCAATTTTCCGCGCCTGTTTTACTCCGAGATATTTGTAAATATCATTTTCACCAATTGCCTAGATGTTTTGGCCATCTTGCATATCGAAACCTCCGGGCTGAACCTTTCCTCTGACTATATTTAGTATACGGCACTTGTCTAGTTCAAAATGTATACTGATATCATTTGAGAAAGTTTCTACAGTTTTTAGCATCTGATCTAGGTGGTTTCGAGTGGAAGCCATTAACTTCAAATCATCCATATACAACAGATGATTAAGCTTCGCCACAACAGTATTGTTATTTTTGATGCTAAATCCTGAGTCAGTGGAGTTCAGCAGCTGAGATAGTGGGTTCATCACTAGGCAGAACCAATGTGGACTCAACTAGTCCCCCTGGAAAAGGCCCCGGTTAATAGTGATATCTTTAGTTTCGATATTGGTTTCACCAGGTATTTGAAGGTGAATTTTAGTCTTCCACTTCGTCATTATATGCTTCAAAAGGTCACGAGATTATCATCGACTTTATATATTTTCAATATATCTATAAGCCATTCATGCGGCACTGAGTCAAAAGCCTTCTTGTAGTCAATGAAGGCAGTATAAAGGTTTCTTTTTTTGGTGTATGCCTGGTTAGAAATGACGGAGCATCCTTTCTGGTGAGGCTCTATGATATTGTTTAGAGCACAGTGTTGGTAGATACGCCGGGCCACACAGGATGTGACCAATTTGTACAAAGTCGGAAGACAAGTAACTGGGCGGTACTTGGCTGAATCTTGGGTGTTATTTGATCCTTCGGTATTGAATAAGTGGTTCCCTGAGTAAGAAATCATGGCATTTCCTGTGAATTAGAAATAATATTATTAATAAATACTGTTAAAAGCTCATGAACACTCCAAAACTTTAATCAGAAGTTTTGAACTCCGTCTGGTCCAGGAGATTTCCAGTTATGAAGCTCTTTGATGATGTTCAAGACTTCTTCATTCTTCAACATTTAAAATTAAATGTATGGTCAGTTATAGTAGGTACATATTTAATTGGGCCATTTTTTATCGAAAGAAATTTAACGTCAGATAGTGGGTGTAAATGTTCGGCGTTATTTAGATGAGATAATTTCCGGACGATAAATTGGTAGACAAGGTAGAATTGAATGGCCTCCACGTTCACCCGATCTCAATCCTAAAGTTTATTTTTATTAGAGATACTTGAAAAATTCAGTTTACAAAACTTAACCAGCACGTCTTGCATAGCTAAGGCAATGAATTATCGATGAATCTCGAATAATTTCTAGACAATCATGAAGAAATGTTGTAGACGCATTCTACCGTCGATTAGAGTGCTGTCAACTCACAAATGGAGCACATTTTGAACACTTAATAACGTAACTATTATGTTAAAAAATATTCTAAACTATCAATTGTTACGTTTTAATGTATTTGAAAATAGTTAGTATTAAAACATTTATTGAAACAATTTAGGCGTTGCCAGACTTCTGTTTTATGTATTTAAGACCTTCCAGACTACATAAAATCATAAGTGTTACATATGGTTGAACTCGTATTGAATAGGAGATTCCAATATTGACTGAATATATAGGGTGTATACAGTCTTTTTCCTGGTACTCTCCGTTCTGCATATGGTGCCCTATGGTGACATAATATTGTGGAAAATATTTTATACGCTTCATTTAGAAGCGTAATTCCTCTGTGGTTAGAGCATTCAAAGAGATCTTCTTTTTTGTGTATGGTGCAAAGTAATCCAATATTCCAATCATTAGAGAGGGATTTTTGTGTCCATATTTCTTTTATGAGCTGGTATAATGCCATTATGGTATCGTGACAACCTTCTTTATATACTTCAGATGAGAGATTATCTATTCCGGATGGTTTGTTTCTGGTTAGTTTTTTAACTGCATCTTTAAGTTCTATTAGTTCTCGTAGAGGATAAGTTCTATTTCATAGGTCAAGAAGAACAAAAAGAAAACTTACAGTTTTATGATTTTCAATTAAGTTTTAAAATTTAACCAAACGAGCAAAAAAAAAATGGTAGGAAAACGATATATTTAACGATTTTTAAATACCTTTCTAATGAGCATTGGTAAATTAAAACCCATTTAGTAGATTCGAAGATACAGCAGTTTAAAAATAGTCACTTTTTCCAAAAATCGCATTTTTTTATCATTTGTTAACTGATATTATTTTTTTTTGATAATCTGAAATTGCATAAAACCTAAATTTTAAGCCTTTATAATGCTACATTTTGTTAGTCCTTGGTTTGTTTTTATTGGTGTTTTTGATTTGTATTTCTGCACATACTTATGATTGATTGAAACATGTGTTTTGAGTATCCTCATTCACACATTTTTTTTCACTCATTTACAAGACACTTTTCCTTTCTTCTTTCTTCTCTTATCCTGTGGTTTATGTCTATTTCTCCGGTTCTGTCCAAAATTAAAAATATTTTGTAGCAAAATAAAAGTACTTTGGTTTAGTACAACGAAATAATAAAAACATTTTAAGTAGAAAGTTTTTGCCTTTACTAGCTTATGCATAAATATGAGCCCATAAATTCTTACTACGCCGTGTAACTTACTTGCAATTTGTCGTATTAAATCCCCAACAAAGTTGCCATTTGCTTTTTTAAGAAATAAATAGATAGCAATTAAGCATCACCAATAAACAACCTAGTAACATTTCGTCGAGAATTTATAACTATTATACTAGGTATTACTTAATAAACTCAAAACATGTAGCCGGCTACCTACACACCTAAAGATTATTGATTGGGATAACATCAGTAATACCATTAAACGACAAATCATGCAATAATTTCAAATTTATAACTTTATAAGTGTTTCTCCATGTATGAACGTAGAGGTGAGTAAAAGCAGATCTTTGATCGTACGCTAGGACCGTACTTGCGAGAAATCTAATAGAAGAGCATTCACGCAAAAGTGGATAAGTCCAAATTTGCAATTTTTGAGTTAGGTATGGATTCGTCATCTAAAAGCAAATATCAATCGATATTTTCATCAAAACTCGTGCTTAACTTGACAAATACACAACAAGGACAACTGGAAGAAAGTAAATCTGATATTGTAAACTCAATTGAAAAGTTCTACGCCGATCTGTACCGTTCCAGAAACGATCCCCCTAGCTCCTCAAAGCAGAACTTAAAAAGACAGATAACAAATATCAACTCAGAAGTGATACCCGAAATAAGTCACGAAGAAATAGAAAGAGCAGTAAGAGAAATAAAAAGAAATAAAGCTCCTGCAAGAGATGGAATCTGG
This sequence comes from Diabrotica balteata, assembly GCA_918026665.1. Classification (NCBI taxonomy): domain Eukaryota; kingdom Metazoa; phylum Arthropoda; class Insecta; order Coleoptera; family Chrysomelidae; genus Diabrotica; species Diabrotica balteata. The sequence continues at coordinate 145,888,887 of OU898281.1, forward strand.
AATACTAGCAGAAATGCTGAAGGAAGGCGGAGAAGAAGCCATTACATATCTTCTTCTTCTTCTTCTGGTTCCTATCCGTTTCGGATGTTGGAAATCATATTTGCAATCATAACCTTGCTCGCTGCGGCTCGAAACAGCTCCGTTGAGGTTTTCTTAAACCATGTTCTTAAATTCCGCAGCCATGATATTCTCCTTCTACCGGGTCCTCGCTTACCTTTGACTTTACCTTGCAATATAGACTGTAGCAGGGAGTAACGGTGCTGATTTCTCATAACGTATCCCAGATATTGCAATTTTATGCGTTTGATCGTAAACACAATCTCTGGTTCCTTCTTCATTTTTCCTAGAACTTCCTTGTTCCTGATCCTTGCTGTCCATGATATTCTCAGCATTCTTCTATAAAGCCACATCTCAAAGTCTTCAAGTTTTTTAATAGTGGTGTCTGTAAGCATCCATGCCTCCGCCCCGTACAACAACACAGAGAAAACATAGCATCTCAAATGTCTCATTTTTGTATCAAGGGATATGTTGTGACTTTTGAAGATGGCGCTCATTTAGTAAAGACCGTTCTTGCCTTTCCTATGGGGCACTTTATTTCCTGTAAATTGCTCCACTGTTCGTTAATAATAGTTCCCAGGTAACAATACTGTTTTACTCGCTCTATCTGCGTCCCATTAATGTATAGATGAGCCCCGTTTATATTCTCCTTGCTGATAATCATTTGTTTCGTTTTGTGGGTATTAATGTTTAGTCCGTACTGTTGACTGTACTCGTTTATTCTGTCCATTAGCCTCTGAAGTCCCTCTAAACTATTTGCTATCACCATGGTGTCGTCGGCATATCTAACATTGTTTACTCTTTCACCATTTAGAAGGATGCCTTCGTCTATTCCGTATTACATATCTAAAAATACTATTTAATAAATGTCTATTCCAATACAACATACCCGAAGAATGGAATACTGCTAAAACAATACTAATATCGACCAATTTCACTTCTTTCACAACTTTACAAAACCTTTACAAAAATTATTACAAACAGGTAAACAATTAAATTTGACCATGATGGAAATACATATATCCTGGTAGCCATGGATTATTTTACGAAATGGACTAAGATCTATGCGATACCAAATCAAGAATCTGCTACCATTGCAGAGGTACTTGTTAAAGAATTCTTTAGCCGATTTGGTGTTCCCTTGGAGATCCACTCCCACCAAGGGCGAAACTTCGAGTCAACCCTTTTCCAAAACGTTTGTAAATTAATAATAATAGTCTCCCGTTTTATACCGCACGCGGCTTTGGGAGTATAGCAGGGTAGTCTGCTATATCTAGGGCCTACGGTATACAAGGAAGGTAACATGGCCAGTGCTACGCTTCAACCGCCTATTATTACCCCTGGTTTTACCCAAGGTACTCATTTTATTCAGGCTGAGTCGACCTGGGGCCTATAGACATTTTTAAAAATGCCTAGTTGTTCTTGCCGGCGGTAGGATTCGAACTCACGACCACCGGCATGCGAGGCAAGCACACTACCGCTTGCGCTACGCGGGCCCTCAACGTTTGTAAATTGATTGGTGTAAATAAAAACAGAACGACACCCTGTATCCTCAATCAGATGGAATGGTCAAGAGAATGTTCACCTTCACCTATCCAAAGTTGTATCAGAACATCAAAGAGATTGGGACCAGCACATTCATTTATTCCTAATGGCCTACTGCTCGGCCATGAATGAAACTACAGGCCAGACTCCAACCTGCCTGATGTTATTTCGTGAAGTTCGTTTGCCATGCGACCTAGAGTTTGGCTGCAGACCTCCGAAGAACATGTTGCAAGCGAAGATTATGTCGACCGCCTAAAGTTAAGAATGAACAACATTCATAAACTTGCCCGACAACACATCCAGTTAGCCAGTGACAGAATGAAAGATCAATACGATTCTCGATGCAAGAATGAAAGCTATGAAGTAGGTGATCTTGTTTGGCTTTATAATCCACAACGTCGTCGTGGCTTGTCTCCTAAACTACAAAGACAATGGAAGGGTCCGCATAAAATTAAAAAAAAAATAAATGACGTAATATACCGAATTAAGAAGTTGCCGCAAGGTAAACCAAAAGTAGTTCACATAAATCGTCTTGCACCTTATGCTGGCTCAAATAAAACAGAAGAAGCCCGAACTCTTCAACATGAGATCAGATATGACCGACGACCAAACTTTAATGAATTTATGTTAAATTACGCAGAGAGAAAGAGTGCTAGATTCGGCGTGACCACAGAAGTGCAGCAGGATCTTTTTAGTGTTCCGCATAACGTCTCTCTAGCCGACTGTGTTCCCCAAGATCTTGAGACGACTAAAGGAATCTCATCCGTATTTTATAAGAAGTTCGATCGTTTAGACGATTTAAAAAATCAGCAGCCTAAATTTGGAAGAGTACTGAGATTAGATGGTCCTCGATCTTTGCTGTATATGGTGACCAGGAAGTCGTATATAGACAGGGCAACCTACGAGGATATATGGCGTACTCTAACTAATTTGAAGAAAATTGTGTGCAATTATGAAATCTAGAATTTGGCCTTACCCAAGATAGGTCATGCACTAGAAAATCTAGACTAGAAGATTGTCAGAAGCATGCTTGAAGTGATCTTCCGAGAAACCGGCGTACGAATTACTGTGTGTTGCATTAACCCGCAGAGATCGTGTTCTTCAAAGTCAGTAAACTGTTACTTCTTCTTGAAGTGTTCATACAGAGCTGGAGAGTCCTGTAGATTCCGGCATCCTGGGCCTACATATAGAGTTGCTGATCGGGACGCTCAGATCTAAGAGGGGAGCAGTATTACGAACATACATTCTACGTAGCCCATATAACGGTCGCAGTCCTGGACGAGGATGATCTGTCCTTCTAAAGCGACAGGAACTGTCCACCGCTGGAGAGTTCGACCCGTCTAGCAAACGAATTAGAGGTGGATTACGCCAGAATATCTAGTACATAATAACTTTTGTATATAAGCATACCTTCTATGAGTTAAAGTTAGTTGATGAAAGATATTTTCGTACTGTAAACTTATAAATAAATATATTTGTATAAATCAAGAACCGCTCGTTTTATTTAATCTCGCTATAATATTAAACATTGGTCACTTATTTGCAATAGTTCCCCAGTTCTGCAACAGAAGGGCATTTTTCCTTGTTTTTTATATCTTATTAATTTCTCACAGTCCGTTCCTGATCGCCGAGCCCACTCTTATGGACCCAATTCTTTTCCTTTCCATTTTCATATTTATGAAAATGCAAACAACTTCCTACATGTCGTTTTTGAAATAGGCGATATCAAGATGTTTTTTGCGGATAAAATTCTCATTTGTATTCTGTCAGAACGTACGAGCTGAATATTACCAAAGAAAAAGTTGCTACAGCTATTTTTGTTTGACTATATTTATATATTTGTGGTAACATCAACAATTTGTTTTCTTTGTAGGGTGTGACTAGGTGAGTTGGAAAATGAGATGATATAGAACAGAAAAGAAAATCCGAAACGGATGTTATTATTTTAAATATTAAAGTCGATTTTTAACATACATTGCTGTTTGCTGAAATGCAATGGACCATAGGCAATAGAGAAGAAAAGTATACTAACTGCGACGTGAGTAAAAAATGAACGCAGTTTTGGAATCGTACTCAAATATCTGCACTAATTTGTTAAAATCAGTAATACTACTTCTTCTTTTAGTACTCTGTCCGATTATCCAACGTTGGCGATCATATTCGGCGTTCATTCTCGGATATTTCGGAGCCAGGATGTTCTTCTTCGGCTTAGGCCTCTCCTTTCGGCGATCTTATCCTGTATTATGAGATGTAGAAGGTTATACCTCTCTGGATGTCTCATTACTACTACTACTACTAACGGTTTACAGCGTTCTCCGACGCCTTCCGACTTCTAATCGCCATTCTTCTCTATTTAACCATAAGCCTGGAGCGATTTCTCTTTCCTCTAGTTCTTTTTCAATTCCCTCTCTCCAGCTTCTTCTTGCTGCAGATCATTATACAGGGAAAGATACTGGGCAGAAGAAGCATAGGCCGACGACGTGTATCCTGGCTAAACAATTTGAGGCAGTGGTACAATTGTAACTCTGTTGAGCTGTTTAGAGCAGCAGTGTCAAAGGTGAAGATAGCCGTGATGATAGCCAACCTTCTTAAAGGAGACGGCACTTAAAGAAGAAGAAGCTTCTTCTCGGCCTTCTTTTTTTCCTTCTCCCTTGTGGTGTCCACGTCAAAATCTGTTTCGGAATCCTGCTATCTGGCATTCTCTGTACATGGACGTACCATATTAACTGTTTTGTTTTTATATCATCAACTATTGTATGCTTGACTTCCATCATTTCTCGTATTCTCTCATTTGGTATCCGATCTTTTCTTGATTTGCCTGCTGATCTTCTCCAGAAGTCCATTTCTGTTGCTAGTAACAGTTTCTTTGTTCTTTGTTTCATTGGCCAAACTTCACTGCCATATGTGATTACACTTTTAAGTATGGCGTTGTATATGAGTTGTTTGTTCGCTTTAGATATTGTTTGGTCCCACAGAATGCCGTTCATCATGGATATGGCTTTTCTACCCTGTATGTTTCTGTCTTTTATAGCAACATCGAGTGTTCCATCTTGATTTATCTTCATACCCAGGTACTTGTATTCATCACAGTGTCTAATTTCTACCCCATCGTCTAATATAATGGACTGCTTTGTCCCTCCAATACACATGGCTTCAGTTTTCTTAATGTTGACTTCGAGAACCCATTTGTTATATTCTTCTATTAGCTTCCGAGTCATGTAACTCAAGTCGTCATGATCCTGAGCAATTAGTATTTGGTCATCAGCAAAACATAAGGTGTACAGTGTAGTCTCGTCATTGAGAGGTGTTCCCATGCCATTACATTTTCTTTTCCACAGCTTGAGTGCTTGTTCCAGATGAATTTTGAAAAGGGTAAGCGAAATACAGCTACCCTGCTTCAGTCCCTTCGTGACCTTAAATCCCTCAGATATCCTTGATCCAGTTTTAATTTTTGCAGACGTTCCATTATACAGACTTTGGACTGCTTTGATAAGACCATGATTAATATTGGTTTGCTGTAGGGTTGTCTTCGAAAGGAAGATACTAAGAAGAATAATGGGCGCATTCTGTGAGAATGGTATTTGGAGAAGGCGATATAATTGCGAATTGTACGAGAAGTATAAAAAAATAGTAAATGGTAGAGATGTAATATCCTTCATAAAAATAGGTAGGCTTAGATGGGCTGGACATGTGTCAAGAGCAAATGAAAATTACCCACCCAGACGAACTCTATTATCGGTCCCAGTGGGAAATAGGAGTAGAGGCAGACCACGACTGAGATAGAGGGACGGTGTGGACGAGGACGCAAGGAAAATCGGCGCGGCAAATTGGCAACGGTTGGCGATGAACAGAAACGACTGGCGAAATAGACTGGGAAGGTCAAGGCTCAACTAGAGCTGTAGCACCACTGATGATGATGATGTAGGGTTGACCATAGTTTACTGAGGGGTACACTGTCATATGCTTTTTGTAAGTCTACGTTCACCAGGTGAACTTCTTTATTGACGGCTGTATTTTTCCCAATAACTTGCATAATAGAGTACAAGTGGTCTACTGTGGATCTCCCAGCTCTAAAACCAGCTTGCTCCTCTGCTTCGTAATCTCTATAGTCATTTTCTATTTTGTTCTTAATAAGTTTTACTTATTTGTAATGGTGACGAATTTATCTTCTTCTTCTTCTTCAAGTGCCCTGTCCATTGTGAACGTTGGCTATTAACATTGCAATTCTGATCTTGTTTACGGCGCTTCTGAATAGTTCGACCGATGTGAGCCCGAACCACTTCCGCAGATTTTGGAGCCACGGGTGTCTTCTCCTGCCTGGCCCTCGCTTACTGTCTATTTTTCCCTAAACAATTAATTGCAGCAAACGGTACTTATCGTATGCTTCTAGTTTTCTCATGAGCGTCTCCGTCAGCGTCCAGGCCTCCACACCATACAGTAAGATCGGAAAAATGTAGCATTTAACTAGACGTAGTTTTAGGGGACGAGACAAATCCTTGCTTATGAGGAGCTTTTTCATATTGCTAAATGCTGCTCTAGCTCGTTCTATTCTCGTCTTAATTTCTGTGGCTTTTTGAAAATATATTCTAGGTATGAAAAAGTAGAGGCGTTAGAATACATCCTTGTCTCACTTCACGGCATGTTTCCACTGCTTTCATCGCGTTGTGTCCAATTCGTATGTTTGACATTGATGCCAATACAAATTTTTGATAATACGGAGGTCTCGGTCATCAATTCCTCCTGTTGCAAGACATCTATAAGTTTGTCATGGTTTACTCGGTCAAAGGCCTTTTCGAAGTCGATAAAACACATATATACTGGTTGTCCTATATCCCTGCATCTTTGAACCATGACCTGCAAACTGAAGAGTCTTCTCTGGTTCCAAGGTTGTTTCTGAAACCAAATTGTGTTTCACTTAGTTGTACTTCTATTTTGTTGTAAATTCTCGAGTGCAGTATTCTTAAGAAAATTTTTAATACATGACTCATCAGATTGATAGTGCGTTAATCGCTACATTACAAGTTGTTGACAGTAGCCAGTCTACTGCTATATGTCCTGTTTCGTATGTTTTTTTGAATAGGCTTAGAAGAGAATGTTTAATCTTATCTTCGAGTAGTTATATAACTACTCGAAATGGTGGAACTATACATAAGTCTAAAAGTGGTGTAAAATAAAGATTTTAACATTTGGTACCTGGAAAATGGAAACTAGACATATGTGGGAAGTTGGAGTCTTGAAACTTTATTGTTGATGGGTGGGCATTTTATTTTATTTATTTAATAGCACTTTCAAATATAAAATATATTAATTCCTATTGCATACATACCCCAATAACATGTTTTTTAAAGATATTTGCATTGCGTCGAAGAAAAAGTTGCGTTATTGCCGATTTTTTATCCACATAATTTTTTTATATTTGTCCCTTTTCTTGTTCACCCCGTATACAAACAGCTATTATCGAAAATACCATATTGAATCCAGTCCCCACGGGCGAATATCTTCGTAGGCAGAACTGCGGTGACGTCACCGAGTCGGTGGGCGCCGTCCTTACCAAAAGTGCAGCCCACGACGGGCAACCATGTGGTAGAAAGACCCATATTCAGAAGTAAGTGGCGGTTCGAGATGATTGTGGGCTGAAAAATCGACTAGGAATAGGCCACGTAACGCTGTAATAAACAACCTAACCTTCGCTTCTATCAATGATTTGTAAATTTTTATTTAAAACCGACATTTGCAACAAATTATTAAGTAATTTATTAATTCTTAAATTAAGTTTAATATCAATAAAAAGGAAATAAAACTCGTTGGATATAATAAAATATAATTCATTTGGTTTTGATTTGATCATCTAAATATAAGTGTCATGAGCCACACCTTGAAAGTGTTCTTAAAAGAATAATCCATCAACGGATATATAAAAAAAAACTAGAATTTTGAATGGGAAATCATGGGAATTAACTTGGAAATGTTAATGAAATTAAGTTTAAGTTAAAGCAAGTTAAATACCGCGAGAATATTAAATCTAGATAAACTTAGAATCACAAAACATGCTGAAACAAAGAAACGATCTTCTGAGACAAATCAAAAGAGACACTGCAGAATTTAAAGAAATTAATCGAGTAACAAAAAAACAGATAAAAGAGGACATTAAAAAACATCAAGAAGACTGTATAGAACAAATCATAGAGAAAAACGGAAGTCTCAAATGCACCAAACCGAAACTAGAAAAGAAAAACATAATAACCATTAAAAATGAACAGGGACAACTAGAAAAAAGTAAATCTAATATTGCAAATTCAATTGAAAAGTTCTACGCCGATCTGAACCGTTCCAGAAACGATCCCCTAACTCCTCAAAGCAGAACTTTAAAAGGCAGACAACAAATGTCAACTCAGAAGTGATGCCCGAAATAGGCCACGAAGAAGTAGAAAGAGCAGTAAAAAAATAAAAAGGAATAAAGCTCCTAGAAGCGATGGATATTAGCAGAAATGCTGAAGGAAGGCGGAGAAGAGGTCATCAAATATCTAAAAATATTATTTAATAAATGTCTATTTCAATAAAACATACCCGAAGAATAGAATACTGCTAAAACAATACTAATATCGACCAATTTCACTTCTTTCACAACTTTACAAAACCTTTACAAAGATTGACCAATTTACTGTTTGTATTTTGAGAACGATTTCCGAAGTGGAAATTGAAACGTCAATAAACGTATTTTTATCTTTAATTGTGGCTTATTCCCAGTTTAATAGTAATTAGTAAGGATCTGTTTAATTGTATATTTAACAGATGATATGAATCAATAGCGTTTGAGGGTAAAATAATGGTAAAATAATAAAACTTTATGAAACAATAGCAACATCTATTCTGTTATGAGGATGTGAAAGTTAGGTAGTGGCTCAAAGGAAATGGAAACGAAATGGAAATTAAAAACCACAAATAAACAGAATGGATGAAAATAAAAAAACTAAATAAATAATGTAGATGTTGTAAGTTTTAAGCCTGAACAGGTAATCCAGGTAAGTCTAAACCCTGGAATGATGAAGAAAATTTTAATTCCTCGATACATAATCAGAAATAGATCATAGGACGTGCGATTCAAGGTAATCAAATTATAATTTGAGAAATAACTGTGTTTGTAGAACTGATAACCTCTGTTATCAGTTGTAATTTTATGGGGACTTTAAAACCAAAATAGGCAACAAAAACATTCTTTACATAAACCAATTATAAATTTTAACTAATTACTTCTAACAAAAATAAACTGTGGATATAATAAATAATTCCAATATCGGAATGACAAAGTATTTCTTCATATTATTTATAATTGGCGGAGGATGTTTAAAATAAAGTCTCCTTATAATTTATACGTTATAATTACGTAAAAAACTTTTTGTGGGTACTATTATTTATATAAATGTTGCAGCAATCTAAGACAAAAAACAATGGATCCAGAAGAAATAGAATTTTTAGCTGAAAAGGAGTATGTTACAATAATACCTACGCTGCTATCATTCACCTAATAACTGGTAATGTAGGACCATTTCGAGCTAGCATTCCAACTAGGGTACCCCTTTGGATGGCAGTGACATTAAAATCTAAGAGAGCTATGAAAAAAGTCATTTCTGTAGATATGTGACTGTATTGGAAGAAATAAATTATTTAGTGAAATGAAAAATTAAGATACTTTTATTTTATTAATTTTTATTAATATTTTATTAATTTACCAGCAAAATTAATCAGATTAACAAAAATAAACATGGATGGAGCTCGAGCTATAGTAACAACAGAAGAAGGTAGCACAAAATCAATTGCAATAGAAACAGGAGTGCGACAAGGCGATTCCCTGTCAACCACATTATTCAACATAGCAGTAGAAGGTGATTTTCGACACAGTGATTATAACTGATAATTTGGAAGATCAGCAGTTATTACTTGATAGGGTGAATAGCATAGGTAAAAAATATGGCCTCAAAATCAACATTTTGAAAACGAAATATATGGTCATTAGCAGAAACCCTCCAGAAAACCCGATATTATGCATAGGTGACAATCGTATAAATCGCGTGAAAACTTTTAAATACCTTGGCACCACAATCAATGACCAATCGGATCCACAACACAAGATAAAAACCCGAATACAAATGGCAAGACAAGCTTTTGTGAAATTCAGACCGCTCCTATGTAATCAACACCTAAACTTCGAAATACGCTACAAAATGGTCAAGTGCTACATATGGTCCATCTTGCTTTATGGCATGGAAACGTGGACTTTGAAAAAAACATCTATCAACAAACTTGAAGCATTTGAAATGTGGTCATTGAGAAGAATGATGCGCATACCTTGGGTGGATAGAGTTCGAAACGATGACGTCCTTAATAGAGCCGGCGTGGAAAGAGAACTCTTTGAATTAATTAAAAAACGCAAGATTGGTTACCTTGGGCACATATTGAGAGGAGCAAAATATGAAATACCACAGTTAATCCTACAAGGGAAGATCGAAGGTAGGAGAGGAGCCGGCCGCAAACAATTGTCCTGGTTAAGGAATATTAAAGAATGGACAGGAATACACAATACAGGTGAGCTGTGTCACGCCGCCAAGAACAGAATTCTAGTAATGAGATAGTCGCCTACGCACTTTGGTGTATGGCATGTTAAGAAGAAGAAGTAGAAGGAACAGTCAAGGCCAGCAAAATTAAAGGAACTATAGGAGCCCACTCCTCAACACAAATAGTTGCATATGCAGATGATCTAGTTCTTATGGAAAGAGACAAGGAAAGGTTAAAATAAGCAGTAACAATCCTGGCAAAAGAAGCACGGAAAAGAGGTCTAGAAATTAACGAAGGAAAAACAAAATATCTACTCTACTCTAGAAGAGAAGATAACAGGAGAAGAGAAATCAAAATAGAAAACTACACTTTTGAAAGAGTTCAACAATTTATATATTTGGGAGTAATAGTGAATGGCCAAAACAAAAGAAGTGTTGTGTTAGAAGCTAGTAACGGAACGAATACTAGCTGGCAACAAAACATACTGGAGATATCATAGGCTTATGAAGGACAAGAACTTGTGAGAATGTGCCTCACGGAAAAAGATGAAGAGAAATTGAGAATTTTCGAAAGGAAAATCCTCAGACGGATTATGGGCCCGATAAGAATGAATAAAGGGGAAATGAGAAGAAGAATGAATCGTGAACTAAGAGAGATAATGAAGGGAGAAGATATAGTTAGATTTATTAAAGCACAGAGGCTGAGACACATAGAGAGAAGGAAAAACGACCTACTGATTAAAAAGATCACCAGATGGAAACCAGAAACTGAAAGTTTGAAAGGAGAAGACCCAAAGAGAGATGGGAGGACCAGGTCATGAGAGATATCGAAATTCTGAAAGTGAGAAACTGGAGGGAACTGTGCACATAACGAAATGAGTTAAAGGAAATTGTAAAGAAAGCCAAGTCATACAACAAACTTCGACAACATACAAGTGGAATGCGGAGTGATTCACCCCAATAAGCGAATCAGATATCTCTAAGTAAGAGCGGCAAACATTCCACCCGGAATGAAAAGCCCTAATGATGATGATGATGATATATTCTAAATAGCAGATATAATGAAATATTGTTTGGGGTTGGGTTTTTATACATTCATCATCATCATATTCTTCTTCTTCTGTTGGTATCATTTTCATTGAAGGTTAGCAATAATCTCGGTGAAGTAACCTCTATCTTGTATAGCTCTAAATAGAGTATTCGAGTCCAAACCAGTCCAATCTCTTATATTTTTCAACGACGCATGTTTTTTTTATAATATGGCCAAGATATGAAGTTTTCTCTTTTGTACGTTATAAATCTTTTGGACTTTCACTCGGTACCAAGTAAAAATCCAAACATAGGTCACGAAATACAAATTGCTAGAGACAACTAAATTGCTGAGCTGTAAAGAAGAATCACTTTAACATTGGCCCCATATGCAGCACAACAGATGTCTTCATACGCAACATGCCAAATTATTTAAAAAAGAAGACGCTCGACCAATGTGTGCTTCCAGTCATGACTTGTAACCGTTTCAAAAGTTGAAAAAAACTTTTGAAACCTACCTACTGTAGTTCCTAATACTGTAGTTCCTAATAGCTCGCTTCGACCGTCCCCTCAAAATCACAGCATTTGTTAACTCCACGAAATTCATCTCTCTTCCTCTTTCTTTCTTTGAACATCCAACAAACAGGACGAAAATTTTGTTTGAATGGTCTCTTGACGAGGTAAGCCGACAAATTTCTTGTCTCTTATATATTTTCAAATAAATGACCAACTCAATGGCCTAAGTCAGGCCATGGAGTTGGGTGTCTACGTTAAAAAAAATGACATGCATACTACCCTCCATGCTATGCATGCTCAACGAGTCATACAATCTGTAGTCAACACCCCGAGGTTGAGCGGCAACACAAAATGTATTAATACTCATACGCTTATGAAACGCACCTGGCGCATCATAAGCGCCTTCACATTTTATTCTTTTTCAACTTGCCTTGAGTAAAATGTCTTAAATCTTTCCTATCTTGGCTATTAGGTCTTGGTCTTCCGACCCCCAATGGCTATTAGGTTTCCGTATGTAGACGGGTCACTATATTTCTTTCTTCTACACTCTCATTCACCGGGTGATTGCCGGTTTAAGCAATCTCCCACTAACTGACCAACGGGTTCGGGCTGATGAGTTAGTAAGTGGTAGAGTACTTTTTTGTCCTGGGGTTGAGAAATTGGCTCCAAGGGTGAATGAACTTGTTAGTGGTCAACGGCATAAGGATGTAGAAGGCAACGGGAAACCACTACAATAAAGATCTTCAGATTTGCCTAGAACAATAACCGCGAACAATAGATGGGCGGGCCATGTGGCCAAAAGGAATAATGGGCGGTGGACCCAAAAAATTACAGTGTAAAGACCTCTAGCTGACAGAAGATGCAGAGGTAGACAACCTACACAAAAGACAGATGACGTCAAAAGAATCGAAGGAATTTAGCTGCAGGAAGCTCAAGACCGACAAAACTAGAAGAAATTAGAGAAGGCCTATGTTCAACTTTGGACGCAGAAGGCTGGATAATGATTGTGTTATTAACCAACTATATTTCTTTCTAAAAATTGTTCCTAAATATAATTCATAAGAGAATCTACAAGCTGTGTGAAAGTCAAATTTCCACCAATCAGTTCGGGTTCACAAATGCTGTTGGTACTAGAGAGGCTTTGTTCTCAGTACAAGTCTTATTCCAGAGATGATGAGATGTCAACTGCGACGTATAGGCATGTCTGGTTGATTACGAGAAAGCGTTTGATCGAGTACAGCACGCTAAGATGATGCAAATACTGAAAGAAACAGGCCAAAACAATCCTGGCTGGGCGGCATTCAGAAGGCAATGTCGAAAAGAAACCTTCACCCTGGCGAATGGAATGACCGACGTAGCTGGAAACTGAAGGCGGAGAACGCTATAAAAAACCGGGATAATAAAATAACAGGAATTAACAACAAACATCTCAAAATAATTAGAAATCTTTACTGGAATCAGACAGAAAATCTCAGAGTTGAAGGTGAACATACTCACTATGTGAAAATCATGCGTGGAGTGAGGCAAGGCTGTATTTTGTCTCCTCTGATCTTCAATCTGTACTCTAAAAGACTATTTATCGAAGCTTTGCACGAAACTGAAAAAAGTATTGTACTAAATGGTTACCGGCTAAACAACATCAGATAAGCAGATGACACTATAATATTTGCGGACAACTTAGAAGACCTACAAGTTCTTATGAACAAAATCACGTATTACAGTCAACAATATGGACTCAATATAAACGTTAAGAAGACAAAGCTTATTAATTAACAAGAAAAGGATAACAGAAGGTCAAATCTACGTCAACCAATCCCGTGTAGAAAGAGTGAAGCACTACAACTACCTTTGCATCATAATAAATGAAGAATGGACCAACAACCAGGAGATTAGAGCACGCGTCGGGAAAGCTAGATCCACCTTCAATCGGATGGGGGCTTTCTTCAAGAGTCACGACCTCTCTCTTGATACAAAAGTAAGAATGCTGCGATGCTACGTCTTCTCTGTCCTTTTTTTATGGTGTTGTATCGAGTACCTTGAACGAAGATGTGTGCAGAAAACTGGAAGCATTTGAGATGTGGCTATATCGGAGAATGCTTAAGATCTCGTGGACTGACCGAGTCACAAATGAGGAGGTCCTCAGAAGAATGAATAAGAACCAAGAGGTACTGTCAGTACCGTACTGACCACTATCAAATCTCGAAAGTTACAGTTCTTCTGACATATTATTCGAAATGAATCCAGATATGCTCTCCTTCAATCCATCCTGCAAGGAAAAATATTTGGAAAACGAGGTCCAGGAAGAAGAAGATCTTGGTTGAAGGATCTTAGAATCTGGTTCAATACATCTGTGCAGATTTTAATAAAGATGCAGATAAGATAAGATTGATGATCGCCAACATTCGTAACGGATTGGCACATCAAGAAGAAGAAGATATTTCTTTGTTAAGCACCTTTGTATAAAGAACCTTCTCATTGCGTACGGGGTATATCCACTCATCGCTGTATTAGTATTTCTGGTTTCTGTATTTCTGTATGGTTTGTATTGTTCTGTCTTTACAGATGGTCTCTATTCCGAATACAACTTTTTTAAGAATTTAATATCGTTGTTTCTTTTATATATATTCTTTTTGTGGATCTCTACATTTTTGTAGAACAAATAATATTGCATGTCTAATTCCTACTCCATTCTGTCTGTGAGTCACCTTGAATGACCCCTAGGTGCGAAAAGTAATCCTAGTTCCTCTCCCATTGTAATTCTTCTTTTAATTTCCAGAATGGTAGTGTATTTAGTTTAGTTAGATTAGGTTATTAAGTGAACGTTATTACACATTTGTTGCTGGCTAGATGGGCACTTAGCCCGATTGCCATAAAAAAAAAAAAATTCCTACTCCAACTTAAAAGCCGAATTGTTCATTATCTGAGTCCATATCACATTTTCTATATACACACCTTCTTGATCCAACACTTTGACACAATCATTAATTAAATCTAGCTTAATATGTAGGTAGTGAATTAAAATCTCTTTTGGGGCTACGAAAGGCTTAGCAATGACATTCTTATCTTTAAAGTTAAGGACTCTTAAAGGATAGATTTTCCACTTACGTTGATCGTATTTGTTTGAGTCGAGGAGTGTTTTTAAGTTTGTACAATTCCTTCATGTAGGCTGCGTAACCCAAGGAATAGATAAGAAATGGTTGTTATTGTAAAGTAATAAAGTTTTGAAGTTTAGAGAAATTTATGTATAGAATCCTATAGCTGGGTTGTGGTCCAAATTTAGATATTTCATTAAATCGTTAGCTTTAACCTTTACAAACTTTTTCTCCGTTTTTTACCTTTTTTCGAGAATACCATACTAATATACCAAAGGTAACAAAATCACACCAAATAGTTTCAATAAATATCAGAAAGAATTGTAACAGCAAAGATAAGAATGGAAAAGAAAGACCTGAACACATCGGAGTATACTACCAAGAAAATTTTCTTCTTGTAGTGCCTATCCACTTCGGATTAGTGTTACCCAAATGCAAGACCAAGACGAGACTTAGACAGTCTTGGTCTTGGTCTTGCGCCAATACACCTGGTCTTGGTCTTGGTCTTGGTATTGCACTCCCGGTCTTGGTCTTGGTCTTGCAGCAAGAGTCTTGCAAGTCTTGCAGGTCTTGCAGTTACCTATTAGCCTATTTCTATTTATTAAACGTTAGTTTAGATCATAGAACCACGTAACAGAGCAAGTACATTTTAAGCCATAATAAAGACCAACCAAATTAATGAATGTCTAAACAACTGACACCGAGTAGGGTTTGAAGCATAGGCACGGATCGCTTAGATCCGTGCTCTAATTAACTCAGCTATCTACCATGCCCCACGGAAGTCAATCTGTTTCTTAATAAACGTTTGCATTATTTAATAGGCTTACATGTGCTGAAACATGATTAAAACACAAAAAAAAACAAATTCATGACATAAACTTGACTGTATTTTAAAGAACATTATCTGCCTAGAAAGGGATTGATGGACCTCCCATCGTATATGAAATGAAAATCTTAAAAAAGATTGGTTTGTGACAAAAAATCCACATACATGTATCAAGGACACAGATTTTTTAGGTGATAAGATAAAAAAACTATAATTCACTTATTAAAGCATTATAAAGAGACCACCAAAAACTCATCAAATTTGCTTTTAGGTCTTTTAGATCTATGACTCCAACTCTCATTACTCCGACTAGAACTATTTGAATCACTCATGTTAAATTTGTCACTCATGTCAAATTGTAAACTTCTCACTGACACCGATAAAAGAAAGGGATTACCTCACCAAGGATTAGATAAAAAACAATTATTGCATTAGACTAGAAGGAAAGCTTGATTGAGAATGAAGTTGTGATATCGAAAAAGTAACTACTCGTTACTTTATACTCGTTAATATCAAATACCCTTTGTACCGAATAAAAAACCGAGAATTAGTATCGTTACTTCGTTACTTTAAATATATGGGTATTTTGTTTACACTGTAATCGGCACTATCTCCTTGTTTGTTTATCTCGTTACTTTTGAATGTAGCCGCATTCTTTCAGCAAATTTTGAGTATCACATACTCAGCAGAAAATATGTTTAGTTTTAGGCCGATAAGATTTGTGGTATTTAAATTCATCGTAACTAAATTATAAGGAAAAAAATATGCTAACCTAATTATATTTTTTATCAGCTTAGGTGACACATTTTTAAAAAGTTTCGATACGATATTACTGTCGGCGTTGCAAAGCAAAGATATTATTTTATAATTAGAAGGGGCTATTTTCAAAATCTGGACAATTAATTTCAGAGCGAAGAAGTAGTGTGCTGGGAAAGAATGTACAAAACATTTTATTTTTAAATTGTAATTATGACCTATGAGTACGTGTCAAATTTTTAAGTGTTCTTGTAATGAACATTTTGATTCGCTATGTATGTTTATGGTATTTTTCGTAATGCACAAGTCAAATGTTCCAAATTTTTGTTAATACTTCTTTGCGTCGCATAGAGTCTCTAAGCATACACACGAACTAGTATACTGCCTAAAACCACAGTCAGTCCTAACTGCAAGACGCAGAGTCTCGCAGGCTTAGTCTTGTTCTTGCTCAAGTCTTGCACGGTTAGTCTTGGTCTTGGTCTTGCAAAAATTAGGCAGTCTTGGTCTTGGTCTCGGTCTTGCAAAAACGCAAGAACAAGACCAAGACTGCAAGACCAAGACCGATTTTGCGCAACACTACTTCGGATGTTGGCGACCATCATGGCAATCTGTCTTTGTTAAGCTTCGGCTCTGAAAAGATTGGTGATTGTTGTGTTGAACCACGTACGTAGATTTTTCAGCCAGGAAATTATTCGCCTTCCTGGTCCTCGTTTTCGTTCTACTTTTCCTTGAAGGATTACACAGGCTGTGATCGAGGTATTCAATTTTGGCTGCTTTTAGTGTGGTATCTTTTCCATTTTGCATTCTTAATAAAACGCCCTGGTTGGTTAGTAACGCGGTCGGTATAGGATTCTACGATAAAGCCATATTTCAAAAGCCTTAATTTATAGGAAAGATCTAACATCGCAGTTTTTCACATCTGATTTTTATGAGTACTGATAAATCTTGGCATTTGAATAGCTTAGCCATTTTTTGAAATGCAGATCTTGCTTTGTCTATATTAGATTTTATTTCCAGGGAATGGTCCCAATTTTCATTGACGTTCGTACTAAGGTAGGTATATGTTTTTACTCTTTCTATTAGTTGACCATTCACACTGATTTTTTCAATTTGCTGTTCCTTCTTAAAGATCATCATACATTTTGTTTTCTTAAGGTTTAGTGAAAGTCCATATCTCTGACACTTCTGTGATTCTATCCATGAACTGCTGGAGGGCTTCATAACTGTCAGCAAATACCTCTGTATGATCCGCGTGTCTTATGTTATTGATACATTCTCCGTTAATTCGAATTTCGGCTTCAACATCTTCTACTGCTTCTTGAAAGATTTCTTCAGAGTATATATCCTAGGTGATAGTATACATCCCTGTCGGACCCCATGTTTTATTTTAATATCATCGGATTCTCCTGGCTCTGTACGGATAGACAATGTTTGATTCCCCTAAAGATTGCTAATATTTCTTAGATCACAGGTGTTTATTCCAACATTTGTTAATATCTCCATCAGCTTGTCGTGTTTTACTATATCAAATGTTTTATGGCAATCAATGAAGCATGTATAAATATCTTAATTTACCAAGAAAATAATAAGCCTCAAACAATAAGAGAAACATTTTTATGGCGAAATATAGCAAATAGTAGACCAAGTCAGAAGGAAGACGATAATACTGGGGGATTTTAACGCTCAAATAGGCATCCAACTAATACCTGGAATTAAGCAAAATCATAACGTGAATATTAAATTAATTACTATTTAACTGGGAATAAGCTACAATTATAGATAAAAATACGTTTATTGACGTTTCAATTTCCACTTCGGAAATCGTTCTCAAAATACAAACAGTAAATTAAACAAATTTTGTTTTTTGTTACATAGTGAAAAATTCTTCTAATAATTTAATTTTATCTGACTCATTTATATTGACAATTCAGACATACATTATGCATTTTAAAGTAGACGACTTTAAAATGATATTGCCAATATTGTTGAGTTGCGCTCCTGGGACGACTTTACTTATAAGATAGTTCATTCGATTACATTAAATCAACTTTAACTTGAGAATATCCGTCAGAAAAAAAAATCATAGATGTAATTCGTCTTTAAAAAGATAAACACATGACATGATGACAGTAAAATTCTCCTGTTAGTGATTCCATAGTAAATTATGAGGGAAAAACCAGGAAAAAAACCTCATAATACTGTTCTGAAGCTATTTTCTGTGGCATTGTAAATTAATTACTATTTATAACTGGGAATAAGCCACAATTAAAGATAAAAATACGTTTATTGACGTTTCAATTTCCAATTCGGAAATCGTTCTCAAAATACAAACAGTAAATTTACTGTTTGTATTTTGAGAACGATTGGTAAATGTTATTGTCTCTTCTTTATCGTTTATATCATTTAGGAATGTGTCCAACAACTCTGATCCATGAGGCCATATTGAGAATACATGATCTACATACCTCCACCATACTGTGGGTTTTAAATTTTGTTTAGAAATGATATTTGTTTCAAAATCTTCCATAAATGAATGGAGATAAACTAGAGCTCATTAAAAAAAAACAAAATTTGTTTAATTTACTGTCTGTATTTTGAGAACGATTTCCGAAGTGGAAATTGAAACGTCAATAAACGTATTTTTATCTTTAATTGTGGCTTATTCCCAGTTAAATAGTAATTAATTTAAAATGCCACAAGAAAATAGCTTCAGAACAATATGTGAATATTAAAAGATAATAACAAGAATAAACAACACATTTTTACATATCGTATCATATGATACATCGAATCAATATATTGACATAGGTACGATGGCTTTTTTCGGCAATGAGAATGAGAACATGCCATTGCTGTAGTCGACCCCACAAGCTCTGCCTTCTTCATAACATCTTCTTTTGCAACAAAATTATTTTTCTTTCCATTATATACGCGTGATAAGCGTAATAAGATTTCTATTCATGTAAATTAAAAGAAATACACCATCACTTGTTTCATTTAATTTGTATAAGCGGAATATATAGCATTTTTATGAAGCACACTTCTCCGGATCACACATTAACTGCGATCGAACGGGATATTTTGACATAAATTGACACCACTTATTTGACAGTTGTGCTGTTGACACTTTAATAACACAAAATACTCTGCTTATGTAACATTGTTCTCCATTCCAGTAGTTTTGAGTCAACAAAACTTGCCACATGGTCAACCCATTTTCACTTCTGTTTACATGCCCTTTTTATGACATAAGTAACCTTAAAGAGGTACCCCTGGATTGATATCAAATTCTGATCTTCCTGTGTTTATGTACTTAATTATAAATAATAGATCATCTGTAATTAACCACATAAACACAGAAAGATCAGAATTTCATGTCAATCCGGGGTACAACACCTCTCAGAATTTCATTAAAATATGGCTATTTGCTTAGCTCCATTTAAGTCAAATGTCAAATTTGCATTTCTATTCAGCGCCAATTTATAAACATTTACAGGTTAAAGTTAATAATTTCTTAATTTCAATTTTTTTAAAAACTATCTTCGTAGTTTACAAGACTGAACCAGTAAAGAAAAGCAATATCTTAAATGATATGAAGCTATCATCTAAAAAAGCATGGTTTCTTCTACTGTGTTCCACTCTTTATCGGTAAAAGGCGTAGACCCTCCGGATATATCACAATAACTATCTAGTAGATTAATTTCTGTTTTAATTAATATAAATCCGATATTATGTAGCTCTTAATTACAAAATAACCATCGTAGGTAGATATTTACTGAATGGATAGATGGCCCACGCTTGAAAATGGCGGAGTTGCACTTCCATAGTGCTTTCTTTTTTTTTGTGTAACCGTGGAACTTATGTAAAGGCTATAGTGCTTACCTTGAACGTTAATTGTTACATGGTATGTACACAACGATATTATCAGAGGCGTTACTGATGTGAATATATAATGTATTCCAATTAGAGGTTGAGAAAAAAAGGCTTTGACGAATCTGAAAGCCTTAATGGGCACTGGCATTATTGTAGATATTAAAACGAAAGAAAAATAGATCAGCAGCAGGGTAGTAGAATTTTTTTTGTGATTTGCTGAATCTTCTACACTTTTTTCTGTTTATCCTTTATATATACTCAGAGACAAGATTATTACATACAATTACTGGCAATTTTCTTTTAAATAACAGCGAAAAATCCCGTTGGTCTGCTTATATTTATCGTATGGCAATTACAACACATTTAGAACAAAATTAAAAACACTAGGTATATGACAAACTTTAAATAGTTACAAATAAACATCAAGTGTATTAATATTATCAATTGACTCAGAAGTTTCAAACAGGAAGTCTTCAGGACCATTGTAGGATCTTGAGGGACACTCTTCAATAATGTGGTCGATGGTTTGATTCTCCCCACAGTTACATTGAGGAGACGGATTCTTGAACCATTTTTGTAGCATGTATGCACATCTGCCATGTCTGGTTCGGATACTATTTAGAGTGGACCATGTTTTGCGTGGAAAATCAAAACCTGGCGGCTTGTGGGTAATGCAGGGCATGTTATTTTGCCATGCGTTCCATTCTTGGGACCATGCATTCGTGATGTTGAACTCCTCATGTATCATTCTTGCCGTTTTCATTGGTGGTTTTCTAGAACGTAGACGGGTATTTCGTGCATTCTCAGTATCTTGGTGGATCAGCAGGTTTATATTGTTCACGATCTTTTTGTACTCACGTGTAAGTACGTCAACTCGTCGTAAATGTGGAGGTGGGATGTGACTTAATACTGGAAGCCATTTAGTGGGAGTTGATTTAATTGCACCAGCTATCATCCTCATAGTGCTGTGCAGCTCAGTGTCGACCTTTTTTACGTGTGGACTGTGTAGCCAAATTGGAGCACAATATTCAGCGGTCGAGAAAACAAGGGCTAAGGCAGTAGAGCGGAGAGTGGAAGCTGATGCTCCCCAGGTGGTACCGCAGAGCTTCTGTCTAATGTTATTTCTTGTACTCAACGCAAAACATCAAAAAAAATTTTATTTTAATTTAAAATTTGGCAAAAATCTTCCAAGGGGTACCCTTGGATTTTTATCAAATTTCGTTAATCGGCTATATTGGCGGCAATTTTGGTCCGAGAGTCAAGTGAGTGGACATTTCTTACATAAAATTGAACGCTCATTCTTCTGCCATACTCAGTATTTTCCTACATATATCGGTTCATGAGAAAAATTTCTACTTGGATGTCTGTATTTGCTGAAAAACTGTAAAATTTTTAATTCGATTTTTTCTCTTTTCCGGCAAATTGGGGTTAGAGGACCAAAATAAGACACATGTTTGTAATAAGCTGGACCGAGTGCATGTCCCAAAACATCAAAAAATTTTTTTTTTTAATTTAAAATTTGGCAAAAATCTTCCAAGGGGATACCCTTGGATTTTTATCAAATTTCGTTAAACGGCTATATTGGCGGCAATTTTGGTCCGAGAGTCAAACGAGTGGATATTTCTTGCATAAAATTGACCGCTTAGATGTCTGTATTTGCTGTAAACCTGTAAGATTTTTAATTCGATTTTTCCTCTTTGTCGGAAAATTGGGGTTAGAGGATCAGAATGAGACATATGTTTGTAATAAGCTAGACCGAGTGCATGTACCAAAACAACAAAAAAATGTTTTTTTTTTAATTTAAAATTTGGCAAAAATCTTCCAAGGTGGTACCCTTGGATTTTTATCAAATTTCGTTAAACGGCTATATTGGCGTCAATTTTGGTCCTAGAGTCAAGCGAGTGGACATTTCTTACATAAAATTGACCGCTCGTTCTTCTTACATACTCAGAATTTTTCTACATCTAACGGTTCGTGAGAAAAATTTTCACTTGGATGTCTGTATTTGCTAAAAAACTGTAAAATTTTTAATTCGATTTTTCCCCCTTTCCGGAAAATCCAAGGCAAAAATACTTCAGAGTGTTCTAGAACATAGTAACTTTGGTATATATATAAATATATAATATATATATATATATATATATATATATAATATATATATATATATATATTATTTGTAGTCTATCAGAAGTAGATAGTCGATCTAGCAATTAGCAAGATAATGCCAAGAGTTGAAACTAGTTTTTAAATAATTAATAAATACGAAATATAAATAATGTTCTTCGTATGTATATAAAAACAATGTTTGTAATCAAACTACTGCAAATTTGGAAACTGTACTTACAGCTATAAATATACCACTGTACACTGCTTCTATATATTTCGTTTTATTATTTAAATTTACACTGTTTCTTCTCAAAAACTATAAAAGTTTTGGAGCTCAAAGTATTTCGACTTGTCTACCTGACATATGTCATAAAACTAAAACATATCCAGAATTTGAACTAATGGATTGGAAAACAGAACAAAATGGAGATATTGAAAGGGCCTATAAGTTGGCATTTACAATCAGCAAATCGTCAAGAATTACAATATTACGAAAAAAGAATTTGCTAGGACATAGAATTCTTGTTTAAGGAAAGATGTTCTACAAATCTGATACTGGGACTGCATTATTAGTAACCAAGAAAGGTAAAGCATGCAAGCAAAGAATATATATATATATATATATATATATATATATATATATATATATATATATATATAAATATATATATATATATATATATATATATATAAATAATATATATATATATATATATATATATATATATATATATATATATATAAATATATATATATATATATATATATATATATAAATATATATATATATATATATATATATATATATATATATATATATATATATATAATGTAACGATGTTATGAGTTGAGTTTAGTTGTTAAGATATTACCGAACTGTAAAATTATAAATAAATATATTTATATAAATTCGAACCGCTCGTTTTTTTTTAAAACGCTACAATATTTATCTATTCAATTTATTTTTGTAATAAACGATGTACAAAGACACAATTGTATTAGTTTTTTGTACTGCCAAAAATCACAACCGATACATTCATTTTACCCGGTCCACGTAAAATTTTGTTGTTTCTTGGGGGCCACTGAATACGTCACCATACGTAAAACTATATAATATAAACCGAGCCCACATATGGCCACGGTGACTTAAAGTAAGTAACATCAAATGTCCAGGGGTGGGCACGCGGTCTTAAAGGAAACATTGAAAATACTCACTGGTGGACACATGGCGCTAAATGTGTTAAATTAATTTACAAATAAGAGTTACTGACTTGTTAATGTAAAATAACAATAACACATTATTTTTAATAAAATAACTATTTAACAATAAATTAGTGATTTTAATGCAATAAATAGTACATTGTTTACCGGGTAGGAAAAGCTTAACATTCCTGGACGACTGAGAAGATTGCTAAGTCGAGGCGCAAGCCGAGACTTAGCAACACAGAGTCCAGGAATGTAGCTTTTCCTACGAGGTAAACATACTATTTTTCCGCAAATCGTTTAAAATTCGACAGATATTGATTGATTTAAAAAAATCGCGATAATTTTATTCCCAAATAAATGGTGCTTTGAAATTCCTAATAAAATTACTTGGGTTACTATGGAAACGTATTGAGGTTGAATTGTCAAACTTGACGCTTATAAATTTAATTGCTGGTAAAATAGTTTCGAAATTCGTTGATTACTGGTGTTCTCGAAAGTAAAATGATAAGTGATGATGAAATTTCCATTCCTGGGACTCCTCCAGAGCTGGTTGAGGCAGTGAATACTGCTTCATTAGAATTATTGTCAAAGAAATCAAGAGAAAAGTACGAAAATGCATACAGACGTTTTATGGATTATCGCATGAGTAAAAATACGAGTTCTTTCTCAGAAAATGTTGTAATGGCATACTTCCTAGACCTTGTTTAAAGATGAAATCTTCAACATTATGGGCCAATTATTCAATGCTGAAGTCAACCCTTGCATTTAAACACAATGTAGATATATCTACATACTCAAAACTTCGTTCTTTATTGAAACGGCAAGCTCAAGGTTATAGGGCAAAGAAATCTAAGATTTTAACGAAGGAAGAAATTGAAAAATTTATCCAGGAAGCTCCAGATAAAGAAAATTTAATGATTAAGGTAATTTACAAGGTTTTAATTTCTATTTAGATTATAGCTTTATTTATTTTTTAGGTGGCTGTAATATTTGGTATTTCTGGGGCCTGTAGAATGGATGAGTTAGTCCGAATGACTGTACACGATATAGAAGACTTAGAATCTAAGCTTTTAATCAGCATACCTGATTCGAAAACCAACAAACCAAGATCATTTGTAATTAATCAGATCTACTTGAATATTTATCGAAAGTATGTTTCGTTAAGACCAGAAAAAATGAACAGTGACCGATTTTTCTTTAAATATCAAAGCGGAAAGGGTTGTAGACAAGTGGTAGGAATTCATCAATTTAGAAATGCTTTCGTCGGTCTTCTGCAACAATATTGGTTGATTCTGGTGCCGACATAACTAGTTTAAAGAGGCATGGCGGATGGAAGTCATCAAACGTTGCTGAAGGATATATCGAAGAATCGCTTAAAAATAAGGTTGAGGTGGCAAATAAAATTTTCACAGTACAAAATATTCAACAAAATGACACTTCCACGCTGCATGTTGTCCAAAATGTTTCTCATAGTTCTAAGAGTGTTCCTCCAATGTTCAATAATTGTACTAACTGTCAAATTACTGTAAATATAACAAATTGATCTTAAAAATGTATTCAGCAATGACTTGATGTTTTCAAAATATAAATTAATTCCTTATAAGCAATGTGTTTTCTATCATTTATGTAGAACACTAACAACTGTACGGAAATATCATTTCCTTACAGTAAGGAAATGACATTTCCTTACAGTAAGGAAGTCCTGACTTTTTCTTCAAGAAATTTTGACAGGAATGTCAAAATTTCCTGGCGATTTGCGAAAAAAAGTATTTAACAATAAATTTATTATATTTCCTTCTTAAGCGTATACGCATACGTCACTGAACAGAGCGCCACCATTAAATTTTGTTTAAAAACATTCTTTAATTATGAAAGTAATTCAAATCCCACATCTGCGATTATAATACACCTTTGCGAAGTTCGAAAAAGTTGTTTTTTCTTAAATAGGAGTCTGCCCACCAAGAGATGTGTTGTTTGCCAAATGTTATTAAAGAATACTGCGAAGCAAAATCTGGGTATATTGCTTGAAATTTATTTCTGGTGCAGGTAGATCTGGTATCTGGACGTTTGTGATTTTAACTACAGTTTGTGCAGAACAAACAGGAACGGCGGTGAAATTTATTTATCCATATTTATGTTGAGTACATTTGTTTGATACTTGATAACATTTGCAGTCCCATAAATCGTTTTCTTCAGTTTGAACTGTGGTTTGCGCTCACACTGCTCGCTGTATTTGATTATAATTCATCCAATCTTTGTCAGTTTTAGTACTAGCTATTTTTGGTAGTTTTTTGTTGAAAGTAGTTCTTTTATTTCGCCGTTCCAGCAGATTTGGTTGCTTTCTTCGGTTTTTGATTGTTGTCCTAGCACTATTGGTACCACCATAACGTTTTTGTTTACTTCAGACCACACATCAAAATAACGGTAACCATTTTTTTTTAAAATTTTCTCTCTAGTGAAGTTCGACATTGTGTGTTGTGAGACCCCTGTCAAAGAATCCAATGCCAGTCCAATGTCGATCCGAAGTTAATTCCAATGTGGCACTGAAGTTAATTCCAATGTCCGAGTATAATCCAATGTCTAGACGTAATTCCAATGTTGGCCGCTAAACGTAGTTCCAATGTTGATTGCACTGCTGATCCAAAGGTAATTCATTCAGTCCCAGTTAATTACAAAATTAAGTAGCAAGTTTATTCCAATAATACCGCTGGGAGTCCTGACTCACTGACTCACTCCTGGGTTATCTCGTTCCATGCGTTAGTTAACTACATCTGGAGTGCTCCCAAAATTGGAGCAGGATGCTCTACATTAAAAAGTCTCCTACCCATAATATCCCACATGTGTTTAATTGGGGATAAATCTGGTTACGTAGAGCAGTGTGGTCCAATCACTGCACGCGGGCCGCATGTGGTCCGAGGCTCGTTAAACTGCGGCCCCCATAAACACATTTCAAAAATATTGCCATTGATAACTTTTACGTGTTTCAATCCTGTCTAACTTTCCGCAATCTTAAGAAAGTAGCTAACCTTAAACAACCACTCACGATGAGCGGGCAGATGGGAAAATCAATATTTCTTCATCGCATTAAAAGGCAAACAGTGCATTATTTGGTGTCAAGTACTCGCGGTATCAAAAGAATACAATATAAGTAGGCATTATGAACCCAGCCACAGCCACCTTTACTTCCAAGCCATGAAGTAAAAAAGGCAACACCGCATTCTATGACGTCGGTAGTCCGATAATCAGCTGTAAGGTCTACCTAATTAAATGAATTTGAATTTTAGGAAACTGATATTTTGACAACTTCAATTCATTACAGAAATATTTTTAGGGAAATTAAATTAATAAAACCTTATATTTATCTAATAAATATATATAAAGCTTTATTATTATTTAGGTTATATTATCAATAAAATAATCACTAGAGTAAAATTAATTGACTTAAAATACAGTGTCAAACAGGTAATCTTACAATCAAATGCAGTCAAGAATCTCTAGAAATTTTAAATATTAAGTACTTGAGCATATAAATAACACAATATTGTTGTTAAGTTGTTAAGTAAAAACTTGGTGTAACTATTATGATTAAAAAATTCATCCTAAGAAATCAGACACAATATAAATATGGTTCTAAATTAATCTAATTGAAAATTAAATATTTTACTATTTACTTATATCTTTTGTTGAATTTTCATACTTAGGTATACGAAAGTAGCAATTTTAAGTATAGATCAAGTTAAAAGAGGTAGGGGAGAGGGGGGTTAGTGTGGACATGGGGTTAGTGTTGACATAGTTAATTATTTAAAAACTCGCATTTAAATCTGCCGCCCAGTCTGTTCAGGAAGTGACTATTAACGCCACCGAACACCACGTAAAAGTTGGTTGAAATATTTTCTATAATATGGCCGCCAGTGACAGAAAGTGATTTTGTGTGTTGTATCCATTTATTTCACACGGTAAGTAAAATTATACTAAAATTGAAGTTATTGAACTAATTGTATACCTAAGTTAGTGTATGACTTCTGGAATATTTAATTACTACATTTGATATGGAATGAGATAAAATTATCATTTTTCGAAACGTCATTCCATTGTTACTGTCAAACATGGCGTTCGGGGTTAGTGTGGACAAATCATCAGCTGTCCACACTAACCCCACAAATGATTATATTTCCAAAAATCATGTGATAAAAATCGCTTTTTTGTTTCAGATGAGGACTTACAGTAGAAAAACGGCGAGAGCTCATATTGATGAAAAAGTTGTAGAGCGTGCAATAAAGGATATCCTAAGAAAAAAAGGAAGCTTGAGAAATATTGCAGAGAAATATGAATTGAAAAAAAGTATGCTTCACAAAAGAGTCATTTCGGCTAAGAGGAACCTTCAAGATGCTAATATACCCTCTGGTGATGATTCAGGTAACGAAGATGAGTTAGAAATTGTTAGCTTGAATGTTTCTGGCGTCAATAAATTTCGAGGTCGCCAAATATTTTCTGATGAACAAGAACAACACATTGTCAATTATCTTAAGAAGGCGTCTCGATTACATTATGGCTTGACTTACAAGCAGGCTTGTACCCTATCTTTTGAGTATATAAGTGCTCTACAAATAGAAATTCCTTCGAATTGGACCAAAAATATGATAGCAGGAAAGGACTGGATATATTCATTTATGAAACGACATGGTGATTTATCTCTTAGAAAACCTGAAAATACAAGCATAGCACGAGATGCAGCCTTTAACAAATCCAACGTGGATTTATTTTTTGATAATTACATTGGAGTTTTAGATAAATTTAAAGGAAGGCCAGAAAGGATAATAAATTTAGATGAGACAGGTATACCCACGGTCTTACCACCACCCAAACGTACAGCTGAAAAGGGAAAAAAATAAATAGGAGCTGTGGCCTCTCAAGAACGCGGTGAAAATGTTACAATGTGCGGAAATATAACAGCCACTGGACAAGCAATACCTCCAGTTTTCATATTCCCCAGGAAGAATATGAAAGACCGGTTCTTAGATGGTGCACCAATAGGGAGCATTGGTCTGGCTCATCAGTCTGGCTATATGACTGCTGAATTATTTTTAGAAGTACTAAAGCACATAAAAATGCACTTAAGTGCTTCTAAAGAAAACCCTCTACTGATATTAATGGATAATCATTCAAGTCATATAAGTTTGGAAGCTATAAACTTAGCTAGAGAATCTGGAATTACTCTTTTATCGTTTCCGCCACATTGTAGCCACAAACTACAGCCGCTAGATGTTGCAGTATATGGTCCTTATAAAGCTGCATTACGGGTTGCAATGGGAGACTGGCTTCAAAATCATCCAGGCAGACCTATACAAATATATGATGTTGCTCAACTGTGTGATATTGCTTTTCCTGTGGCATTTACAATGAAGAATATAACATCTGGATTCAGATCTGCTGGTTTATGGCCAATAAATCGTCTTGTATTCACCGATGAGGATTATGAAGCTGCCGAAACAACAGATAGGAATCAAGAACCACCAACAGCAATGAACCCAAGAAATCCTGAAGATCCTGAGCGAATATTAGAAGTTGCTTCAATCTCCACAAGACTGCTACCTGTAGCTCCCATTACGCTTTCACCATCAGTAGCAACTACATCAACAGCTGTAATTACTCCTGAGAGCTGCCGCCCTTTTCTAAAAGCAGATCGCTCATCAAACTCCAAAGCAAGAAAAAATAAAAAGTCGACTATTTACACGAGCACACCAGTGAAAGATCAGTTGGAAGCTGAAAAAGAGGCTAAAGATTTGAAGGAAAGACGTGCGCAAGAAAGAGCTGAAATGCGAGAAAAGAATAGAGTGAAGAAATCTCTTTCCTATGAACCAAAAAGGAGTATGAAATAATCATCCTCTTCCAATTCTTCTACAGAAGTAATACTTGAATCAGAGGATGAAGGCTGGATGGAAGATGATGGTCAGGACAACGATATTTTTATGGACAAACAAATGGAGAAAAATGATTTCGTACTTGTAAAATTTATGGGTAAAAAATCGGTAACACACTATGTTGGCCAAATCGTAGATATTCGAGATGTAGAGGTACAAATTAATTTTTTAAGGAAAAAAGTGAATAATTTCGTATTTCCCGAAGTTGAAGATGTCTCAGTTGTCGACAAGAACGATATTGTCGGAATTTTGGAGCACCCAGTAGACACTGGCACGAAAAGGCAAGGAAGATTATTTTCATTTAATATTAATTTCAGTTCTTATAATGTATCGTAGTTTCTTTTTGTTAACATAAAATTTTCAGTATTCCTGTATATGTTTTACTATGCGTCCACTATAACCCCATACTCTGTCCACTTTAACCCCACCACGGGGTCATTGTGGACAAATTATTGAATCCGATTTGAATCAAAATATTTGTTCTATTAAGAAAGATACAAATAAAATATTCACATCGAAAGTTAAGTTGATGTTTACAGTAAATATGTGAGGTAAGTTCAGCAATAAGAATCTTATACATATTTTTTAATTTGCTAATAAGTAAAAATGGTCCACAGTAACCTCCTTCTCCCCTATACATGAAAAATGTGTTGAATGTAACATACCATTAACTTGTATATCAATTTAAAATAGCCTATATTCTCAAAAGATTTTTGAATGTAATACTCAAATTTGTTATCACTTATCTAAAAAGCAGATCTAAATGAGAAAGTAAGTTCTCTAATTGTGACCATCTTGTTAATTTACTATATTGTAAAATCCATTTCAAATCATTACTACTTAATCTATTCTTACCTACATTGACTATTACACTAAAATTACTGCTAACTATTACACTCCGTATTACACAAATATTATCACACTTGTGTCCCAACTGATTAATACATAGAAATATACACAGTCACTTGTAATTTTACTTGTCCAGTTTTTCAATGGGATATTATTGTCTAAGTCTAATTGTCATAATTATGTTATCTCTTGTTCCCTCTTCTTATGCAAAAAGTTTCTTCTGTCTTCGGGATTCCTTCTTTCTTTAGTACTATGAACAGTTACATATGATGGTACTTCAGGAAATATATTAGAAACTGCATTGCCTTTTAATTTGGGAAATATTAACTTTTCAATGTGTACATTTCCATCTTTATCTTCTCATTGTTCAGTCCGCTGAATATCATCTTCATGAAAATGTTTGGCACATACTACGGAAGATTTGGTAATTGTATAGCCTTCTCTATGAATAGAGCATAACCCAGTATACCTTCTTTGGGGATCTTTGGAAAACAAAAACGTACTTTCTGCCTGTTTCGTTTTTAAAGTACTGGCATAACTGGGATTTGCTACCAGGTACACAACAATGCCAGGGCATCTGTAACAAAAAACAAAAGAACTCTTTAAGTTCTAAATTTAATGAAATTTCACCTATATTAATATTTTCTAATTGATTTAAACACAATTTACAAATAAAACATTCGAATAAAGTTAAAAAAACACTAAATTCAACAAACTTTACAAGCCTTCCTATATACAAAACAAACCACGGTCGGACTACCACGCGTTGTTGCCAAATTTCTACTTCATGACTTGGAAGTAAAGGTGGCTGTGACCCAGCACAAAACAAAATACGACAAATATCAAAGTGAAGCTCGCAATACTCTTGTAAAAGAACTTAAAGCTAAATTGAACAAACAAAAATATCTGTTTACAAAACCGACAGCTTTTCAATCATCGAGCTTAGCAGCATCTTATGAAGTATGTTTAGAGCTTGTCAAAAGTAAAAAAGCATTTAGAGATGGAGATTAAGCGGTGTGCTGTTAAAATGGCGTGATCCTTTGGAGATGAAAAGATGGCCAAAAATTTTGAATGTGTTTCATTGTCCCATCAAACTGTATCTAGAAGAGTTGATGAGCTGAATATTCATGTACTTGACACAGTTTGTGATTGTTTGTACCACTCCTTAGCCCTGGACGAATCTGTTGATATTTCTGATACCAAATTTCATTTAGAAGGTTTCAAATAAATCGTTTTTTCAAAAACTTTCAAGAAAATAAAACTGAAAACTTCTAATTGTATTGAGAAAAATTAAAAATAGTGATTTTCGAGGATTTTTGTTTATAAAATCAATGTTGAAACAATGACGCCGTTATTTTAAAATGATACTTTTGACATAAATCTATATTTTCATACCAAAACTTAATTTTTTTCAAGGATTCCTTCTGAAACGCATTACTTTACTTTTTACATGTATTACAATTTTATTTGGCTGGTCTAAATGTAATTTTTACAGAGTAGCACCAAAATAAAAGCCGGTCCTGCTATGAATTTCAAGAAAAAACATGTACCATGTTTACCACCTACATCTGACAATACAATACACAACAAACTCCAAGCATAAAATAAAGATGTGACAAACAACGTGTTCCAACTTCCTTTTCGTGTTCAAAAAACGTCCACAAATTTCGATTCAAAATGTAAATTTACAATGGCAGAGATTATCAGAAATTTGCTGTCATAATCATAAAATTAAGTGACCCCCACTATTAAAAGCGCATATGGAAACAACCAACTTTTATTAGTCTCCTATAAGGTCCAAAGAAATTCCCATCCCATGAAATTTTATACAGAAAGTCAATTTTACTGCGCGGTGTTGCCGTTTTTAGTTTGAAATTAATCTCGAAAAAAATTATCGAGAAAAGTTAATAGGAGACAAAAATAAATCTTATATTTTTATTGGTTTATGTAAAATCCAGCTATAGTGATTTTTTTTTCGGAAGCCGTCTGTTATATACCGGTCGTACTGTAATTAATTGGTTTATTGTACATTCCAGTCATTCGTGATATCAATTCTAAGGTTCTGGAATCATGTACCAGTTAGGGGATGGATAGGTAACAAACTCGCAGAATCTTTCGAAATAAGCAGTGGCCTGAAACAAGGAGATGCACTGTTACCTCTCTTTTTTAATATCATCTTGGAGAAAGCAGTAAGAGCAGCACAACTTAAAACAGAATTACTTACAGTAAATGGTACTGATAAAAATTACTACTATAGTCGGACAGATTTCAATTAAAGGTGACTAATCTACAAATTGAACTAAACGGTAGCGGCAACCGTGTAAAATGTCAGTAGTAAATTCTTACAGGGGTCATTTTTATTGCGTATACTTCGCCCATGTAAATAAGCGAAAAAGTAATATAGTCCTCATAACATTTTCCCCCCGTAACAATATAAATTGGTGCGGTTCACGAGTGTGTAGTGAGACAAGTTTATTGAATAGTTTAAAACATCCTCAAACATATCAATGTTTTGCTGGTCTATATATAGTTACGTTCTTAGAAAGAATGTTAATGAGTGAAATATGATATTTTAGTTTATGTTTATTCGATCCAAATTCTAATGTGCATAGGCGTAGCGTTTACGGCCGGTCAGTAATGTGACCCCCACTATTAAAAGCGACAAAGAGAAATTTGTCAATTAATTTATTAGATTGGAATAAAAACAAATATTATATTAAAAAAGGATTGCAATTTACGACAAAAAGATTTTTTTTTTCTGATTTTCAAGGAAAACTGTACAATTTTTAATACAGGAACATATTGCATCTTAAATGTAAATTAAATTGTAAGGTGAAAATTTTTGAAACATTCGGGGTGTAGATGCATTCTACATTTTTTAGATAAATAAATAGTAGTACTTTTGCATATCCTACATTCTTGCACTATCGTCTCTTTTTGTAATGTGGCCAATTGTCAAATCTGGTAAAGCAAATTTAGATTGAGGTACATGTACGAAGCTTGACATTGATGTAGCGATTCTTCACTATTATAAATTATAAATATAAATTTATGTCGGCTTTCTCTTATAATGTGCACTTCTTTTCTTCATCTTTTGACCAATGTATGTCAACTTGAAGCAGAGTGTGAACAATCTGAGTATTCTTCTAACAAAGCTATTAACTCTTTAGTAGTTAGTGCCATCTTTATTTCATATTTCGAGCAGTCGCCTCATTGGGCATATTGGGTAGTCGCCACATTGAAGTTTGTACAACAAGAAGTTTGAAGTTTGAACATTGAAGTTTGAATAACAAGAGCCAAAATAAAAAACACTTAAGTAGTGCTGTGTACAAACTTCAATGTGGCGACTGCCTAAAAACTTACATCGGTCAAACTGGTAGAAACTTTAATAAATGAATAACAGAACATAAAAGGGCTTTCAATAATAGAAAATCAGATTCGACATACGCACTTCACCTTCTAGATCATAATCATTCTTTTAATGACAAATTTAAAATTCTTGACATTCAAAATAAAGGCCTTAAGCTATCTTTGTTAGAATCTATGGAAATCAACAAATTAAAAAATACAGGTATAATTCTGAATGACCAACTTGAGACAAACAGTTCTCCCCTCCTCAACCTATTTCATTAGAGACTATAAATTGTAAACGCATGCCAAAAATAGATCACTTGAGAAAGGCAATCAGCCGAAACAGCTGTAGGGATAACAGTTAAAATAAATTTTGTGGAAGTTTGAAAACATAGTTTTCAGTGTTTTATTGTTACATAAATAAACTACAATTGTAATTTAAAAACTTACGTTTATTGGAGCTATTCGGTTTCCCTTTCCCGAAAATTTACGCTAATTGTATGTATAATCATTAAAATCTTGATTTATTTCCATTAAATCTACTAGATAATTATAAATGCTTCATTCTTTGATTTTATCTGAAAAATTAGTTTTAATAAATTATAAAAATTCAGTGTTTTATTGTTACGAAAAAATAAGTATTTTCCAAAGTTTTCTGTTTTTTGAAGTTCTATATTAGGTACTCTCTAATAAGATTAAAATTTTACTTTAATTTGTTAGACAACTACAAGATACCTGTCAAAAGACACATGATAATTTAATGATTATATCGGTCTTAAATTTAATTTTTATGTAATTACTTATGTATTTAAATAAATAGTTAAATCAATTCAATTCGAGTTAAAAACAAAACAAATATAACGTTCATAGCAGACAGCAATTCTATAAATAGATAATGAAGTGCAACGACGAGATCGTATGTTAAAATTTCAGATTGTTTAGTCTACTGAAGAAATAAGTATTTTGCAGATTTCTGTTTTTTGAAGTACTGTATTAGGTACTCTATAAAAACAATAAAATTTTCCTTTATTTTGTTAAACAACTATTCACTCAGTGCTTGACTGACTTATTGCCTTCATCTGAGAGTTTTGGACCTCCCAATTTGAGGTTAAAAATATGTTAAATATATAAGAAATTGACAATTATGAATAATTAGTTTTTTAATTATATTTTTCAGTTTATGTACAAAATAAATGTAGTATTTAAAAACTGGGTTTCTAAAAATTCATCATAATTTATCTTTACAACTTCAAACAGAAAAGAAAGGGAAAAAATCTAGTACTGACAAATAAAGATTTTCATGTGGAAGAGCATATAGTTAAAAACAATAGTAGTAAAAGTTATGATATAAAAACTAAAGTCATCAGTCAGACTGCGGTTAGCTTGAAACCTTATGAAATATCATTTAAGGTTATTTATTTAAATTTTTCCTATTTTAATTGCATAAAAATGAAATTATGTGATATTTACTTTTTCATAATAATAGCACGAAATCATCTTTTTCTTTTCTCGAATTATATATGTAATCTTTAGAAACCTATAAAAACTACCACTCACTATTTTTGCTATTATTTGCACAATTAAATACGCAACATGTATTTGCACCTATTTTTGATAAATTTATGCGTAAAAGATAGGTCCAATTTTGTCATATTTCGCCGCTACGCACGCTGGCATTGTTTCAAGGTACCCCTATCATGGTTACGCACGGAGCGAATAAGATACCTGTTAAAAGACACATGATAATTTAATAACTATATCGGTCTTAGATTGAATTAATTACTGAGTGTGTTTAAATAAATAATTAAATTTTTTTTTTGGTACGCCTCTGCAAAATTGATAAGTGAAATATGATTTCGTTGAAATGTTATCGTTAAGGGCTTAGTTAAGTGCGATGTTGCAAAGTAATCACCTTCAATTAAAAAATGTTTTAGTATAGCATATGCAGATGACATTGACATTGTGGGAAACACAGTCACCAATGTGAAATAGACTTTTAATAAATTGGGGGTAGAGGCAAAGAAAACTGTTTAAGGGTAAACGAAGAGAAAACCAAATACATGTGCATCAACAGGCAAAAGGGACGAGATAGAATAGGGCAAAATGTTACAATAGACCCATATAACTTTGAAAGAGTGGCGAGTTTTAAATATCTCGGAGCAACAATTACTGCAGATAACCATATCGCGGAAGAGATTAAAGGAAGAATTCAGGCAGCATATAGATGTATGTACAGCCTCCACGATACTATTAAATCTAAAAGCCTCACACGAACATAAAAGATTAGAATATATAAAACAGTGATTAGACCGGTGCTCATGTATGAGCTTGAGAGGTGAACCCTGACCAAAGAAACTGAAAGAAAGATGTTTTGAGAGGAAAATCCTCAGAAAAATCTTCGGGCCTTATTACGACATTAATAGCAACCAATACCGAATGAGAACAAATGCTGTGGTCAAGCAGATGTATGCCAAGTTAATATGAGGCAAGTTGTGCAGTCAGCCAAGACCCACCTCCGTGGTGTAGTGCTACGAAAAGAAGAAGAAGGAGAAAATGGATACCTTATGTTTTTGGTAGTCTTTATGGGGTTAGATGAGGTAGTGATTCGCAGAATATGACGCTATATCTTGTTAGCGTCACTAGCCTGTCCTAAACAGGGTCAAGGCTAACTAGAGCAAGAGCAATGGTTTTCCGAAGACTAGAAGGTTGGGCAAAAGATTAATAACCTCTTCCTTAAAAAACTTATTGTTATAAAAGCTCAAGGAGGAAAATCCGAACTGTTTAATTCACGACAACCTAGCAAACGACAAAAGGATAACAATTACGGATTTGCACCTGAAACCTACGAACACTTTAAGACGGCTGCGAATAGTGGACTGCGTTGGGGAGTGTGATACCCAACATTGGGGGACCCAATTCCGAAAGGAGGAGGACATTACACATTGCTGTGCAGTCGATTTGTTTGTTAAGTTTATTCCAAGCATTGATCTCTTCATTTTACGTTGTCTCCTTTTTAAAGTTTCTTCTTCTTATTTGAGTGGACTGGTGGAGCGCACTGAATCTGAGGACTCACTGAACGCACTTTGATCAATGAAACCGATGATCATACTGTAGAAATAAACAGACGAATAGAAATTGCCAGATCAGCATTTATACGAATGAAGCCACTCCTAACGTGCAAAAATCTAAATTTGGAGATCAGACTACGTACCATTCGCTGGTATATACTTTAATATTACTATATGAAGCTGAGACTTGGACATTAAAATTGTAATTTAAAAAGAATCGAGACCTTCGAACTCTGGTTATACCGCAGAGTATTGAAAATATCATGGACTGATAGAATTACAAACAAAGAAGTACTGAAGAGGGTTGGTAAAGAAACAGAACTAATCACCACTATACAAACCAAAAAACTGAAATACCTAGGCCACGTGACGAGGAGACCAAAACATGAAATTTTGAGACTCATAATACAGGGAAAGATTCAAGGAAGAAGATCTGTTGGCCGAAGGCAGAACTCATGGTTAAAGAATCTACGTGATTGGTACCAATGCAGATCGATTGATTTGTTTAGAGCAGCAAGTTCTAAAATAAAAATAGCCATTATGGTTGCCAACCTCCAAAGAAAGACGGCACTCTAAGAAGAAGGAACGCACTGGTTGAAAGCTTTCCTTTTTAAATGGATTGTGACATTTGTTTTCAACAGAAATGTATATTTCCTCCCTTTTATGAGCTAAAAAACCATATCAACCGTTTATCTAGGTTAGTGTTTAACTTTAAAGTTGTATATATCTCGTGTATATATCCCTTGTTTTAAAAGAAAACAAACATTTTTTAATTTATTCTCTTTGTATGTACTTTCTACTTCTACTCCTATTTTATTTCAGTATTTTGACATATTTATATATAAATATAAAATTAGAAGCTAGGAAAATTATTTGACTAATAGTATTAGATTTTAAAAAATTCTATAAAGTGAAAAATTTTATGTTGGGATTAAAATGTCAAATTCTTGTGAAAAATATTCCACATAGGCAACGCTGTCGTGTTGGTCGACCCTTAAAAGGTAATTTGAAGTGCGCATAGTCTGCTTGCTGAAGCGCAAGCGCCGCTTACTGTGAACTCTCTCTACTTCTGTGTGTTTTAGTTAGGCGGTGATGCCCGTCTCATACTCAGTTGAAATAATAGTAAGGTTGAGTGCGTGAGTTGTTTGTTCAGTCGTACATGTTGATTATTAGTAATAAACATTAACATTGTCGTGAAAATCGTGAGTAAACATGTGTGATCAAAACATCGCTTCTACTCAGAGCATTGCGGACTATCTTGCTCAGTTATTAAAGGATAGAAAACAGCTCGCAGCGTTTCCCAATGTTTTCATCCACGTAGAACGACTTCTAGACGAAGGTAAGTGTTCTAAAGCCGTTTTACAACAGCGACCATTAGTTCCAAGGATCCCCGTTTTTATTTACCAACGATTTATCAAGTTACAAGTGATAGTACAAACATGTGATGGGGCAATGACGTATTTGTTTGACCTGAGTTATTTGTTTTCTTACCCGGTTTAATCCATCCTGTTATTACAGGTTTATTTTTCTTGTAAACATTTGTTTCATTACGCCTTATCTTCGAAATCTGTCGTTTTGTCGAAATACTACTGTTGATACTGATTTTGCGAATTCCTTTGCGGGGTAGGCGTGGTTTCATGCTCGACTGCTTCAGCATCGGAATGTAGGTAACTTGGATCTTGTCATCAGCACACGGCCTGGAAAAGTCGAATCGAATAAAACTTTTTGATAACGCACTAATTGCGATAAAGTAACAAAATAACAATAAAACCGATCATATATTATGTTTTTCCGTATTGTATATATTGAAAATGGTTTTAATAATCAATTAAATAGGTGAATAACCTTTTAAAACATTTAAATAACTGCTTTTATTTATGCCATGTATCAATATTGTGTAGGTTTTAAATATTCAAGTGATAGCTGTACTAAATCCGGGAATATAGCGGTATTTCTTGTAGTCCACTAAAAACTCGTCAACTCCTGTATTTAAAGATGAAAGTTAATGTATAATATTTTGGTATTTTGAAAGCATTTTGGGTTGATGGGGTTACATACTGCTAATTTTTGTGTATAGTCACAAATTTATATTGATTTATGGATAATTTCTGCTTCTGTTAGGCTTTGTTTTTTTATATTATGAGCTTCAGACATTGTTCTTTTCTTGAAAGACTAGATTATATATTTTCTTTAAGTATTTATCTTCTGCCATCCTTAGTAGGTGTTTAAATTAGAGTGCACATCTCTCTATAACATAAGATGATTATTATTGGTATTTTAGTTAATATTGTGGTCCCCATAGTAAATTTAGCAGCTTGTTATATCACTGTTCTTAGTTATTAGACTAGGCGGGATCTGTAGAAATTCAGACCATAATGGACATTTTCCATAGGCTATTTTTTTGCTTTAATCCCTTCAGGTTGTGCCCAATATTGATAATCACGATATGCGCCAGTCGCAAACCCTGTGCTAAATTTTTTATTTAACAAAATCTGAAAACAATTGAAAATTTCTCATTTTTTTGCTCCTTTTTTGTTTATAATTCGGAAAATATTGATCCTAGAGAAAAAATTATAAGAAGTTAAAAGTTTCGTTATTCAATTCTACACAATATTTCGTTAGATAGAAATTGAAAATTTAATGTTTATTGTTGAAAAAATAGCAATAATTGAAAAAAAGTACAAAAAAATAAAGTTAATTCCTTTAAATGTTTTCGACTTTCTAGCAAGCAACTTGACTTGCAAGCTCCATATTCCGCCTAGAAAACTTTTTAATATGTTTAAATTGTGTGCTAAATTTTGTTAAGATCGGTCGGATAGGTTTTGCATAATAATTTTGCAATCCAGCCTACTGGAAAAAATCGCAAATTTTCAAATTTATGGTAGGCCCTAAATAAGGTCCTCAGATAGTTGCAAATTTTTTTACATAAAGGAAAGCTAAAACTTTCAAACGTTTTTTTTAATTCAAATCGGTTCACTAGGAGAGCCTAGAAAATGTTTTATAGTTTTAAACATTTTTTAGGCTTATAAACGCATTGAAAAACTTTACAAGCTTTAAACATATCAATTTCAAAATTTATAAACTTAAAGAACATTTTAAAAAACATTAAAAGACGCTTCTTAAAAAAAAGATACATTCGGCTTACTGGTTGCAGAGATATTGAAGGTCAAAGTTGGCAAACATTTGCCGTGTGACCATAAGTGATAGAGGGCTCGTTTTTAAACAATACCCTCGTCTTGTCAAGTACTTTTTATATAAAAAGTTTTACGTAATGCGCTTCATGGCAACATCCATATAAAAAAAAAACAAATAAAAAACCGTTTTCGCGTAACATGTCGCTCGGAATGGATGAGAGGTGGTGGTGGGGGACATTCACTCTAAATGTGAATCGGTGAGTTCAAAATCATAGCGCGCGCTAAAAATTGCATTATCTCGGCTTCTTGTTAACCTAATTTTGCTCTTATTTTTTAATCTATGTCTCGGATGAATTGCATTTTTTCTTCATGCATTTTTTTTAGCTTGCAATTTATACATTGAAGTAAATTGTTACTTTTAGTAAACAAATATGTATTTATAAATTGTTAATAAATAATTTGAATTGTTAAAACAAAGGCGAACGATTTTTTTTGTAAAAAATCAAACTTTTTGATATGTTTAAAGCTCGTAAAGTTATTCAATTTGTTTAAAAGCCTTCAAAAAGCGTTTGAAAGTTTGAGCCTTCTTTTATAGTAAAGAAATTTTTAAATTATTTTTAAATATTTTTTAAACATATTTTAAAAAGTTTTTCTAGTCGGAATATAGTTGTAAGTCAATTTTAGAAAGTCGAAAACATTTAAAAGATTATCTTCATTTTTTTGTACTTTTTTTCCAATTACATATTGCTATTTTTTCAACAATAAACATTAAAATTTCAATATAATAATTGCAATTGCATTTTTTCTTCATGCATTTTTTTTTAGCTTTTAGCAATTTATACATTGAAGTAAATCGTTACTTTTAGTAAACAAATATGTATTTATAAATTATTAATAAATAATTTGAATTGTTAAAACAAAGGCGAACGATTTTTTTTTTGTAAAAATCAAACTTTTTGATATGTTTAAAGCTCGTAAAGTTATTCAATTTGTTTATAAGCCTAAAAAAATGTTTAAAACTTTTAAAAATTTTATAGGCTCTCCTAGTGAACTGATTTGAATTTTACAAAAACGTTTGAAAGTTTGAGCCTTCTTTTATATGTAAAAAAATTTGCAACTATCTGAAGGCCTTATTTAGGGCCTACTATAAATTTGAAAATTTGCGATTTTTTTCCAGTAGGCTGGATTGCAAAATTATTATGCAAAACCTATCCGACCGATCTTAAAAAAATTTAGCACACGTTTTAAACATATTAAAAAGTTTTTTCTAGGCGGAATATAGAGCTTGTAAGTCAAGTTTAGAAAGTCGAAAACATTTAAAAGATTAACTTCATTTTTTTGTACTTTTTTCCAATTATTGCTATTTTTTCAACAATAAACATTAAATTTCAATTTCTAGCTAACGAAATATTGTGTAAAATTGAATAACGAAACTTTTAACTTCTTATAATTTTTTCTCTATGATCAATATTTTCTGAATTATAAAAGAAAATAGGAGCAAAAAAATGAGAAATTTTCAATTGTTTTCAGATTTTGTTCAGATTTAGCACAGGGTTTGCGACTGGCGCATATCGTGATTATCGTATTGGGCACATCCTGAAGGGATTCCA
This sequence comes from Diabrotica balteata, assembly GCA_918026665.1. NCBI lineage: Eukaryota > Metazoa > Arthropoda > Insecta > Coleoptera > Chrysomelidae > Diabrotica > Diabrotica balteata. The sequence goes on from OU898281.1 coordinate 145,930,378, forward strand.
GCAAAAAATAGCTTCCTATGAAAAATGTCCAATCCAAAACAGATCACGCCTAGACTATATTGTTTTATTCTAATTTATTGGCAATCCTTATCCTTCTACATCCCGTTTATTTGGGCATAAATTTAATTTATAGTAAATTTATAGCGATTTTAGGATTTATACTAAAAAATAATAAATGTCAACAGCACCTGTTGGCGTCTATAGTGGAAGAGAACAGGAGCCTTATGTTCAGAAATTAATATAATAATAATGATGATCAGGATTGGGAAAAAATGGGTTCTGAAAATTGAGAATTGACTAATATTGTCTAACAATTTTTTCTGATCGTATTCTATTTGGGTTTGCCTAAAACTCTCGCTTTTATGTATTTTTTTTGGTGTCAGGTGTGGAGCCCAGATCCTTTAGAATGATTTATCCAATATTTTGTCTGTATTGCTAAACTTAACGCTTAATTTATATTAATTATCAACCTCATCAATTTAATCTTTGTGTTTTTATATATCTTTAACATTTTTAGCTAATCAAAGACAAATTATGCGTTTATATTTCCCTCAGTGCATTTCAGCTTCCGCAGTTTATACTGTTTCTGCGTCATTTTCCTGTAGAAATCAAACAACTACAAAATTAAAACAACAATGTAACACTCGAGATACGACTGTAATTATACAATCACGATTTTTTTAAAATTCATTCCATGTATAGAAAGCCTCTTCCCACGATAACTTCCATTCTTCTGGGACTAAACCCTCATTACAAAAGACAAAAACAGTATTTATTTGTTCCGTTAAATTAAACACCCGCTTAACGCGCCCCCTTGAATACCAAGGCCATTACAAATCCCAAATCTGTAGTTATAGTCCGGTGAAAGTTGATGAAAAAAGTTTTAACCTCGGAAAAAGTTACATAACGTTAATAATCCGTGTATGTGTTCTTATTGTAATCTCGGAAATCTTTTTTGGGTGGTGCTAGAAAGATAACCAATGGAGACACTGCGGACGGCAGCCAGATGGTTGGTGGAGAATGAGTCGTGGGTTCGAAACTAGCTTTTGGAACCGGGAATGGATCCAATGGAAGAAATAGGTAAAGATAGGATAAGAGACATTAGAAAAAATAGAGAAATAATCAAAAAGATAGATGGGTAAAATTACCAAAGATAAGAGAAGATAGAAAACAGGGCGCCACTCAATTTTTTGGGGTTAAGGAGAAAATTAAGAAAACCTTAGAAAAGAAAAGAGATAAGAAAAGATATTTAGGTTCAGAGATCAAACCTAAGGAAAGATACTAACAGTAAAATTATCAATAAATCTGGTCAACGCAATATATAAACAAATAATAAATATATTAAGTATTAACACTTACTTACCTACGAAACTTAATCAGCCTGATCTTTCTACAGTTCAAAAGCATAGTAATATTTAAAGATAGTAATGTTCAGAGCTATTATTTTATCAGGGAACTTGTTAGGAGCCGACAAATAAAATACATGCATAAAACAATAACAATATATTAAACACAAAATTATGATGCTGCTAAATGCAACACAAGTAATAAAAATACACAACTATGAAATGGTGTTATATATGTATAAAATTAAGCAATAATGTAATAAGAAAATACCTTTACCAAGATATATAAGGCAATCATATACAAATATAGTTTGGCGTATCTCTAAATATCATAGGAAAGATAATGAACAAAAATTATAGGAAATACAAAAGATAGCAAAAATTACTTAACTCTAAATGTACAAAAATACAAAAAGGTTACAGAAATAAAAACATAAACCAAACCGCACTGGTTAAGTCAATTAACTATCTCGCACTATTATTTAATAAAAAATTGAGACTTGTATGTTCATAGGTATTATTTATAGAAATTTATTGAATGGTTCTTTAAATTACATTCAAAAATCGGCAATCTACAGGTGAAGATATGGATGATACGGCCAGATAATGGCAGGTGATATGATACCATACCATATTACTCGTCCAGATAATTGTAGATAAAGATTACTTACAGTAGATCTTGACGAAGCAGCTTAATTCACTGAATTTAAGATACTGTACTGGTATTCAACACTGAATTTAATTAGGTACCATTAAAGGTAGTGTAGAACTATATATAATTTAATATAGTCTAAGGAAGAAAACTCAAATATAAAGTGTATGTGTATACACACTTAGAAAATAATTCACAAAGACGATACGATAAGAAATAAAGTGAGCAAAGCGTAACACGAGATATTGGCCTCAACTCAACAACGGCCCACCAAAAAGTCTCACGAGATATTACCTCACTCAACAACTGCCCACCAACAAGTAAATTGGTTCCACTAAAAATTTCACACCAACTGTCCCTGAAACAGGAAGAAGAAAATATTCCCCCACTCAAGAATGATAGGACAGTTGTATGTGTTTCTCAGAAGGTAAGTCCCTTGACAACTATTGGAAAGTTTGAGGTAAAATAATCGGTATTAACAATTGAACCTGAGAATATTAAAATCCTTAGGATTATATTATTGTCAAATGATACGGGCCTTACCATACCGGAGGCATTTGTTCCTCGATATTTAACTCGAGGCTATTGGTACCGAGAAACCCGTAGGAAAAAAAGAACAGGTCAACCACCAACCAGTGGTTAAGTGATATAAACTTATCAAGTACGAGCAACCAGCAACAGAAAAGTGAAGTACAACAATCAGAACATTAATAAATACTACATAATACCATATATAATAATAATGTAACATTTTTTTTATTATTAATATATTAAATTATTTTTAATTCCTTTTACCCCCGTGCGATACGCCGATGATTAAGAATCCCCGTGTTTCATTCCATATTTTCTACCTATGTTAACTACGTGATCTATCAGTCTTTGTAATCCTTCAGCACTATCCGCAACAAGGACAGTGTCGTCTGCATATCTTAGATTACTAATTACTTCACCATTAACAATCACGCCATCAGTCGTTTCTCCCAAAGCTCCTCGAAATAGATGTTCTGAGTACGCATTAAACAGCAAAGGCGAGATTATGCAACCTTGTCGTACTCCTCTTTGTATTGGGACTTAATTGATTGTCTACTCGAATCTTGGCTACTTGTTTTCTATAGAGATTGGCTATTATTCTTATATCCTTGTCATCGATGTTTGCGATTCGCAAAGTTTCAATAAGCCTCTCATGCTTTATTTTGTCAAATACCTTTTCGAAGTCAATGAAACAGGCAAATACATCTGTATTAACATCTCTTGCTCGTTGTATCAATACTTGTATGCTAAAAAGTGCTTCTCTTGTGCCAAGACCGCTGCGAAATCCAAATTGTACATCAGCAATACCTTCATCCAATTTCTTGTATATGCGAGCATGGATGATCTTTAAGAATATTTTGAGTGAGTGGTTGGAGGCTAATGATTCGGTGTTCTTCACATTTCTTAGCATTTGCTTTTTTTGGTAGTGGTATAAATATGGACATGTACCAATATTTTGGCAAAGTTCCTGTTTCATATATACGGTTAAATAATTCTGTCATAATGTCAAGTTGATTGTCTTCTATCAATTTCAATACTTCAGCATATATTCCATCAAGTCCTGTCGATATTTTGTTTTTTTAGACGACTTATAGCAGATCTTACTTCTGATTGTGTTATTGTTGGTCCATTCTCAACGTTTTCATATACTTCAATGTGTTGGATGTCACTGAACAGTTCTGCTATATATTCGTGCCATCTGTCCAATTTTTCTTGCGTATTGAATAGTATGTTATGATCTTTATCAAACAGTGCAGTGGGCATTGTTGTTCTATAATATATTCCTGCCGTTTCTTTGATCTTCCTGTGCATATTGAATATATCATGTTTTTTTCTGTAGGATTTCTATTTCTAAGCATTTCTCTAACAGCCAGGATCCTTTTGCTAATTTTATTTCTTTAAGTACCTTTTTGTGGTGTTCCTTGTACTTTTCTGCGTCTGTATTCTTAAACGCGCTTTGCTCCATAAGCTACACCTGAGTTACATCCCCTTTATTTTTAACGACATCCACAATTCTTCCAGGCATAGTTTTTACCACGTTCTGACAAAATTCTAATCCCATATTTCTTGCAATTTTTCCTTCAATTCGTTGACGAACCTGGCAGGGTGTTTTCTCAAAGCTTTTTTCCTTTGGCATTACAAAGTCTCTATCGGGGACTTGGTCTAAGTCGGGACTGTTAGAAACCCATTCCAGAAGTGGGATGCCATGGTCTTCAATTCATTTTAAACTCTTTTTTGAGGTATGACAAACTGCGCCGTCGTGTTGGAAGACAAGATCTTCCGCTGATGTTAAACAACGTTCCATAATCGTTAAAAGATTCTTCTAAAATATTCAAATGTTTGTCCGTGTTGACAATCCCATCCCATCTATGGTGCACCAAATCATGACAGATGCAGGAAATTTGACTTTTCTTTCAGGGATAGAAAGCTTCATTTTTCCTGCGAATGACGCGACTTCTACTGTCTCCAACACACACTTCAAATCGGAACTCGTTACTCCATTGTATTGAATCCCATTGCGACTGAGTCCAATCTTTATGCTCTTTTGACCTTCTTAGTCTATTTTTCTTTTGTTGTAATGTTAAAAGTAGCGTTTCCTTAGCCTAAAATAAAATGAAATTTTTTTAAAAACAATTCGTATTAAATTTTCCAACTATAAAACAACAAATCACAATTTGTGGGCCTCTCGCTGACATGATCTAGAAACGTGTCTTCCAATAACGTCACTCCAAAAAACGCTTAACTCCATATAATTTGCTCGTCGATTTTTTACTATTCTTCTTCTTGATGTGCGTATCCTAACGAATATTGGCGATCATCATGGCAATCTTTATTTTATCTGCAGCAGCGCGGAGAAGCTGCACAGATGTTGTATTGAACCAGATTCTGAGGTTCTTTAAACAAAATGTTCCTCTTGTTCCTGGACCTCGTTTTCCAAATATTTTTCCTTGCAGGATGGCTTGAATTGATTTTTTACAATAATGCGTCTTAATGGCCTTCGATCTGCTTTGCTTATTTACTTTGTACCTTTGAACCTGTAGTTTTGTATTTTCTGACTATATTTCTTACACTATAGCGTGAGAATTGCAACATATTCACGATTTCCGAATTGGATTTTCCAGAATTAAAAGATCTAATAATGATTGAACAAATTTTCTCATCGATAACTTTACTTCGACCCATTGTACAATCCACAAACGGCAAAAAGCTTTAACATACTACAAAATACATTTGACAATTAACTGACAATATTATTGTTTTGATGTAATTTTTCCATAGCTACCTCTGGATTTAACGTGATTATGAAAAAATCATCGAGCAAAAAGACAAAAGAGGGAATCTAAATCCTTATGAAACGGAGACCAAAAAAGTGGCCTCTGATGGCGGACATATCCGGAAATGCGAATGTGCCAAATTTAAATTTTCCGACACTTATTAACAGTAACTATATAATATTTTTCAGAATCTGTCTTGGACGAGAAAGTTTTAATTAATTATTAACGGTAATAGTCTAAAATGCGACACAATTGTTAAAAAACTTCCATATAAATAAGATTTCATGTGACATTTGGGACAAACAATAACATAACCCTACTAAATTTGATGTCAAACAAGGAGGGAAGACTCCATTTCCCTGTTTTAATGTGGCCTCTAAAGATCGTTACTTCCTGTCTAACAATATTTTTTGCCCCCACTTCACCTTTACATTCCCTCTTTTGTCTTTTTGCTCGATAGAAAATAATCAAGTTGTCAAGTGATTGCATAGCCAGGGTTTAGTGAATTTTTTTATTGTTGAAAATAAATAAAAAATCATATATTTAGGTGATGTTTTTAATAAATATTAATTAAATTGCCATATTAATAAATAATATGGCAATTGACTTTGCAGAGTATAATTTGGTAATTGACATTAAACTGCAAATTCCATATGTGGGCCAATAGATAATATAAATTACAATTGTAATTTAAAAACTTCCGTTTATTGGAGCTATTCGGTTTCCCTTTCCCGAAAATTTACGCTAAATGTATGTATAATCATTAAAATCTTGATTTATTTTCCATTTAAATCTACTAGATAATTATAAATGCTGCATTCTTTTGATTTTATCTGAAAAATTATCGCGAAAAATCCATAAAGCATGAAGGCTTTGGTAAAAACTGTGTACGCGAATTATTTCTGGCGTATATATCTATCTTAACTGGACTATCGTTCCGCTAGACGACAACACACACTTGGTTTCTCACCCCTGTCGAAAAGAACTTACATCAACAGGTATTCCACAAAACGCGCCTAACAGGCGGATCATAATATGTATGCGTACAGGTAGAATTTCATTCGGGCGAGATAACGGAGAGGTATTTCGATAGCTAGATTGCGTGACCAATGATAGTCGTATTTTAGTCAATATCGAAAATATCTATAGAATGAATAGATTAGATTGCTACTAGATTGATTATTGGGTAATACAGAATGTTAGTTGAAATTTAAAATTTAATTTTTTTTATTCTACCTTTTAAATGTCCTCATACTTTCATCTTTATGTATAAAAATTTATAATTGGGGGCTTTTGATTATGAGGTATTTAAATTTGATGCAGACTTTGATGTAGCTGATAGAGGACGTCACATGTGGATAAATTTGCGGTTTTTTAGCTCTTCAAGTGAAAAAAAATTCGGGATGATAACCCATCAGCTGCATAATAATTCTTAGTTGATGAAGCCGACCAAAAATCATCGAAGTTCGATTAAGAAGTTGAAGTAATGGTTCGCGTTGACAATGATTCTCAAGTAGAAGACGACGATGTTTATCTTTAGCGTAAGAAATCGGCAAAACTCCAGTTTTAAAAATCCTATTTTCATCCTTACTATTTTTTCACCTGTGCAAAATCTATTGCTAGCAGATTTACCTTGAAGAAAAATGTAGATTGCAAATGATATTCGAAACCGACAAAATCTTGATCACTCTTTCGTCGATAAAATATTTACAGGCTAAGCTACAATTACGCGCCCCACTACGGTGTTTTTAATTTACGGAACAATAATTTCTGGAACAAGGAAAATCTTCATGTTAAGAGAGAAAGGCATTTCCAACATGAATTTATAATCAACGTATGATGTGGAATCATTGGTAGCCATTTTTAGGGCCATGCTAGTTACCTCGTAATTTGAAAAGTGAGAAAAAAGCTGTTCTGAACAACTTTAACACGCTGTATTTTTCTTAATATCAATATTTTATTGAAGCTGGCTTCAATCGTAATAGTTTAAAGTGTAGAATCTACTGTTTCATTTGTACAACTACTTAAGGACCACCCTGTATTGGTAAGTATGGTTATTTTCGTCTGCACGAAGATTTAAAAAAAAATTTGGGGCTAGTAGTAAAATTACTTCTTCTTCTTCTCGTGCCACTCCTAGCAGAGATTGGAAATCATCATGGCCACTGCGACTTTGTTAGCAGCGCGCCTAAAAAGTTCAATCGAACTACACCCGACCATTCACGTAGATTACGAAGCCACGATATTTTTCTTCTCCCCACACTTCTTTTGCCCTTAATTTTGCCCTGCATGATGTTTCTTAAAAGTTCGTAACTTTTCACCTCTCACAATGGCTTTCATCTCGAAAGCTTCGATGTTTTTTATGGTCAACTGTTTTAGTGTCCAAGTCTCAACTCCATATAACAGGGTAGAAAAAGCATAACACCGCAGCATTCGTATTCGTAACTTTATATTGATATCAAGATTGCAAAAGAGTTTGCGCATTCTATTAAAGACTGATCTAGCGATTTTTATTCTACATCTAATCTCTTTTGTTTGATCAGTATCGTCTGTGATCCAAGCACCTAGATATTTTATAACAGGGCACACGCTCAATCGTTGTATTGTCTATTACAAGATTAGCTCTGATGTTCTTTGATTTCGTGATTACCATAAATTTAGTTGTTTTAAAATTAATTTTCAAGCCGTAAACTGTTACAGTATATATTGAGTACTTTAAACGAGATGCTGTAGTTCTACTAGCGTTCCCGTTAGGAGAACTGTATCGTCAGCATACCTTATATTGTTGATCATCTCACCATTTATTATCAGACCAAGATACTTCTTCTCGAGTGCTTATTCACAGATAGCTTCACTATACAGATTAAATAAAAGTGGCGATAAGATACATCCCTGCCGGACTTCTCGACGGATTTGAATTTCTTCTGTTAGTTCGCCTCAACCTTAACATTTGCTGTTTGATTCAATATAGATTGCATATAATTCGAATATCTCGGCTGTCTATATTTTTCTTTATTAGAACTTGTCTTAGTGTTCATGTTGTACTTTATCAAAGGCCTTTTCGAAATCAAGAAGCAGGCGTAATTTTCTTCTTTCATGTCTAAGCATCTCTGTGAGGAGAACGTTCATTGCAAACAGAGCCTCCCTTGTACGCAGCCCTTTTCTGAATTCCCATCTGAGTGTTACATGATGTCTACGTCTAATTTCCTATAGATCTATTTATGGATTATTTTTAAGAACAGTTTTAGAGCATGATTCATCAAAGCTATCGCAGGATATTCGTTGCATTCCTTTGTATTTGTCTTTTTTGGTAGTAGTATAAAGGTCGAACGGAGCCATTCCCTAGGTATTATTCCAGTTCTATATATTGTGTTAAATCACTTACGTTTTTGTAAATTACTTACGTTTTTGTTTTACTCCCTTCATTTATCAAAAAAGTCATTCCCCTTTAGCTCTCTCGTTATTAACTTCACGAATCTCTTCAACATCTTTGCCTATTTCAAACATCGGATTTTTACTTTTTTTTTAGTTTTTCTGTAAACCTCATAATATATGTTTTACCTTAAATTCCTTTAGACGTTCATTGCCTATAATTTCCGAATATTTTCGCCAGATTTCCGAGGTGGAATCCTAGGATTGTAGATGGTGGATTTTGTTCTAAAGAAGGGATTGCAAGTTCCGTAGTAAAACCCTTAAACCTGAAGCGCCAGGTAATTTTTGTTCAATGTGTTCTTCCTGTCGACAGTATTAAATGTTATCAAGTTGTGTAGTACAATTTATTAAAGACTCTGACTATTATAATTCTGTGGCTTGGAATGAAAAGGGCGGGTGTCACAAAACGTAAACTCGAGTAATCGGCCATTGTTTATATTTGGCCGCATATTAACCACATTTGCTTGTAGTTTTATAAGCTTACTACTTAATACAGCACCATCAATGTATTTGTAAAAGATAATATTGGAATATCCCTATGTTTGAAACAATTTGTATGCTAGAAATATTATAAATAATATAAAATAAAGGGACAACCGCCTTTTTTAATGAACTGGTGTACAATTAATTCTTATGGACATCCGACTTTATAAATAAATAATCCTCTTACAAAATGAACAATTTTATTTTCAAGGTATAACAAAACATAGATTAATAATTTTATTTAGTTTATAAAAGATTTTATTTTCGGTCGTCTTCATCAGAATCTAGATTTGTATAATGTGGGAGGTTTATATAATAATCTTTATGCTGTTCGTGCCACCCATTGTAGAAGAACCATAAGATTGTCGTATTTCTTTTTATTAATGGGAATTAAACTATTTACCCTTATTGGCTTTAAAAACAATTATTGAGAATAACTAAGTTCAGTCTTTTGTTTCTTTTAAAATCTACTTCTTTAAAGGCTGCATGAAATTCCGTTTTATATAGTAATTTACCAGGTTTATCTGATCGTACTTGCAAATGAAACAATATTAGAACTCAAAAACGGTTCTCCATCTGTGTTTACTTTACGAACAATTAATTTTCCATGAACAGAATATAAATTAGCCCAGTTGAAAAATTCATTTTGGGACATTTCGTGTACTTCCAATGGCTTTATTACTGTTTGGCAAGTACGTATAAACTGTGCCCATTCTCTAGGAGTTTGAATGGACATTGTAGACAGTCTTTTCTTTTTCTTCTCAATTACAGCATGAACTGCATCTACTTCCATATGTGTATGGCCTGTCAATAAAAATTTGTGGTTTATTACAAGATGAGGAAATTTTGAACCACGTACAAATACATGGCAAACAACATTGTATTTCTGTTTTGCCCAGCGCAGTTGTCAGACCAAAGAGTAATTTTCTTTTATATTATTTGGGAGAGTTTGAATCCACTTAAATAAACACGATGCTATTTGATTCCCACCTCTCTCAGATATTGTCTCATTCCATATCATACAATGATTTTCTCCAGCAGTGTTGTCGTGAATAGTAAAATTAAACGTCCATAGCTGTCGAAGATAGAATGATTTTGCATTGGTTAATAATGGGGTCGGTAAACATTTTTGTAAATCAATCATTACAACCCGTTCGTTTGAGCCTTCCTTCTTGGCTCTCTCTTTATCTACTCTCTTTAGACCATAGCGAGTTTCTGCATCATCTAAATGTATTTTTTTAGCATTTTCGATCGTTTTTCTTAGATTCTCATCATTTTCGTTTTGTAAACTACATGTAATTTTTATCACACATATCAACATGTATCCAAAGTTCGGTAGTTTAAAACTCAGATTAAATTCAGTGCAGAATATGAATCTGTGTACATACTAGCTGTTACAATTTTTTCTTTGGGTATGAGTTCTTCATTACACCAATCAGTGTATAATTTGTACATTACAGCAATGTTTAATTCAGGACTCAAATATTGTCTCTTAGAATGGCTACGACTGTAATGACTTTCTACTCTTGGAAATAGATTAATATGTTCCATAACAGTGCGCTTCTTTTCTTCATCTAATTTTCGTGCTGATATTGGTTCACCAGGACTTGAAATTAAACCTCCTGGCGATTGCAGTTTCTTTATTACTGCTCCACGGACAACCTTTTCAGATATTGATAATGTATTCAAAAACATAACTTTACATATTTCAATATTTTTGTTATTTATATTGAAAACATAGCTGTAAGTAAAGTTTCTCCTACCTAACTGCTGCCATTTCTGGATCTTTGTCTATCTTTTGGACGAATATTAACACTTTGTGCCAAAAATTGATGTCTTTGTTCCCAACTAAAAGTTTTTTTTCCAAAACGTTTGAAATATTTGAAATCGTTCATTTGCATCAAGTTTAGTATGGCATAATTTTCTGCAATTGCAAGGTATACCCATCACTTTAGCAGCTTTTACGTTTTCTTTAAATCCAACATATTCTCTCCTTTTAGTCTTTTTGCCTTTGCAATGTTTGTTTTCCATAACTTAGGGTTTGATTTTCGTTTCCTTGTCGTTTTTCTCCTATTTTGAGAATCAATCTCTTCTTGTTCTGTATCGTTACAGAAACTGGGCCATCATTTTTATGTTCAATTTTTTCTGTCCCTTCTTCACTGTCATTTTCTGTATCATTGGCTAAATCTAAGGTTGGATCGTAACTTAGATCATTCATATCTAAATCATTAGTATCACCTAAAAAAAATTAGTTTAGTTCTCTAGTGCATAGATACAAGGTTTACTAAGCTCATCTTACCTTTAGAACTTCGCATGGTGTTCACATCTCCATCATCATTTCCATGTAAAACCTGCAATCTATTAGTTTCTCCCAGAGATTCACCTGCATGAATCATACCATTACCAACATACGTATTAGGTAGTGATAAGATTTATATCTTCTGTAACTAAAATAATACAAATATATAAGTTTTAAGTGACATACAAAATGAAAATGTAAATTTTACCACTACTGGGTACCTCTTGTTCTAGATTATTTAGAGAAATTTCAGCATTACTTGCGGAATAAACAACTTCACTGATGTTCTCTAAAATCAAAGCATTTTTTCGTAGTATAGAGTAAAATCAATTTAAAAACTAAATCTTAACCTATAGGAGTTCCATGTGATTCTAATATAACATTAGGAGCAACGAAAAGAATCCGCAAACTTACATTCTAGTTGTATGTTTTCATTATTTGCTGCAAGGAAAGAATTTGGAATAGTACATCATTACTAATCATATTATATGTGTATCTTTATAATGCAGGTATGTACTTACAAAGATAAGTTAAATTTTCTTTATCATCTTCTTGATTAGTGCACTGTTTTGCCAATAGTAATATTTTCTTTCCCCTATTCATCTGTATAAATAAGTATTTCACAATAAAGAATACTCTATAAACGCCAAAGAAACAAGGCACACTAATATATTAATTGAGGTTAGGTTTTGAGAATGTCAGTTGGACTACCGCCTTTTTCAAACTGCACGTGCTGAAGCATAATAATCTTATGTCCATTATATTGCAAGAAAGGGCGGGTGTCCCATATACGACCTTTTTACGTAAAAAGGAGTATTTACTTACGCCTTTTTGTTTTGCAAAAGTTAAAAACCGTAAAAGATATGGACATCTGACTTTTTTTAAATGAAACTATCTCATATGCTTACTATAGAAATGATATGAACCTAAAATACAGAAAAATGGACATCCGCCCTTTTTATTCCAAGCCACAGAATTTCCCTCGTATGGTGGTACATTTATGTTAGTAGGTAAAGCAAAACCTCCAACTATGTGTTTATGTGATTAGATTTATTACTTATATTGCTACAATGTATCACTAGCCATTTTTAGAACTTCATATCAATTGGATGATGTCATTTGTTGAGATTGGCTAGCTCAAGGAGTCGTTGAATAAATAAATTCAATATCGTAGCGGGGATTTTGCTAATTTGGATTATTTAACAGTTAGCGATTGCGGCATGACAGCAGGAGATTTATATTAAACACCATAATTCCACGTTCTTTTGCTACTTCATCTACAGCATGCTTATTAATTTTTGCTGATCATATTTTACATAAAACGTTAAGCTGCTTTTTCCTAATATTCCATCTACGTTTATTTCTTTACTTGTTATCAAAATCTTTTTACAATTATTGATGGTATTATAACTGTGTATGACTACCTATATTGGGGATCATAAGTTGTCAATGGAGACCAGATACAGAAACCAATTTATATCTGCTTTATAGATTTTGAAGGCGTTTGATAGGGTCCAACAGAATCTTCTTCTTTGTCAACCATTTTCCATTCACTCCTGAATGTAAGTCTCTCCCAATTGCTTCCATCTTTCTCTATCTTGTGCCAATCTAATCTACTGTTTGCCTGCCACTGCTCTTATGTCATCTACCATCTTTTTGAGGTCTTCCCATGCTTCTTGTTGTCGTCCTTGGTCTCCATTCTAGAATTCTCTGTGTCCACCTGTTGTCATTATATCGGGCTACGTGACCTGCCCAGCGCCATTTCATTTTTGTAATTTTTGTTTCCAACATGATAGGCTGTTTGAATATTTAGAAATGATTGGAATAGACGATAGACATTTTAGACTTTTATAACTTTACAATATCAGATTGGAATCAATCTGAGACTTTTATAACTTTACAATATCTATATTCGAATCAAGAAGTTTCTATTATGGTAGACGGCAAAGAAACAGACAAAATTTTCATTCAAAGAAATTTCATACAAAGTAGTGTGTTCCTAAACTTTGTTTAAGATATACTCGGAAATAATATTTAACCAAGTCTTGGAAGGGCAACGTGGAGTTCGAACTGGGGGAGAAACTAACAAGGACATCAGCTATGCAGATGACATAACGATCATGGCTGAAAGCATCGAAGATCTTCAATTCCTTATAGATAGAGTCACTAGAGAGTACTAGAACGGACTTTGCATAAATACATCAAAGACCAAGTTACTTGTGGTTACTAAACAAGACGTTGGTATATGCTACTCATTGTCAAAAATGAGCGGATTATAAAAGTTCACAATTTTAAATACCTAGGATGTTGGGTTAGAAATATAATACACTGGAAAGAACTGAGGGAGGCCTATGTCCAGCAGTGGACGCGATTGGCTGACTGATGATGATGATGAGGATGTTGGGTAAATAAATTGGGTATATAAATTGCATAGGAGCATTTATGAAACATATCTATACTTTGCAATTCTCAGCTGAACTTGCAACTAAGAATCAAGTTCCTAAAATGTTATTTGTATCCTGTATTACTATATGGATGTGAAGCCTTAGATAATGAAGGTTAATATGGTGAACAAATTAGAATTATTCGAGATGTGGCGCAAATAAGAGAGACTGCAGTTAATACTCAACAGAAACATCGAGGAAAAAAGAGGAATTGCAGAAATGTACCTACATGGCTCAGAAACCTTCGTCTTATCCGTAAATGAATTGTTACTTGCCGTGTAAGAGACCAATATCGGCAAATAATAATGGAAGCTACCCAGGCCTAATTTGGGCACGCCACTCAAAGAAGAAAGCCGTCGCAAAATTTTGCCAAGTTGTGGTCTGTGAAAGGCGGAGTTCTTGCGTTTCAACGACGTATGCGTATTGGTTGATTGTTTGCTGAACCGGTGGACTCTAATTTATCCACCAAACCGTAAAAAAGAGATGCTCTGAACAACATTAGCGACGACCTGAACACCAACAAAGAAGATGGTACGGTTCAAGCCGCGAAGGTCAAAGTGCGTTCAAGTGTCTTACCTTCTTCTTAATTAAATAGCATCACTATGAAAATTATAATAAGGGAGTTTTAGTTGCAGAATACTATGTGTGACACAATTAAAAGCCTCATTGAGATCTAAAAAGGGTGCCAGATTATCAGGATGTTTTCAAACCGTTCCAAAATATTGCTAGTGAAAGGATCAAAAACTTGTTTTATTTTTCCGGAATCCATACTGGTTTATGGCAAATAGTTTATTAAATTCAAAATGTATATTAATTTGATTTTTAAATTCAGATGGGCAACAAAGATATGGGTAGATAATTGTAATAAAGGTAATAGAGCCTCTATTCTTAAACAGAGGTATTACCTTTGCAGTTTTGAAAACTTTAGGATTAGTTTCCATAAAGTTAGTAGAGATTGGACAATTATATTTTTTGATAGTTTTAATAATTTTTGTGTTAAAACCATCAGCATTTTTGCTGTTACTATTTTTTATTTATGAAATAGCTGTCAACATACTAAAGTTTTACTGACTTTAAACTAAAACAGGCAATATTTTTCTATGGTATTCGAGTTCATGTATTACTTACTCTCAGCAGTAGAGAAAAAGTGGTTATTAAAACTATCTGCGTTGGAAGGAGATGAATGTCATGGCTGCGCAATCTTAAAAAAGTTTTTTGGAACAGCAGTGAACAGAATTCAAATAATCATAATGATTGCCAACCTTCTAAAGAAGACTCCACCTTACGAAAAAAATTGAGAGAATGACGAGAAGCTTCAAGGCTTACTCCTTCACACCGAAGTGCTCTGCCTCTCGAAAGGATTATGTTTGGTAAGACCTTACTTACTTTTTCGAATTGTTTTATAGTTTTTGGATACTAGAGATCCTTACTTTAAAGAAAATTTAATCAGATTCAGATTTAACCAGACATTTTTGTCTCTAATGAAAGCAAAGTCCATCATTACAGCGTTTCTTGGCAGCATTAATGTAACAAAGAAAAATATTGCACGACGTGAATTTTTCTCATTTTGTCATTGTTACACGTCCAAGATGATGTCGTTTTAGTCTACTTTCGACGTTTAAATGCCCTTTACACAAATTTTACCACCAGGATTGAAGATGTTTTAACTATGGAAATGTCACAGTGGGATTATCAATCCATATTGTGGACAATATGCATTGCATTTTCATGTAATGAATCTCTTAACTTCTTAATGTCAATTGACGTTATCCTTCTTATTAGGACCCTGTTATATTAATATTATAATTTACCCCATTGTAGTGCCATTGGCCCGTTGGATATACTTTTCTATCTACGCTACTGACAAAATTGATATTCAAATTGCCCCAGAGAATCGACATCTTCTAGGTGCGACACAAATACGTATCTATGATGTCGACTAGTTCTAGTCCATAGTAGGACAATTAATTATCGATGTAGAAAAGTTTATATAAATAGTCAATATGAAAGCGTTTTCAATCAAAAATTTAAATGAAGTTAATAAAAGTGGTAATAGGATTGTATGTACGATATGTTGAATATTTATTCACTGATTGCTAATATACATCGATGTTTTATTCCAATCTTAGTATATTATAATCTGGTGGTTTTATTCAATTTTGCAAATTGATTTTTTATAGATATATTTTTTTCTATCAACACTAAGGTTTCTATTTATCATAATATCAACTTTATTTTCTGCACTGTGTGCCTTTTTTATTTTCCGTAAATCATTGTTGTATAACTGTAAAAAACTTCATCTGTAAATAAAACGTTTTTTAAAAAAATTGTCTTGGAAGTGTTCGAAAAAGTCTTTTCCGAATTTCCTCACTCAATCAATCAATTGCGTGTTTACCTTGTTTTAAGCTCTTTGCTTTTTCAAGGGTTTGGCCATTTTGTTTGTTGGAAAAACGCGTGGAGGATAGCTGTGGCTATATCCTCACCTAGGATCAGGTATCATTGTGCAATGAGATTGGGAAACCACAGAAAACCAATCTCCCCCTGTCCTTGTGATTATTTAAGCGACTCTTAAGGAGTGTAGACGGTGCTCACAGTGTGGGTAATGTGTTGTATGTTTGTGGTGTTTTTGTGTGTTTACTGGTTAGGATTATGTGTTTATTAATTGTGATATAGGATTAGGTGTTTATTAATTTGGAGTGTGAGCGGAGTGGAGGTAAAGTGATGTAGATGGATGTTGTTTGAATGTGTGTGAATGTGTATTGATGTGTGTGGTGTGTTTTTTTAGATTTGTAGGTGGGTGAAGGTTTGATTGATGAGGTTGTTTGTGCATGAAGTGGCTATAGCACATCCATACATTGCGTTTGAGATTTGGTTGAGGAATAAGGTTATTGCGCTTCTCTTTTCAGGGAAAACGTTGAATAAGAGCATGGATGTGAAATGTATTATGGATTTCATATCGGAGGATAGGTCATAGGAAGGAATTTGTTTCTCTGTGTATACTGGTTGGGTTTGGTTATAATTAGCGGGATGAGCGCTTCGGTGAGGACATCGTGGTGAGAAAGCAGGGTGAGGACCGCTACAGTTAGGACATTTGGGAGCTGATATCGTGGGGCAGGCAGTGGACCGATGGTTGAGCCCGCAGAACGGGCAAATTTTTTTCGTCCAGAAAGCGTCACTACCGGCACCGTGGATCCGTTCGCGGGTTTCGCGACCGTTTTTCACGCTGTTTGCCGTTTTTCGCGACACTTTTCACGATTAGACCTTGTTTTATTATTAGTTTTCTGGGTCTTCACTTTGGCGTGTACGTGTACGTTCACGTTGAAAGTTCGTGTACAGACTGTAAATTTCCTCACTACGGTAATAACTTTTCTTTACCGGTCGTTTTACTAATGCTTCTGTAGCTGTAATTTTTAATAATTAGACTTAGGCAAATATGCAAAAAAAATGTGAAAAAAATGCACTCTATCAATGGAAACATTACATAATGTGTTGTAAAAACAACAAGTTATATTAAAATTAATCTATTTATCGTTTTCACAAATATATCAATATAATATATAATATATATATATATATAATTATATATATATATATATATATATAATATATATATATATATATAATATAATCACAATATAAATAAATTAAAAACTAAGTAGGTAAAAGGTTTTTAATTGAAATGTATAAAAGTAAAATACTCTCCTAAATGATCATGTTTTTCAAAATCTTCCATAAGAACTTATGGATGTAAATAAAAATATAAAAACGTTTGTTACCCTTGATATAATTAACATTTCACACCTAAGATATTTCAACTTAAGATATCGTAGCTTTCTTTGTTGAAGTCCCGCTTTCGCACCGCCTACTATTTGGACCGCTTCCTTTCGGATCTTGAATTTTTCTGTCCTCGACTCCTTTCCTTCTTTTTCTGTAGGTAATTGCTTTCGGCTTCGTATCTACTTTCCTGATTGGCTGGTTTCGGCACCACCCGGCTAGACTCGGATCATACGGTCCATCAGTCTAGGTTTTGATCTGAAATTAATCTGGATCCGATTTTTGGCGAGGGTATCTCTGGACTTAAGGAGTCTTTTTGTGGCTTGGTGGAAGAAGTATCTTGTCTCTTTCTCAGCCACCTCTCTCAGTGGTGTATACTGCAACCTTTCTTTGATGGTTTTTTATTCTTTCTTATCATGTTGATCCATCGATTATCCTGTATCATGACGTTTTTGTAGCTTCTAGTTTCCTCCAGTTGGTTTCCGATGGAGCCTTCGTTAATGGACTGAACCTAAAAATGTACGGAAGTATTAGTTTTTAGCGGCATTTGCTTTTATCTAGATTTGTTGAGTCTTCTTCGTGAAGTTGAGTTTCCTGTATAGATGGATTCCTAGGTACTGAATCCTCTGATTGGATCTTGTTCCCTTCCATTGTTATTTCTACTGCTGGTAGACTTATCTCCTTAGTGAGCGTGATGAATTATGTCTTTTGGGTGTTGATTTTGATCTTCCATTTTTCGGTGTATTCTGTGATTCTTCCGAAGTGATTTTCTATGTTTTGGACTATTCTTCTATCATCCTTTCCTGTTGCATATATTGCCGTGTCGTCTGCCTAGAGGGCTTTAGTTCTTCTTGGATCTGTTGATAGGTCTGAAACAAAATGTTGTATACAATGGGCGAGAGTATTGACGTTCCCTGAGACGTCTCTTCTTAGAATTCTTGAATTCTAGGTTTCTTTTGGTCGGCTGAAACTTGAAAGGATCTATTAGTTAGATATGCGTCACATATATTAACTAATTAATGAGGTAATTTATCTCTGTTCATCTTGTAGATAAGTGCCTTCTTCCAGACCGTGTCATATGTCTTCTCGATGTCTAGATGGCCATTCCTGTCTTCTGTTTCCTGTTGAGTCTGATCTTCGTGTCGCTAATGACTCTTGCTAACTTTAGTTCGCAGTTTATTTCTTTTCTGAATCCAAACTGGCCCTCCTAAATGATTCTCCGTCTTTGTGCATGCTTCATCAGCCTTTGTAGATGATTTTCTACAGTATTTTTCCTATTGTTTCCGGTAGTGAGATTGGTCTGTAGCTTTCCGGTCTTCTTCAGTCCTTCCTTGGTTTTAGTAGAGGGACGATCTTGGCATGAACTTATGGCTTCTATCTGTGTACATATATTTGTAATTTAGAAACTTCTTTTCACATCAACGGATGTAATGGGAGCATATTTTAAATTCACAATAATATTTGTTACCAAATCTATTTCTTCGCAAAAATTCAACAGTAACATTAGCTACCTCAGTAAATTTCTGAGAACCATTGTTTTTTTGAATTATTGTTTCAAATTTTTGAAAAATATCTTTTGCAGTGTCACCTTTAATATTTTGACAAGCTTATCTCATTTCTTTTATTAACAGGTTGTATGCCGCTATTTTGTAACTTACTTTTACGTGGTCCCGATTAAGAAATGTAAATAAATATATATCTGGCTCCTGTGAATAAGCACATAAGTCAATTTTAGTAAATTTTTCAGGAGAGTCGAAACAATGTTTACGGGATCGTGGAAAATCGCAGAATAACGTTTAAAGATTTAAAAGCACTTTTTTGACGAGAACAAGAGACTATTATGGGATACAAATATAACGAGTTACATTAAATTAAGTTTTAGAAGAGATTGAATGACTTATCCGTATATTCACGGTTGTACTATAGGTGTGAATTTGAGGTATCTCAAGATATCTTAAATAGTTATATGTGTTAGGCACATTTAGGTGTGATTTATTTGCTTACATCTAAAATAATTACACAAAATTTTAATCAAAATATTTTATTATAAACCAAAGTAGCACAAAAAATATCTAAATATCATCAGGATCGACTTCCACCAAATGGGGGTCGATGTCAGGAACATCAGCTACCAACAACTCTTGATAAAATGGCCAAAATTGTTTATCTATGAAAGGCAAAAGTTCCACAAGGTTTTTCTTCTTTTCTTTGCTTATCGGAACTGGCTCATCATGCAACTTTAGTAGTTGAAGCTGGGTTGATTGTTTTCCTCTTCTTCTGTAGTTGACAGACATAAATTCTTCTTCGTTATTAAGTGACGACTTGAAATACAGAGTTGCAAAATTATCTGCATATGATATTTTAATTGCTAAACTATCGCATTTAGAACACGTATCTTTTTGGGGCTTTTTAAATTCCATAAATCTTTCATGGAATTTTGCAGAGTAGATTGTCATTGAAACACAATTTTTTATTTCAGTGTTCTGTTTATAAAGTCAAATCAGATTGTAAGTATAATTTAGATGTTGTTTGTCTACAGTAATGACTCTCGTATGCAGGAAAGCTTTGGATATGTTCAACAACTTCATTTAAAACTTGTTCTGACCATTTATTTTTCGGTGAATTCAGACCTCTTTGATCGTCTATAATTATCGCAGACACCGACGAGTGTCTGTTTACTATAATTTGGTTTATGAAGGCATTTGTTTCACCAAACGTAGCAATTAAACCTTTCTTGCATATTTTTTCTCGCTTCCCATTAACAGAAACTTCATATTTACATGAAAATTTTCGTACTCTGTCAGAATTATTTCGTACTCGAACAGTTTTTTATCCACTATGCAAATTAAAGAGGATATGAAATTTGCTCTTCTATTACGGTCTCCAAGTTGCCAGTATTCATTAAAAAGTGAACGTCTTGTGTCATCAGAAAACCTTATTTTACACTTACGGCGGCAGTCGTTTAACGGGTTCATTGTTCTTGCTGCTATTGTTTTTCCCTTTTCTGTTATATATGACTTGCCTGTATTTCGTAATACTTTAGCTAGTTTTCTCTGTTTTCTGGATCGACTTGTTTTTTCCTTGCCTCTACATTTAGCTAAAGGAGTAGGAACGTCTATATTCTTTTTCCTTCGAACTGCTGTTGTTTCGTCATCGCTTTCTACGCTGCTATTTAAATCCGAATGGCAGGTAAAGTTCGGATCATCTATACTGTTATCACTGATTTAATTCGGTTTTATTTTCGACTCTATTTTCAAAACTGTTATTAACTGTCGTTTGTGATTTTTCGCCCGTATCTGTTACAGGGTTTGTCAACTCTTTAGTATTTTCTAAAAAATAATCTTCCAGCATGCTCCGTGATTGATACGAAATATCATTATTTTGTATTTATTGTGCAGCAGAATAATGAGTTATATTGCCATTATTCTGTACGTCCGACCAATTTTCCATTACGTGGAATTGAGTATTTTCTGGCAAAATTTCTCTACTTAATTAATTCTGATTAAACTAGAAATCTACATTTAAATCATGCTCTAAATCAGTGATTCCCAACCGGGGGGCGATCGCCCCCTTGGGGGCGATTTGAGATATTCAGGGGGCGATAGAGCGAAGGGGGCGATATGGGGGGGCGACAGAGAAAAGGGGGCGATAAGGGGGGCGTTTAGCATCGAGGAAAACGAGAAATGGGTAATTGAGAAAAATAAGAAAAAATAAAAAATACAATACTTTTGATCATATATCCATAGGATAATAAAAAGTATGCAGGTAAAAAAATGCAGGTAATAATAACAAACATCTCTAGTCACAGAGAGCTATGAATCATAATACAATTTAATTCTATACATTGTCGTTATAATTATACATTATAACGAATTCTGCATTTTCCTATGATCAGCTTTCGTATTGTGCGATCATCCGCACAACAGAGAAAGAGAGAGAGGTGGGATAAGAATGATGAGAAGTAGGTACCGCTCCTGCCGATCTGACTCGAACAAAAAGCGAACGACCGAAGTTGTCGTCGCTTCAAATGCGGAGTCTTTCGTTCTCGAGTTTTGTATTGTGGTATTATATAAAGTTGTTTTGTTTTAACGTGTTTCAACTGACAATAATTGTGTTCAGTGAGTAGTGAGTTGTTATTTTAATAAAAATACTGTGATTTATTTGTGAAACTGTTAAGTTTGTCTTTCAATTTGGACATAGCCACTTATCTTATCCAACACGTGGCGTCACAATTCACAATATTAGAATCATTCTTAGTCACAATGTTAGAATTTGGACAGTGACGTCGACGCGTGGTAATATAATTATTTATTGAGAATTGCGAGATAGTGTTTTTATTCTTTGCCTTCTCAATAAGGTGTAATTAATTACTCTTTTGTTTTTATCTTAAAATGTCAGCACCTAAAAAAAAGTGCCGGCAGTACTCGACGGAGTATTTGAAATATGGATTTATTGAATTGCCAGGAAATAAGAATCTACCATTGTGTCTCATTTGTGCAAAATCGTTGTCAAACGAAGCTATGAAGCCGTCTCGGCTTATGGATCACTTGAAGAGGATTCATCCAGAGAAGGCAGACAGACCGTCCAATATTTTGCGGTGAGTAAAAAGTCTTTTATTTGTAGGATGTAATTTTCCATGTACACTTTGCGTCATAAAAAACTGGTACACTTTTTTTTCCCAATGTAAAACTGTGTTCACTGGACATAATGGTTAGTAAATCACTTCGTTGTTGCCATCACAGATAACGAAGTTTCACTAAATCTAAATAAAAAACAATGTTCAAAAATATATCAAGTTTTTAGATAGATATTATTTTTATAGTTAACAGCAAAAACCCGTATCTAATAAATTTAATAACCAGAGAGAGGATTGAGTTAATGTCCAAAATGTTTGAATATTCTTTAAACGTAGGGTATTGGCACAGGAAACATTGGATGCAACTACTTATTTTTACTTTCTATTACCAAAAGTACGTATAGAAAATTTTGTTTTTAGTTCGTTTTTGTACAATTAAAAAAAAAAACGATTTTAATTGTGTTTTGAGAATCACAAATTATCGTCTTTCTGATAAATTTAATAATCTGATACGCCTATAGTAGGATTCGAACCACTTACTTCCAGATCCGAAATCCCCCTTCCACACTACACCACTGAGGCCGGTGTGTTTGTGCGTAGTAATCGATTTAGTATTTTCTGAACAAAATAATTACGATCCTCAGATTCCAAGAAGGTTTATTTTTTCTTCCAAGAAAGATTTTAATTATAAGCACTGTATTTCACCTTAAGGTTGGATTATTTCGTTGTGACATCACGACTGTGATAACACAAGTAATAAGAAAACCTTTTTAAAACTTTATTACCATTACTTATAATAATTAAAGTGAATGTGTTTTTCTTTTGTTTACAGGAGCTCAAGGCAAAGTATGAAAGGCGAGTTACTGTTGGGTCATTGATAGCAAAAGCAACCAAGAAAAACGACAATGGTTTACTTGCTTCCTACAAGGTATCATTGTTAATAGCAAAAAGTGCCAAGCCGCACACAATTGGAGAAGAACTCATCCTCCCAGCTGTCAAAGAGATAGTTGATACTATGTTGGGACCCAGTCAGGCCAGCCAAGTAACAGATGCAGTTCCTCTCAGCAATAATACTGTCTCCAGAAGGATTGATGAAATGGGAGCGAATGTCGAAGATGTTCTCTGAAACAAATTGAAAAGCAGAGAGTTTACTGTGCAACTTGACGAGAGTACCCTGAGTGACAACACAGCTTTGCTGCTGTCCTATGTCCGATTCATTGACGACAATGGAGAAATGGCCGAGGAAATGCTGTTTGATAGAAGTCTGATTACTGATACAAAAGGATCTTCCATATTTGAGGTCGTTAAGAGATTTTTTGAGGAAAAAGAGATTCCTTTATCAAATATAATCGCCTGTGCTACTGACGGTGCAGCAGCAATGACAGGACGCCATCGGGGATTTATTGCACATCTGAAACAAGCAATACCTGGAATTTTGTGTGTTCACTGCGTCATTCACAGAGAGCATTTGGCTGCCAAGAATTTGAGTGGGAGGTTGCACGATTCTCTTCTACTTGTCATAGATGCGGTAAATAAAATTAAAGCAAAACCAAAGAATGATCGAATATTTCGTACACTCTGCGAAGAAAATGATGAGATATTTAATACATTGCTACTACATACGGAAGTCCGCTGGCTTTCTAAAGGCAATTGTTTACGGCGGTTCTTCAGTATCATGGATACTGTTATTGAATTTCTTAATACTACTGACCCCACACTGAGTACAGAACTACAAGAGAAGCGAAATGACATCGCTTACTTATCGGATATTTTTCAAAAATTAAATGAAATGAACCTACAACTACAAGGGAAGAATATAAATATGGCCAAAGCGAAGGGAGTAGTCGGAGCATTCATTGACAAACTAACTATTTTTGAAGAAAATATGCAGAGAAGAGATCTGACAAAATTCCCCAACTTGAAATCTTCTTGTGGTGATTCTGACGATCTTCAAACATACTGCCTTCACCTTCAAATACTGAAAGAAGATCTGCAGTCTCGATTCCAAGATTTGACTAGTCTGAAAGTGCCAACTTGGTTTATCAATCCTTTCAGCGTGGAAGTTTCAACGGTATGTTCTTCTCTTCAAGAAAACTTGATTGATTTGAAACATGATGTTGAAATTGAAAGTTTGTTTCGGGAGTGTGGGTATGAAAAATTTTTGCCGCGGATAAAAGAAGTATATCCAATCTTGTGGAATGCAATCAAATTATTATTATTAGCATTCCCCACAACATATCTAGTGGAGAAAGGTTTTAGTTCTGTATGTATATTGAAAAACAGACAAAGAAATAGGCTCGACATAATAGAAAGAGGGGATTTGAGGTTGTTGTTAACCAACATTGAGCCAGACATAAAGAAATTATGTGGGGGACACCAGGCCCAAGGAAGCCATTAACAACTCTTTTACATACATATATAACCATTTATCATTTTACAAAATGTAAAAATAAATAAATATAGATACTTACCTTTTGTATAGATTCATTATTTGTTTCAATTTAATTGGGAGTGGGGGGGGGGCGATTGTAGTATTAATAACTGGTGAAACCTGTCTAAGGGGGCGACAATGGGAAAAAGGTTGGGAACCACTGCTCTAAATCATGCACTACCTGAATATTTTGTAGATCCTTTTGACACGGAACATTCTCTTTCTGGCTACATCCAATCTGGACTAGGCTATGCTTTTCAATCCATGAATAGGTTCTGGACAAAGGTGTTTCCTCTATATCTGAAGAACTCGGTAGAGGTATACATTGGTTTTCATCATTATCAATATTTCCTAAAAAGAAACGCTATGAGAATTTTTAAATAAACTTTTTAAAAAAATTTTACACAACATGACGAAGATTTCAAATGACAAAATAAAAAATTTCGGCTTAAAAAACTAACAAAGATGAAGAATAATATTTTAGCATTTTCTGAAATGTTCTAATTGCAAATAAACAAAAATATTAATAGTATCAGTGTGTGTTACTTACCAAATTGATTGTTTTGATTATTACACAGGCTCAAAATAAATGCTGTTCTATTGTGTTCATTATTCCAATAATTATAAAAACAAACTGATTTAGGTATTTACGAAGTAACTTAATATAATTATTCCAACTGTTACAGATAGACATAAACTAAACCGTTTAAATTTCAAAGATACTAAGTTGCATATTTTTATGGCTTACGGCGTCATAAACATCTAAGAGGTAGTGACGATGCCTGGCGTGAGAAAAGAATGACAAAGAATAACATGGATAAAAT
This sequence comes from Diabrotica balteata, assembly GCA_918026665.1. Taxonomy (NCBI): domain Eukaryota; kingdom Metazoa; phylum Arthropoda; class Insecta; order Coleoptera; family Chrysomelidae; genus Diabrotica; species Diabrotica balteata. The sequence continues at coordinate 145,955,941 of OU898281.1, forward strand.
GCCTACTATAGAAGTTTCAAGTGAACCCAGTCCGATAAATCGCGTGGTGAATAAGCAAATAACTGTACTTATCGGCTTGTTTCCAATTCGCAAAAATTTCTTGAAACCATATAACACTAGTTATTCTGTTACGTTTTGTAATTTTCGAGATGTTTGAATATTCACATGCTCATAATTCTCTAAATTTAAAAATATTGGACTTATTTGTTTATTCACAGGCTGGGGAATTACATTTTAACGTTAAGTACATAATATCCCAGTTTTGATAATTTTTTGACGTATGTGCTTATTCACAGGGGCCAGAGATATAAATACGTACCGAACGCTTATAAGCGACGGAGGTACCCGAGCAATGACGCTTATAAGCGTCAAAGGCATCCAACCTGTTAAGGCTATGCTTTTTACCAAGGACAATGTATGCCCATAATGGAATTAGCTCTTCTGTTAACATAGAACAGAATGTTTACTAGCAGATAGAAAGAGAGAGGGCGAATATTTATTCTACTAATACAGACAGAAAGAGAGAGAGAGCGCCAAGTAATTTTTGAAGAAAAAATTGGTTTTTCTAAATTGGGTCAGTGTCCATTTTGTTTGTCAACAAAGAGGCAGGACTATTCGATCATTTGTATTCTCAAGTGATAAAATAACTAAAAAAAATTCATACATCTTTTAGATATCTAATCATATAGAACTGCGTTAATTGCCTCGATCACACCTTTCTTTTGTTTTATATTTGAATCTTCAGTGTTTCACACAGACGAGCGAAACCGAAAGACTCATTTACCTTGCTTCTGCTAGGCCTGCTGGTGGTTTATTTAAAAGATTATATATTCAAATCAATAATTGTCGAGTAAATACACAGTCGACTAGTTTGTCAACAAAGAGACAGGACTGCTCGGTGTTCAAACACGAAGACCGTGAGGACAAGTTCATTATTAAAACGGTAATGAGGTAATGTTAATTTTGGAATATTTCAAACGATTACCATCATCAATTATGAAGTCAGTAACATCATTTTTAAACTGTGAAATATTCTTTATATAACTTTGTTTTGCTGTAAACTGTGTAATTATTTTTCAAACAAAATCATTAAATTGTAAACTTATATCGTATGTCGCATTTTCAAATGAAGGAGTACGACACTCATAAATTATCGGCAAATCTATAAATATTACAAATTTCTGGTTAACTACCGATGTATCTTAACGACGATTCTACCGATTTTATGGTACTATTTTCGTCGGGATGATTCCCGCTACGTATCTGATGCCAAACACCTTTGAAGCCCCGCTCATAAATCGGCATCTTAACTCGAAAACGCATAAAATCTCGGCATTCGTGAAGCCATAAGCCTAAATCACCTTTTTGAAAAATTGGTCTGGCTGGAAGCCATCGTCTTTTTATTCGTGAGTCCCCAAAAATTAAATTTTGAACGAACCAGTGGACACAAACAAGAACAATACTAACGAAGAGCTTCCAAAGACTATTTTTTTTTGGTTAAACGTGTTTTTGACATATAATAATATTTTAAAAGATAAAACTGTGCTGCAAAGATTTTGGTGTCTAAGAACAAAAGTGTCTTTTCTAAAAAATCCGTTGAGATTTTTTTCCTATCACTCACAGTTTTTTTTGCTACACAGATTGCATAAATGGACATTATAATTGTAAATGTGAATGAAGGTTTTATCATCTGATAAAGGATGAATATCTGGAGAGTATGTATCGCTTCGTTAGCTACTCTAGCTTCTTAGCTTCTACTCCAGTGTTGATCCTTAGCCTTGATATCCCAAAGACACAGGAAACAAGGATATTTTGTATAGCCACCTTGATGTCCTAGAAGAAAGTTCACCATCTTAAAATTAACACCCATCGCCCACTGATGTTGGTCATACTTGATGTTATATATATACATATATATATATATATATATATATATATATATATATATATATATATATATATATATATATATATATATATATAAAGCGGGGATCCTACCGCTTCCCGCATTTCGATCGCCATCTTTTTCTGTCACCAGGTGTCTTCATCAATGGCTCTGTCTTTCATGGTTTCCATAACACCTTGTATCCAAGACTTGACTGGTCTTCCTCGTTTCCTTCTATTACTTGGATTATATTCCATAGCTCTTTTTGGTCTAGTTTATCTGTATTCTCTGTATTCTTTCAGAAGTTGTATGTCTTCTTCTTCTACGGCACTACAGCCCAAAATGAGCCTTGGCCTCCTTTATTTTTTGCCTCCACCCTTGTCTGTCTGTGGCTGCTCTTCTCCATACACGGACTCCTAAAAGTGCTTGTGCGTCGCTGCTTACTGTGTCTTCCCAGCGCTTTCTTGGCTTTCCAACTGGTCTCTTTCCCTGCATTCTGGCGTTCAGTGCTCGTTTTGGTAGCCTATCCTCTCCCATTCGTATCACATGTCCGGCCCATTGCAATCTTTGTATTCTAATGAAGTCTGACAGGGGTGTTTCCTTATACAGTTGATAGAGCTCGTTGTTATATCGAATTCTGAAGATTCCGTTTTCCCTCACAGGTCCTAGTATTCTCCTCAGTACTTTTCTTTCGAATGTGTCGAGTTTGTTTTTGGATGTTTCTTTCAGGACCCATGCTTCGCTGCCATAACATGCTATTGGTCGAATTAAAGTTTTATAAATTCTCATCTTTGTATTTCGGTGGACACTTTTAGACCGAAATATATGGGAGAGGGCAAAATAAGCTTTGTTTGCCTGCGTTATCCTTTTTCGTATTTCTCCATCCTCTGCTCCATCGGCATATATTTCTACTCCCAGGTATGTAAACTTTCCAACCGTTTCAATGTCATCTTCATGTATAATGTTTTGTGGGATTATATTTCTTCTCGTCTGTACCATTATTTTTGTTTTTTCTGTGTTAATTTCCAGACCTAGCCTTTTCGTTTGTGTTTTTAACTCTGCGTATGCTTCCTGTGCTCCTGTTGATGTTCTACTCATAATATTAATATCATCGGCGTAGGCAGCCAGTTGAACCGTTTTATTGGTCAGTAGGTTTTCTCGTCCAGTTTGCATTTGCCTAACCGCATACTCCAGTTCCAGGTTAAACAATGTTGTTGCCAGCTCATCTCCCTGCTTTAGTCCCTGCGAGATTTTGAAAAAGTCTGTCCGGTTGTTTTGTATTCGTACACATGCCTGAGTTTCATCCATTGTGGCTTTAATGAGTCTAATTAGCTTATGTGGTATTGCTAATTCTGCCAATATACAGGGTGATTGATTAGTGTGAGGAAGCTCAGTAGATCTGTTATAGTCAAAATTACTAAAAAAAGTTATTAACAAAAATTGTAGGCAGCTTTAAACTCCACATTTTAAAATTAGTTACAATCTTACAGGGTGTTCCATAAGATGGTGGCAGACCAAACTTATGTTTTTTTAAATGAAACACCCTGTATTTTATTTTAAATTTAAAATCGGCTTCACTTCCACATCACAACAATGTAAAGTTTTATTATGTTATACCGGGTATCTAAAAAGTTATAACCAATATTACCTGAAAATCATATCAACTTTAACTCCCTGTGCAATTAAAAAGGAGTATAGGAACACTGATCTATTGCAACCATAGTTTTTAAATAATTGTTAAAAATTATAAAACATATTCGTTTCCATATTATTCGTTAAATCAAATACAGGGTAAGTCAAAATGCAAATACATTATTTTCTTGGTAATTTTAAATAGAAACACCTGTATTTTATATCACTATCAAAAAGTAATAATATCGTACTTCAAATTTTATAAAGTATCCCTATACCTAAAGTTATCAGTTTTCTAGATATTATTGTTTTTCCATCAAAGTATTAATTTGGTAGATATTTTAACGTTTACCAACTCACAATATAATTATTGTGAGTTGGTTATGATTGATTTGTCAAAAACTGACATTTTGACATTATTGTTTATTAATTTAGTAACAAAATAACGACACAGAAAAGAAAACAATTTATTTAAAATAAAATTTATAAAAAATAACCTACGGAAAATAAAAAAAAATATATAACAACACATAGAAAAATTAAAAACAACAGTAAGTTTAACTTATCTTACTTAAGTAAGGTGTTCAAAATTGCCTCCCAAAACATCTATGCATGCTTGAAAACGGTCATTAAAAGAGTTGGTTACATTACTAAGCATTTGTAAAGAAATATTTTGAAATGCAATTCGGATTCTATTTTTCATATCATCCCTTGTTGTTGGGGGTATTTTATATACTTCGTTCTTAACGTAACCCCAAAAAAATGAGTCCATTTTATTGAATTCTGGTGACCTTGGGGGGCCACCTTACTGGTCCATCCCTTCCGATCCATCTTTCCCCAAACTGATTATTAAGTTCACCACGTACTAATTCGTTGTGGTGCGCAGGAGCACCGTCATGTAGAAACCACATTTTTTCACGTATATTAAGTGGAACCTCTTCTAATAATATCGGTAACTGATTTACGATAAAATCTAAATAAATCTCACCATTTAAATTATCTTCAAAAAAATATGGTCCTACTACATGGTTACCGACGATACCTCCCCACACATTTAGAGACCATCTTGTTTGACTATGTGTTACTATGTGGTATGAATTACTTGTTGAGTAGTAGTGAAAGTTATGCCTATTAAAAGAAACCGTTTCGATGGAATGTAGCTTCATCACCAAATAGGACATAATCAAAAAAATCTCTCTTCTCATTAATTTTTTCTAAGGCCCATTCACAAAATACTATTCGTTTCTAAAAATCATCATAAATTAATTCTTGGTGCTTTTGAATATGATAAGGGTGCATCTTGTTTTTAGATAGAATGTTTTGAACAGAGTAGTAACTAAGTTCTTGTTCATTGGAAATAGTCCTTATGCTTGTGTGTGGGTTTTCTGTAACCGCCATCAACACACTCATTTCGTTTTCCTTTGTCACACTAGTTTTTGTTCGTTCATGTTTTTCATAATTCACTGAACCAGTGCGGTTAAATCGATCTTTCAATTTTTCAAATGTATCTTGTCTAGGTTGTCGCCTTTCTGGAAACCGTTCTTGATAAATTCTAGCTGATAGTAATGAATTTTTATTGCATTCCCCCAATATCCAGATCATATCTACCATTTCATCAGTAGTAAAATTCATTATTGCTAATTTAAATTGAATCAATTACTGAATTACTAAATAATAATTGTTGCTAATTTACGGTGTACCCCAATACTGAATTAATAAATATTAATGTCAAACTGTCAGTTTCTAACAAATCAATCATGGCCAACTCACAATAATTATTGGTAAACGTTAAACTATCTACCAAATTAATACTTTGATGGAAAAATAAAAATATCTTTAAAACTAATAACTTTAGGTATAGGGAGTACTTCATGAAATATGAAGTACGATATTAGTTCTTTTCGATAGTGATATAAAATATAGGGTGTTCTATTTAAAATTACCAAGAAAATAATGTACTTGCATTTTGACTTACCCTGTATTTGATTTAACGAATATTATGAAAATGAATATGTTCTATAGTTTTTAACAATTATTAAAAAACTATGGTTGCAATAGATCAATGTTTCTACAATCCTTTTTAATTATACAGGGAGTTAAACTTGATACGATTTTCAGGTAATATTGGTTATAACTTTTTAAATACCCGGTATAACATAATAAAACGTTACATTGTTGTAATCTGGAAGTGAAGCAGATTTCAAATTTAAAATAAAATACAGGGTGTTTCATTTAAAAAAACATAAGTTTGGTCTGCCACCACCTTATGGAACACCCTGTAGGATTGTAACTAATTTTAAAATATGGAGTTTAAAGCTGCCTACAATTTTTGTTATTAACTTTTTTTTGTAATTTTTACTATAACAAATCTACTGAGCTTCCTCACACTAATCAATCACCCTGTATAGTATAGTCTGTCCGTTTTGACTGAATCGTATGCCTGTTTGAAGTCTACAAACACGTTGTGAACATCAATGTCGTGTTCCCACGATTTGCTCAAGACCTGCTTGACTGTAAATATTTGATCCATTGTCGATCTTCCCCGTCTGAAGCCCGTCTGATATTCTCCAATAATATTTTCTGCTAGTGGTTGGAGTCGCTGGTTTATAATATACGTGAGGACTTTATACGCTGTACATAGTAGAGAGATTCCACGGTAGTTTTTGCATTGGAGTTTATCTCCTTTTTTATAGATTGGGCATACTATACTTTTCTTCCATTCGTCGGGTATTTTCTCTTCTTGCCAGAAGTTGTATGTACTCTATCTGTTTTTCTTCTAATTTCAGAATTAGGTATACGTTCTACTCTTGATATACGGCAAGCTCTTCTCAGGTAGTCCATTTCAACCGTGTCAACTTTTTTCTTTCCTTTTACTGTCATTGAATCCGCAGGGTTGGGCTGTTTTAAAACAAGCTTTTTAAAACAACGTTTTAAAACATGTTTAAAAACACTGAAAAAAAAACAGTTGCATTTTAAAACACCGTTTTAAAACATAGTTTTTTTTCGTTATTGTTTATTATTATTTTGTTTATTAACATTTGTTATAAGACATTTGTGTTTGCTAATTTGCAAAATTACAAACTTAGATTATAGAGTAAGTAGGTGCAATAACAATATTAATGCTAAGTAAAACTCAAAAAAAGTAACTGACTAAACTTTATTTATGTTCAGGTAGCAAGCATACTAGTACTGTTACGACAGTGCTGTAGTAACATTAACTAAACCAATACTCCTAATAAAGTTAAAAGAAAAAGAAAATTAAGAAATTAAGTAAACAATTATTGAATTAAAACAGCATCTATTACACAGTCCTACATCCTGCAACTGATATGTGATACAAAAAATAAAAATAACAATGAATGTTCCTTAAAAAAAATAAAAACTATAAATATAGAGCTTTTACGGTTAATAATGTAACCTTAAACATTTTTATTTAAATGTTGAAATATTGTTACTAGCTTAGCAGCTTTGTCAATTCCTAACCTATTCCTCAATTTCGAGTGAACTAGACCATATGAAGAAAATAGCCTCTCCACTCCAGCACAGGATGCAACTGCTGAAAATAATTGAGTTGTCAGCTGCAACAACTCCGATGAAATAAACTGTTTTTGAGATGGCCACCATGTTAAAGAACTTAAATTGTCTACTGTATTTTTTGCAAACAAATATTGTTTATTAAATGGCGGTGCTAAGGCACGAAATGACAGTATTTCGGGCATTACATTTGGGTGAAAATCCGAAATAAATAACAATGCTCTATCAACTTCCACCTCAGAGAGTTTCTGACCTAAGCACTGAGGGTCTAATAAATAAGCTAAATAATGCGCATCTGATATAGCCAGTTGAAAACGTGCTTCTGCTTTATGAAGTTCCAACACGTTGCTAGAACCGTTAGATTGAGCTTCACTTTCACTTTGGAAATAACCCAGTAAGTCCTTCCAAATGTCTGTTGCATCTGCTATGGTGCAGGTATTTCTCTGGCATTTATCCAAAGCCCATATGTGTGCCAGTTGAGGTTTATGGGAATCCCCTATAGAAATCCAGTGAAGTACGTAATTATTTTAAAACGTTTTTTTTTGTTTTAAAACAGTGTTTTTTTAGATGAAAAAAAAAACTGTTTTAAAACAAAAAACATTGTTTTTAAATAAAAAAAACATGTTTTTAGTTGTTTTTAAAAAAAACATTTTTTTGTCCAACCCTGCCGATATGTAATGTAATCCAATATGATGTCCATGTAAGAATGGGCTCAACAATTACTTTGTAGATAGTCATTTTAGTTCTCATGTTTTTCAACACCAGCGATATTGTTTTACATTCTTCTTTCATTTTTGTAGAATATCGAATTGGTATACTTCCATTGCCATTATGTAGAAGGATACACATTAAACTTCGTTTGGAAGTGTCGATAAAAGGACGCCAGTGATCTGGTGTATACTCCAATACACCCTTTTTTCTAACAGTCCTTTAATATTGTGACAAAAAACCATATCATCGTGCTGAGAAAAACGGCAAAATATCTTTTCTCTATTAACATAGTATGCAATTTTGGTGTCTAAGTGAAGAAGATTATTTTGATTTAGTCTGGAGGCAAGCAACTCGGAAGAAAACTTTGGAAGATTCAAATCTCTGATAAGATCGCTTAGTTCTTTCTGAGTAAAGCGCTCAGGATGGTTGAATCCCCTACAAAATTACTGTCGTCTTCCTCAAATCTATTAGTCTGTAGTTCGTCAGATAACGTTTCGACATTATCCTTGGTAACGTAGGTTGACTGCTAAATATTGGAATGGGTATCTGCTCAAGCTGATGTGGAATTGATCTTATTGCTGAATCCAGGTTAGGATATGTCCACGTATGTTGATTGTTACTATTAATGCCCTTTAGATAGAAATATGAATCGTCAAAATGATGTTTTGATTCCCTCCATACTACTGGAACGCCAAACTTTAAACATTTTCGTTGTCCTTTCGTCCACTGTCGCACGTTTTCAAGACAAGTTTTGCACATTACATGTGGAGCCCAGGATTCATCTTGATCTCCTAAATGAACACTACAATAGGCTTGATATGTCCTTTTTATAAAATCACAAACGTGTTTTCTATTTTCCTTTAAAATGTACTCGTCACATATGTAGCAAAAAACGTCCGGGTTATTCACACAACAACGCTGCTTGTAGAAGCCATGGTTTTCAGGCGTCAAAAACAAACTCTTGCAACGAAACTTAAGTTCAAACTAAATTTTACAATGGAATGCAGTCGACTTTATAGGAATTTATTAAGGCCTTTTCAGAGCAAATACTATTTACTTATCGGACAATAGTTACGAAGCAATTGGCGCTAATTTCAAGTTTATGGGCATTTCCAATAAGTACACTTTAATTAGAAGTCATTAGTATGCATTTGTCTTAGAATTTGTTAAGTTTGTTTATAAACATATTGCGACTATAGTGGTGGAATATACAGAAATGTAAGAATATTTAAGTATTTGATGATTATGTTATATCTCGAAAACTAGAGCTGATACAAAGAAAAGGTTTATATTTTTGGAATCAGCGCAGATGAACTAACCAAAATCAGTTGATTTTTTTTTTTCGATAGCAAGACAATTTTTTTTGTTGGGCTGTGATTATATTTTTTCCTTCTTTGTTTATAATCGGAAATTATTTCTTGCTAGTTTGCGTTTGCATCTAGTATTTCTGAATTCAACTTTCTTCTACAATCTTTTCGATAGGATAGATTAGATAGATCAATATTATGAATAAATATTCTTCTTGATTTTTTTTTAGATCTTGTTATATTTGTCTTCTTATGTTTAGATCAGGCATTTAGGACACTGCAGTGTTTCTTTAATTTTGTTGTAATAGTACCTCATATTCAAATAGCGAGTATAAAACTTTATCGGAAATCCAATTTCGATCACGGATTCAAATTTCCTCTGATCGTAGACTATAAGGATGGCATAGGAGGCTGTTTCCGGTATAACATTCACCATTAAGCTATTTTAAGACTCGGTAATTTTAACTATCAACGTCACGAAGAAAATAAACCCAATGAAATGGTTTATAACTCACACTAAAAATAAAATAGAGGGAACTCTATAAAACAATTTTTGTTTGATTCCACAAAACGCCATGATGGGTATCTGATTATGTTATTTTGTGTGTCTAAATTTTTCCACATTATGTTGTTAAAAATGCTCTTTAAAATGTATCATCAAAAATGTCTAAGGAACACCATTATTATTTCACTTTTTTCAATAAAAATTTAAAACCTTTTTTGTTAATGCCAACCAATCGTTTTGAAAACTTCTCTACAAACCAAGGTATGCCATGTAAATTAATCTGCCAATTGCACTGTGGGCAAAAGTGACAGCAAATTGGCGAAGGTCGATGAGGTCAGACTGTAGGTCCTTATGATCGAGGGAAGAGATTGTATGAGTTTTCGCGATTTTAGAGCCGCAATTTCCTTAAAGATTTCTAGCTTTAATAGTATTAGCTTTAGTTTAGAATATTACTAATAACTTTAACTTTATTGTCAAGTGGGTACGAAGTGTTTTGATTGTCAGTATAGACAGATTGAAAAATACTACCTTAAACAAATTTGTTCTCTCTTGACTGTGCATAGCAGTTTGATTGCAATAAAACACTGAGCTGGGTAGACTATGGTTGAACCGTTTATCATGTATATACTTCCAGAAAGACTTAGGATTCTCCATTAGTCTTGCATCCAGACCTCTCATGTAGTTAGAAAAACAGATATCTGAAAGTGTATTACATTTTAAACGCAATTGAGAATTTTAGATAATTGTCAATAGGTTGCACTGCCTTGTAAGCTAAATGCGTCTGTTTTTTAGCTGTAGGTAATTTGCATAAGTCCTAAGAAAACCATTTGGAAAAAGTAGAAATATTAGTAAATAGAAATACCTGGACACTGTACTCCTATCCCATACTCATTATTGGACCACAACGACTTCGGTAGATTGTAATTGTAATCACCTAACAGGTAAACATTTAGGTAGCTGGATATTGTTGAATCAATCCCTCAACTGCCCCACTGTGGGGAGATGTAGACTTTACCAATGACAAAACGGGTATTATTAGTTAGACAGAAGACACATACTTGCTCCACCGTTGTTTCTGCAAATTTCACATACCTGGATTTGATCCTATCTTCTTCTTCCGGTGCCTTATCCTTAAGGACGTTGGCCATTACATTTGCCCATTTAATCTTATTTGTAGCAGCCCTGAATAGTTCTATGGAGGTCATGTTCGTCCACTGCCGTAGGTTTTTAAGCCAAGAGTTGCGTCTTCTTCCTGGTCCTCTTTTGCTATTGACTTTGACTTCGATTATAAGTTGGAGCAGTTCGTACTTTTGATTTCTTATGATGTGACCAAAATATTGTGTTTTCCGTTCTTTTATTATAAGCATAAGCTCTCTTTCCTTATTTATCCTCCGCAAGACTTCCGCATTTGTCGTATGGCTCATGTAGGATATTCTGAGCATTTTACGGTAACACTAGAGTTCGAATGCTTGGATTCTTTTTTGTGTTGCTTCTGTCATTGTCCAGGCTTCAACACCATAGAGCAAGGTGGAGAAAACATAGCACTTAAGTATTCTAGTTCTCAATGAGATGCCCAGCTGGCGGTTGCATAGAACTTTTTGCATTTTGTAAAACATTGTACGTGCCTTTTCTAGGCGTATTCTTATCTCTAGTAAGTGGTCCCAAGTTTCATCAAGAAAACTTCCAAGGTATGTTGTTCCTGTTACTCTTTCCAGATCTGTTCCGTCGACATTGACCTTCACCCTTCTATTTTGGTGCTTGCTGATGACCATCGTTTGTGTCTTTTTTGTATTCAATTTCATTCCAAATTCTCTACAGGCTGTCGTTACTCGGTCCATTAAGCGTTGCAGGACTTCAGCATTATCTGCCAGTATGACAGTGTCATCAGCATATCGCAGGTTATTTATACATTGCCCGTTTATAATTATACCATTCGAGGTGCCTTCCAAAGCTTTCTGAAATATCTTCTCAGAGTAAACATTGAACAGCAAAGGTGATAGGACACATCCCTGTCTTACTCCCTTCTCGATATTGATTTTTCCAGATGTTTCGCTTTTTATTCTGATTTTAGCCTTTTGTTCTTGGTAGAGGTTTGAAATGATCCTTAAGTCTTTATCGTCGATATTACATGACCTTAAAATATCTATTAGTTTATCATGTTTCACCAGGTCAAACGTCTTCTGAAAGTCTATAAAACACAAGTATACATCAGAATCGACATCTCTACATCTTTCAACTAGCACACGTATTGAAAAAAGTGCTTCTCTTGTTCCTAACCTATTCTTAAAACCAAACTGAGTTTGACCAGTGTGTTCGTCTAGTTTATTGGATACTCTATTGTGTATTACTCGTAGGAAAAGCTTCAACATATGATTCATCAGGCTAATAATCCTATGGTCTTCCCATTTCTGGGAGTTTCTCTTCTTTGGTAGTGGTATAAACACCGATGTCAGCCAATCATTTGGTATTATGTCTTGTTTCGTATATTTTGTTAAATATATATTCCATTACTTCGATGTGTTCGTCTAGTAATATCTTTAATATTTCAATTGGGATATTATCTTCCCCAATCCCACGGGCTTTCCCGTGATCCTATAATAACAAATATTTTTACTCCACCTCCGCTGGGATTCTGGCTAATATTGCAATTTCTATCGCAACGGAAAACATTAAAACCTTCACATTTGAGTTCACCATTACAAACGCCCTTATTTAAATTACTTCCAACCATGACGATAATGTCATAATTACTGCTCACTTCCCTTGAAGTTATTTCATGTAATTTGGTATGGAGACCACCGACGTTTTGAAATAGACATTTAATGGGATGCTGCCGTATTTTCGGGCATTTTAGTTTCCACAACAGGCACACCGTTACGGTACCTAATAACCAAATTCTCCTCACCAGGGGAAACCCTAGCGTTCAGATTTGTCTTTGGCTATTTTATAGGCTTCCTGTTGTATCAGTATCTGATCATAGGACATTTTATAGCGTTTCCCTGCAATTTTTTTCCCACATTTCATTGCCAGCTTTACTGTATCCATATTGATCGGATGTTAGCCACTGCTACAGGTCATGATTTGCGTTACATGCATAGGATAATACGTGTCTTCATACTGCAGTAACAGTAAGAGATTGGTTTTATAATGAGAATATTACTCTTTTACCGCAGCCAAGATAATCTCCAGATCTTAATCCCATCGAGCACGTATGGGATATGCTTCAGAGACAGATTGCTCCTCAACTGCACGATTTTTTACTAGACAAGTTCTACAAGATCTTACAGATGAATGGATCCTATTGCCTCAAAACGAAATTTAACGAAATTTAATTTAATTTAAGCATGCCAAAGAGGGGTGAAGCTGTAATTAATGCTGCTGAAGGAAACAGATTATTAAACACACTTTTATGTTAAACATTTCCGTTAAAGTAGTGCACTTTTTAACTTTTCTTTGATTATTTCATCATAAAGAAATCATAGTACACTAGAATAGTACGTCACTTTTTAAAATCCAATCAAAATTGATTTATATATGAGAAAGAAACTTTAATTTCCACTCTATCTTAATCGATTTAATAAAAAGCTCTTTGCACATTAGTTTTTTTGCAATAAAAAAACTTTGCAGAATAGTTTTTCTCGATAAACAGAATCACCAAGGCGAGATCGTCTACCTTTCACTTATAATGCAAACATAAAAATTAAAATATACTTGATAAGATGAAACGAGTTTTAGAACACCTTGAAACAACATAGTAAACATCGGTATTTGAAAAATTCCTAATGTTCTAGCATACTGGGAAGAACTACCTAGTATTAGTAAGGCAAATTAGAAGAAAATGTGTCATCCATTGGTTCTAACAACTGCGTTGTTTAACAAATGAAGAATTCTTCGTTTTTGATCATTAATATCATATTAAATGAATACGTGGTAGTAAATTGTTTTTTTGGTCATGTGGCATTCATTTACTGTTTTATTAATTATTGTTTTCTAAAATATATAATAGAGAGCATCATGTTATATCGGAAAACTTGATAGTTTCTGGTTTCCTCGTGATCGTTAAGAATAAAATCTCTAAAAATCAATAGACAATAGTCCAATAGTAAATATGGGCTATGAATGAGCTGCCAGACGCAAACAAATATGTCTATGTGGTAAATTTAAATAAAAAAATCTTTCAAAAAAATATAGTAGACTTTATTAGAACATACTAGAAACAAAGAAGAAATAAATCCGTCGAATTTCCGACACGGCATTATATTTGTTCGTATTATTATAGATAAGAGTGGGATGGAGGTAGATAGATAAAAAAAGTAAATTAAGATTTAAGATAGCGACTTGTTTACAACGTATTTATGTTTCTGTGGGTAGATAATGATGTCAAAAGCCAAGAAGTCTGCGTAGTAGGCCACTAGGTACTCCTACATGCAATACTTCCATCTGGGTCACATTTGTTACTGTAGTCTACATAAGATGTTCCTAATATATCAAATTTGCCTTTGAGTAGAAATTTTATTGTTAGATGTTAGGATTACACAATCAAAAAACCTTTTTGGAATGTCTACGAATACAGACTACAAAATTATGAAGTTTTCCGAAAACATTATTTCACAAAATCGTTTTTGTTGATCTTAAATTGGAGTTGCAAGTTGTATGAGACGGCAAAGCTATTTTTTTTTTCGATGAGTTTGACGATTTCATGAAATTAAGTCTAAATATCGATAATTCATTCTTTCCTTGTGTCTTCTTCTTTGAGTGCCTTTCCTGTCGAAGATTGGATATCATTAGAGCGATTCTAATTTTATTTACTGCTGTTTTGAATAATTTGTTGGTGGTAGGATAAGATTCTTTGTCGTCACCTCATAAGATGGTAAATATTGGAACAATAATGAAGCTACTTCCCTTTTGCCCTTTTCTTCCAATGGTTTCATCGTAAGAGTGTCCTTGATGAACTGGAGTCCAATTTTGAGGTAGAAGACGATAACGACGATGAATGTTTTGCCCTTCGAGTGACTCATTACAGGGATATAAAAGATTGGACAGTAGTAGTAGTAACGATGAAGTACCTAGGGCTAGCTCCAACTAAAAAAAGTATGGGTAAAGCAGTCATTTGAAGGTAAAAAATTCCTTCTTTGATCGAATAGTACTAGGAGAATTTATAATTTGAGGAACAAAAAAAAAAGAAATCTAAATTATGAAGACGCCCCTATGCATTACAGTGAAGAACCGTTTGATAAGACGACAAGATATACGAGGCTACCCTGTAAGGATTGGGTAAGATTTAATGGATTGGATCACTGGCGGCCTATAAAAGATCAGAAAAATCCTAACAATTGTCTAGAATCCTGCCAAAGTCGATCACGGATCCATACTTATGTTTGCAACTGCAACACTTTATGTTTGCTGAAAAATCAAAATTTCTTTAAAAAATTTTGTTACCTAAGACTAAACGTTTTCGATAAATTTGTTATAACATTTGTGCTAGTATCATTTTGACTCTCAAATAACACAATCATGAGCGTCTTTGAAATTCTGTTTAATGTCAATTTTGTTTCCAAGAAAATAAGGATTTCTAATAATGTATTAATAATATTACTAACTGGGACTTCTACAAACAAATCATCTCCCATATTATCAATACGTTCCAGAGAGTATGCTTGATAATGACAAGTACAAGCTATACTGGGATCGCACTGTGCTCACAGACCAAACTGTAGCACATAATAGACCAGATCTCGTGCTAGTTAATAAACTAACAAGACAAACAACTCTAATCGATGTGGCGATACCTAACAACAATAATCTGCGTGTTAAGTACAACGAAAAGATCGCCAAGTACAGAGATCTGGAAATACAAATAAGAAGACAATGGAGAATGGAAAGTACCCAGACGATACCTATTATTCTTTCTACCACTGGAGTCATTCCGAAGAACCTCCTAGAAAACATAAAAAAGCTGGGTCTAAATGAACATCTATATAAGGTCATGCAGAAAGCTGTGCTACTTTCGACATCCAGATGCGTGCGAAAATTTTTAGGAGATACACCGACGTATCAAGTCACCTAGGACTCGATAACATGGAAAGAGTCCCACCAGAGCTCAATCCTTTTGATACCGTAGGTATCTGGGATGAGTGAATTTTCCCCTTAGAGGGAGTGTTAGCCGTATGGCTAAATCTGGATATTACTAAGGTAAAATTTTATCTACAAATTCAAAAAAATGTAAGCTTGGGAGCATACATTTCTATTCCAGTTTTCTATTCCAGTTTTAAATTGTTTATAAGTCGAAAACGATAAAAAAAAATTACAGCAGACCTTTTTGGTGCAGAATGATCCAAAAAAATTGTCCCAGCCAAAAGAGTTTTACAATTTGTTCAAAAAATATTGTTTAAATAAATTAAAACCGCTTTCTGCATGGGCGACTTCTTGAATCTTATTCTGGGATGTTTCTTGAACGTTATTATGCAAAAATATCTCATGGGAATATTTATTCGAACGAACTCGATCTTCATATGCCTTGTCTATTGTATGAGTTTAAGTGATAGGTGCTGTGTTATTTGAAAAAACCGTTAATAAATTATACAATTGTATTGAGCACTGTTCGAGAAATTTGATATTTAATGAACAATTCACGCTTGACATTAAACTTGACTTTCAATATCTGCCAGAACATCGGCAATGCGTAGAGCTCCCGCACGAAAGTTCACTACAATTATACACAATTAAAAACAATTAATCAAAGTATCGTCGCAGCAGCACACAGCCACTCCTTTGCGTTTTGTAATATATATAAGTAATTCGTAAGATGTTTATAGGAAGATACTTGTAGTTTTTCTGTTAATAATAAATAATACAAGTGGAGAATTGTTGCGAATATAATAGACGACACATTAAGCAGACATTGGTGGTAGATAAAATTATATGACGCAGATCTGATTAAACTATGTGAACAAATACGTCATTTAGATTTCCGCATCAAGCCAAATTTATAGACATGGTACCAGGAAAAACGAAGATGGTTCTATAGTAAAATTCATTAAGCGATGCAGGGAGATGTAAACATTAAATCGTGTCCGAACCGGTATGAGCTGCCGACAACGTCGGCAGACGAAATAAAGATGGACATTTCGGTTAGTTTTTAAATATTTTTGAAGAACTGTTACTTGCATTTATGCATAAAATATTTATAAATTTTATAATTCGGATTATTTTTTCACTTACTATGTATTCAGTGATAACAATAATTTATTTACTATGCGATAAACACTAATATTTGAGAAAAGAAAAAAATAATACAGTGTCATAATTATACTGTTACTTATTGGAACAAGTAGACTTATTTGGAACATCTTTAACAATTATCTGTTAAATTTATCGTTGTTTATATGCCCTGCATGGCTTAATGAAATAAGGTATAGACACTCTGTGGTGAAATATAGCTTTTGATATTTCAATTCGTTTCAAAGTTTAGTCGGTGTATGGTAATACCAATTTGACCTTAGTGATCAGTTTGTTCACTTCAACCAGTGTGATTGTCAGAAACAATGTCTGATGCATTGCCTCCTTCACGGCTCGGTTTTGGATCCGATATTAATTCTTATTTTTATTACTACTTCTTATAAGAGTGCCTGTCCGTTCCGATTGTTGATGATCATTCGGGCTAATGACTACTTTGTTGGTTGCTATACGGAATAGCTGTGTTAAGGTCTTCTATAACATGCTCTCAGGTTAGCAAGCCAGGATATTCTTCTTCGTTCTGGGCTCCTTTTTAGTTCAATTTTACCTTGCAAAATGCATTGGAGTACCTTATATCTGCCTTGATTTCTCATTATATGTCCCAAGTACTGCAGCTTACGGGCCTTCACGATGTTGACGAAATCTGCGTTTGTGTTTAACCTTCTCAATGTTTAATTCTTATTTTATTAACATACAGATTTGTTCCAGTTATGCTTTCCTTGCTGATGATCATTAGCTTGGTTTTGTTGATGTTTATGATCAGATCATGTTCTAATTGTTTCCGTTATTTTGTTCATTCAGTTTTATTTTCCTTCTATGGTATTTAAAAAACACTATTATATTATCTACATACCGCAGGTTATTGAGCTTGACTCCATTTATTGATATGCCTTCATTAATATGTTTTAGAGCCTCTTCAAAAATGTGCTCCGAGTACATATTAAATATCAGTGGTGAGATTATGCACCCTGTCTCACCCCCTTAAGATTTTGACCTGATCTGTATATTCTCCATCTATTCGGAGCACCGCTGATTGATTCATATACAGGTGAGCTATTATTGTTAGGTCTCTTCTGTTAATCCCTGTCCTCTTCAGCACTTCCATCATTTGTTCATGCCTGACTCTATCGAAAGTCTTCTTGTAATCAATCAGGCATGCAAAAACATTACAGCTGACATCTCTACATTTATAAAACAATACCTGCACGCTAAATAAAGCTTCCCTCATACCAACGGCGTTCACAAATCCAAACTGATTGGGCGCAATTTGTTCCTCGAATTTCCGGCAAATTCTTTTGCGGATGACTTTAAAAAAAAGCTTCAGCAGATGGCTCATTAGGCTTATAGTTTTATAGTCTTCACAAACTTTTGCTCCTGTTTTTTGGACAATGGTACGAACTCCGATTTGCGCCACTGTACTGGTATATTCCATTAAATATTTCAGTTATTATTTTTATTTGTTCTGCATCTAATAGCTTCAACAGTTCTGCAGGAATTTCATCAAGTCCCAGTGCCTTTCCATCCTTCATTTGTCTGGCGGCTGCCGTTATTTCTTCTGGTAGGATTTGGGGATCCGAAGTTTCTTCAATGGTGGGTTCTTGTATTGGTCTAAGGTCGTGGAAAATTTTCTCCAAGTATTCTTCCCATACTTTCTTTTTATCTTCTTTGGTTATGGCAAGATTGTCTTCATCATCTGTTATTTTTCCGTTGTTGCATTTTCGGAACTTCCCAGCTATTTCCTTCACCTTTCGATGGAAAATGAAGTTATCATATCGACTTTGATACTCCTCTATTTCTTTACATTGTTCTGTTTTCCGTTTCTCTTTGGCTTCTCTTATCTTTCTTCTGACGATGGTAGACTTCTAGACCTAATATAGTCTTATTATTACGAAACATCTGAAAAAAAAACTTGTTGCATTGTTTTTTAATCAATTGTCTCTCTTTAGACAACTCTAAACTACAGATTGTTAATTTTACTTAAAAAAAATAACCTGATATTGGACACACTCATCGTCATCATCATCCAGCCTTTGGATGCTCCAAACTCCTCCATTCTTTACGATTTTGTGTTCTTATTAGACACACTACTCTCCACAATGTGCAACCAAGGCTCGAAGTTTCTGAAGGTACACTTGGAAGCAGGATTACCCTGAGAACAACATATAGTTAATTAATCTAAAACGCGTTCCCGATAACTTTTCCTTTTAAGTAATCTTGTACAGTGACTTCCATGGAAACTATTTTAACAGCTTATTATAGTGATTTTCATTCTAATCTAATTTATGCTGTTCTCTTCTGGGTATATTCCTATCATATTGATAAAGTGTTTGGACAACAAAGAAAGTGTGTGCGTATTATCTCTGGGCGCGGTTATAGAGCAGACTGTATTAATTCCATTAGAGCTTTTATTAAACTTTGAACTTTACCTTGTGTACCTGTATATTTGCAGTGCCCAATTTTAAAACAACATTTTAGCCAATGTTATGCCGATCTAGATTTTCACAATTATCTCACTAGAAAAACCAGTGATCTTAAATTGGAAAATGGGAAATTTCCAGTGGTTGTCTGTATACTTCTGAAGTATAATGGTTATTTGTTAAAATTTTAGATAGATATCCAAAATTATTAAAAATTTCAGTCTGTTTAAAACGTTTTCATTCTTATGAGACAATCATTAGTGAAAACATCTTAGTAGCATTGAAAAATAACCCTTCGATTACACATTGAAAATCTTATATTTTAAAAATGTTGTTGCACGAGGTCTATGTTAGAGGATTTCACTTTAAGTGAGTATACTGATCCCTGCTAGAAGCTAGTAGAGTCAAACATTAGAGTCCTACGGAAGATATCACCCAACTGTTAATGTCAGTGACTCATATCTTGTGCAAAAGTTGCATTGTTCTTTTCGTAGACGCCTAAATAACAACGATGAGCTTCAAATTGTCTACAAAAACTTTTTATGCTGTT
Organism: Diabrotica balteata; assembly: GCA_918026665.1. NCBI lineage: Eukaryota > Metazoa > Arthropoda > Insecta > Coleoptera > Chrysomelidae > Diabrotica > Diabrotica balteata. The sequence continues at coordinate 145,975,718 of OU898281.1, forward strand.
AAAATCTTTAATTGGTTTAATATTTCTCTTCAAAAAAATTTGTTTTGTCTCTCTTTATATTTTTTCTCGTCCCATTGGTATTGTTAATGATAAAAGGCAGAATATTTCGACTGTATTATACGATTCAGTTTTTCACATTGCATACGTCAAGCTGTTCACCATTTGACAAATAAAGTAATTTTCCATTAACAAATTCGAAGCATATACATACCTCACTTGAACCACATGTTGTTTGAATACACACGGCTAAATCGAGAGAATCGGTGTACCATCTGGTTGTTATAAAAGTTAAACATCGAAATAATTTCGTAAAGATAATCTGGTGAGTCAATAAAAACCGAAGATTTATGTCTGTTCATTTAAATATTCTCAATAAGCAACAATAAATTTAATGCCTAGGTAAATCTTTAACTAGATATAAATTTGTTTGGTGAAATATGCTACTGATTATCGACAGGAAGCTAAACACGTTAAGACAGGTATTTGTTTTGATTTTAAAGTGGGTATGTTGCTTTTCTAAATGCCGCATTTATTGTGGATGTAAAAAATGTAACCTGTGAGTCCATAAACGAGGATAGGGATGTTTCGAAACTTCATAAACCTTCGAAATCTTCTTCTCTTTTTCTTTGTCAACCATATTCCATCCACTCTGAATGTAGGTCTCTCCCAATTGCTTCCATTTTTCTCTATCTTGCCCCAATCTAATCCACTGTTTGCTGCCACTGCTGTTATGTCATCTATCTATCTTTTTTGAGGTCTTCCCATGCTTCTTGTTGTCGTCCTTGGTGTCCATTCGAGAATTCTCCGTGTCCACCTGTTGTCATTATATCGGGCTACGGGACCTGCCCAGCGCCATTTCATTTTTGTAATTTCTTTCACAATATCCCTAATCTTCGTTCTACGTGTTATCTCGGTGTTTCTAATCTTGTGTCTCAGTGATGTTCCAAGCATAATTCTTTTCATTGCTCTTTGCGTTGTTTCTAATTTTTTAGCAGGTTTTTTGGTAAGGGCTACTGTCTCCAAGCAGTAGGTACAAACTGGTAGTCTGCATGTGTTATACACCTTTTTCTTTAAGTTTACAGGAAAGGGGGTTTTTTTCAAGATTTATGCTAGTTTACCGAAAGCGCCCCATGCCAGTTGTGTTCTTCTTTTAATTTCAGCATCTTGATTTGGTTTTCCTGGTTTGATGGCATGACCTAGACATACATAATATTCAACATTTTTTATGGTATAATTTTGTATTGTTATATTTGTTTGGTCTCTTCGAAATACGGATGCTCGATAAAAATGAATCCTAAAAACATTAAATATTTTAATTTCATATACCAAATTCACTATTAAGTATTAATGGTAAGAAAAAAACAATAACTACTCCACTATTTTACTAGTGCAAAAATTAATTTGACTCTGTCTTGCTAGGAAAACACATTGCAGGCGATTAAATGTTATCAGTAATGTCATATTTCATAGTTTCTTTCGTAGATTGACAAATAAGTGAGTTAGGTTAATGAAATTTTAAAGACCAATAAGATTGAGGGAAAAGGGGTACATAAAGAACAAAGTGTTGCGTTTCTATTCTATAATAGTGCATCTTAATTTTGAATAGACTGTAGTACTCACCGGTTATTTCGTGTCTCTTATCGCCGAATATCCACTGAAATTCTTCTCATTAAAAATATAATTAATATGCCATTCCAATTTTTTACATTACTTACGGGATTAAAGATACCGTTAGCAGCGTTCAAATAGTCACCCCGTATATCACATCTTTTGATTCTAACAAAAACTTAACTATTTGAAATATAATCAACAACACCAGTGATAATTTTGTTTGTTTAAAATTTTCATGAAAGACGCCTACTTATTTACTCATCTCACGCTGATTTTCGCGATAAAACGTGTATTTTTAAAATTATGTGCCAATGATTCATTTTGTTTGCGTGCCAAACCAAATGAGTTGGCAAAACCGGCTTTTCGCAATTTTATTTAATACAAAGTATTATGATTACTGAAAATGATTTTCTTTTTCACTTTCGCGATGAATTTGAGATCAAGAAACTGTATATTTGAAGTATTAATCGTAACAAAATTGAAAGTAGACAATTACCTTGGTTAGACCATGTTAAGAAAGTTTTAGTTTTAAGACCTGGCTCAATAAGCTGATCATTCGGAATTGGTCGCAACTATTAGCGTTTGGCTTTTTTGGGATTGGTATAAAGGTTGAATGCATATGTTATTTTTAATTTGTAACGAAGATATTTTGCCTACCACAGGGGACTTTAACACAAGGGGTAGAAAATTGGGGGAAGAAACTAAGGGGGTGGAGATAGGGCAAGCAAAATAATCGCTACTTGTGCGAACGGCACTCAGGGTTTGGTAGGAGAGCTGGGGTCGTGGATAAGTAAAAGATAAGGGGGGTGGAATGGGGCAACTACAAAAAAAATAAAGCGGTACTTAATCTCTTAAGATAAACAAAATAAAAATAAACAAGAAACACCTCAAGGAATTTAATATAGGGAGCCACTTGAGGTGCCTAATTATACCTATTACAACCACTAGTTGCAACTATTAAAATAATTAGAAAACATCAAAAACATATCTTTTTCAAATAAGACTCAAAAAAGGTTAGTTCAAAAAAGAAATAAAATGTTAATAAAACAAAATTCAACATTTATTTTTGTGTCACCACAAACAGTTACAAAATGGAGAAATACAAAATACAAAAACTTACGTGTCATCCGCTTACAAACTCCCAGGAGTTGGAGATTCTACATAATCTTACAAATTTACATGGAGGTTAATCTTGTTTAAAAATAAAACAAACTATAACAGTCAAAAAAATAATAAAAAACGAGCTGTCATAAGTTAACATTAAATTTCAAAAAAAAAACTAAACACAAATTGACAGCTCAACTCAAAACCTAAAATTTACAATTTTAAATGTAACAATTTTTAAATTTCAACGAAAGCAATTATTATTTTATAAAAAAATTGTCTGTCTTTACTTTAAATCTTGAACACAAAAAAAATCAGTTACCTTGATTTTCACTTAACAAAAAAAACTTGTCACATCTCTGGACTCCAGACTCTGGAGTATTGACATCATCAGCGAAAACAACCATTGGGGGTTGGAACAGCAACATAAGCAGGAACTAGACTTTTTAAACATCTTAAAATCTTCAAAAAAAAAACGAAACAGTGGTCACTCTTTCTAAGATGACATATTACATCGAGTGAAAACTCCACCAATTTTGGTAAATTAATGCCGGTCACTTCATGACGGATAAAATTTCACGACTACTGCTACTTATTTCCACGAAATTGACAAAAAAACAGAAGAACACAAATTCGATGGAAAATCTGTGGATCCATACCTCCTAACACTACGAAGGCCCGAGTATGAATGACGAATTTAAAAATTCGAACTTAAATTGAAAATAAGACAAACGCTGACATAACAAAACACAACGAAATTAGAACGTAAATATCCTTTTGCGACGTATTTGAAATTATAACGCGGCTTCCAATGAACATTAAAACAAATTGCCGAGAAAGTTAAAATAAATAAACAACTTTAAAATGGTTTACATTAACCTCCAGCAATGCTAAGACAAATATGCGCATTTCAAACTTAAAAGATACGAACTAACAAAAACGGAAAGAATTCCTCGTTTTATTTTTTAAACATATATAAGGAGTTTTTAATATATTTAATTATACGAGGAGCTTTCAATATACTTCAAAGAATCAATGAAATTGAAAATGCTACAAATTTCAACAAAGCAAAAAATTTATGCTGTATACAAAGACATACCAAGACGTACATTTTTGAAGAACTTAGCCAGCAAGCTCGTAATTCCATATATTATGGAGGAAATACTAAAAATTCAGACGATACCAAGACTTTTGCGTTCATTAATGCTAGATGTTTTGGGAAAAGAAGAGGGTAGGACAATTGCAGGACTGTATTGTAATAGGCAATAAACGTTGCCACATTTGTCCAAGAAGTGCAAACAGGAACTGGGTTAAAATTGAGCTTGCAATTTTTAGTTTGTTTTTCAAGCAGCATATTGCGTAATACATTAACGGTGATTTAAATTGAAGGCATTTTCCCATTTCCGCAGGCAAAATTTCAGGTTTTGTAATAAAACTGCGTTCAGCGTTATAAATATACCAGTAGAGATAATAAAAATGATGTCACCTTTGTGTTTCTTTCCAAACAAACCATTCCGTAAATTGGTCAACAATATCCATTACAAAATTGTCGTTGTTTGTGTTTCTCGTAAGAAAGAATGACCATTTTGTTGCCCGCATTTACTTTACGCAATCGTAAGAACGCAATTGGAGTGTTGTTGAGATCTAAACAATGGTTTAGTGAGTAGAATTTGTACTGTTTGGGGTCATGGTAGGAATGAGAGGTGCAAGCTAATTCTTACGGAAGAAGTAGTCATACTTTCTAGGATAGATTTTAAAAGAAGTGACTTCTGAATATTTTATCTAAATCGATGACAAAAAAGGGACTGTGATATTGATTGTGATATATATGTATATTGTTACTGTAGTAGTCATCGTGAATTTTCGCTGAATGTGATGACATTTATGATTTGATATTGTCAATGTAAATGTTGGTTATAGAGGTATATTTTTGATAAACTTCAAATCTCCAGACATTTCAATTTTATTTCACCACAATACATATTATAGTAGGGTCAATTAAACATATGTTTAGGATCGATAAAATTTATTAGGTATTTTAAGTAAATTATTTCCAGTGCATCACATAGGGGTAGAGATTGGCATATCTAAATTTTTCCTCTGTTTAAATAACCCCCATGAAGCACTAACCCAATTAACTTAATTGAAATATACAGTTGGTTTATAAAGAGCCCGACGATAAAGTAACTGCTCAGCTTATCAGTTATGTAATTGCAATAATAAAATTTGTTGCTGAACTAATTGTAGAAAAGAGCTTTCAAAAAAGTTAAAATCATCTGATTTAAAATAATTTGTTACTTACTAAGACGAGGTAATGGAGTTCTTGGTTTAACCCATAGATGGGTCCCATAAGTAAATATATACAAATTATAAACTTGGTAATATAAATTCAAAAGACGGTGAAAGGAAAAGTTATGTTAGTCATCTGAGCATCATTTTGAGATACAAAAGGTTTTATTAGAAATATTGTAATTAAATTTACGTAACATTTATAATGGAAACTTCGCCTGATGAGATGTTACGTACTTTCTGTACTGTTCTACGGAATGGAGTCATGGACGTTGAAAAAGATTGATATAAAAAAATTAGAGGCATTTGAACTGTGGATGTATCGCAGAATCCTGAGAATATCATGGAGCGAGAGAGTCACAAATGTCGAGGTCTTTAGAAGAATGAATAAAGAAAAGGAAGTCATATTTACGATCAAAAAACGAAAACTGCAATACTTGGGGACACATTACAAGAGGCGAAAGATATGAACTGCTTCGAATAATTATGCAAGGGAAAATAGCAGGAAAAAGGTCCATAGGAAGAAGACGAAAGTCTTGGCTAAAGAATCTACGGGAATGGTATAGCTGTAGCAACAACGAATTGTTTCGGTCAGCAGTTTCGAAAATACGTATAGCCCTGATGATCGCCAACCTTCGGAACGAAGATGGCACTTGAAAAAGAAGAACATTTATAAACATGCTTATGGTATTTTTTTATTTATTAAGAACATAATGTAACTCTACTAAAATTTTTGTACAAATAAATCTATGTTAAAGGTAATTTTTAAGGGGTAAAATGACTTACACCACTTTTCCTTTAAGAGTTTAAAGAGAATGTACAGAAAGCAAAATGAATGTACATTAGAAAATCAAAAATAAATCCACTAGTTTGTTTGTCATTATTTTCTTCTACATCAGGAAGTGGTCCAGCTTTGTCATTGACTTCATCAGATGATATTAGATTTCTAAAATAAGAATGGTGGACTAGAGGAATGTATGGTAGTAAATCACACAAATCCCGTTTTTGGCTGACATGACTGGTCAAGGTGCTGTGGAAAGACAAGTTGAAGATTTTTCAATAATTTTTATCTTCCCCATCTGCTTGCTTCAAAGGATATTAATTCGTGAAAAGTAAAAATCTTCATTTAGTGTTTCTTCATAGAACAGTGAAAATGCCACATCTTTTTTGAATCTAATCATCTGCATTTTTAACCATGACGCTGATTGGTTATCAGTATTGGTTTTTTTTTGTAATTGATTTGTCAGTTGTGTCAGATCTTTCTAAGCATTTTTGTGAAAACGAAAGCTTTTTTCTTTCTGCACCGAACTATAACTGAAAACCAATCTTCAGGCTTATAAATAATATTTTTACCTTTATAGTGAGTTTCAATTGAGCCAAAGTCTGGGTCATTTAGTAATTAAGAGTGTCCGCATACCATAAACTTGTGATCAACTATTTCGATACTATTATTCTTACTTTAAACTAACTGTAACAAAGCCAAGGCAAAATTCCAATTTCTATTTTGGCCAGTGCAGCTGTAACTGTACAATACAACATGTTTTGAATTTGCTGCTCGTAATTCTACAGGCACTGATTTCCTGAGATCCTTTCGAAGCCGTTATTCCATCCCATCCATACATGTAGCCTAAGCCAGGTGATAGCTCATGGCTATAAATGTGGTTAGTTTTGGGAAAGCTAGTACTTTCTCTAGGTCAAAAGTGAATACACAGTAAGAATCATCAGTCTGGGCCATTTCTGTATTATTTTTCATATAAGTACGCGCAAGCTCGGCCTTTCTAAGATAAAATTCGTGCTCTACTTCAATCTGTCTTATCTCATTACCATCTATTACTGCAGCTTTTTTTAATTTGTAAGCATCACACTTAGAGCATGTATCTTTTTGTGGTACATGAAAATGAAGGTTGTACTCATTATTGAATGTACGGCGATAAATATCACAGGAAATGGGGGAAATGGGGACAGTGCCTTGTTCCTGGTATTACTCACTGTACAAACAATAGAGAAGTGTAACTTAAGGTCAGAAGATAGATACCTACCATTGGGATTCTTATTCTTTGTATAGGGCGATTGGTAAGATGGAAAAGTTTTTAATATGTTTCCGGACACTGTTCATACATTGTTGAGATATTTTATTAGTTGGTATAGCATGGCCTCAGTTATCTGAACCAGGTGGTTCCCTTATTTTGTCTTATTAATGGCCTGTGTCATTCGTCCATCAGATATCTGAAAGGTTCCAAGAAAGTATTTTTTACATACTTTCGTGGTTTCGCCTTGTTTATGAATGAAATATTGGTTAGACACTGTCTTACCAGGTCGTGATTGATCCCTAGAACATTTTACTTCAGGTTTCTTTTGCTTGATCAAACCATAAATAAAAGCATTCTGTGCTGTAAATGATTTCAAATTCCAGAATGATTCAAATGTTTTTTTGTATCTTCACTTGATATCTTTTCAAAACATTTTTTATTGCAAAAAAAGTTGTTGTTTGAAAAAGTTTTATCTGGCACTACTTTTCCTTTTGTTGTCTTAAACTAAAATACTGGTCGTCAAATAATACTAAATAACTGCCTTAGGAATGAAGGAATAGTGGTAAGCCTGACTTGCACCACTATTCCCCTACTACTACAGAGATTTTGTTTGACTGTCAAGTACGTGGTGCTATCTGTGAGCAAATAGAAGAGGTGCGACTTACACCACTGTTGCTTCTGATAGGATCAGGTTTTGGTTATCAGCACAAGTCTTTGTATATCAGTTCTAGATTCTAACTCGATGGTCAGTTCATTGGTAATCATCTTTCACGTTGAATATCGCAATACTATTGTTTTGTTTTTGGGTTACAGAAGTGTATGTCTTGTTACAAAAGTTAATAAATAGACGAATTAGCATTTGATCACTAGATTGATTTTCAAAGCGTTTTAAAATAATTATATATAATATGTGCTATGTTTGTCTCGCTATACGCACTCTATATAGTTTAAATTATTGATTTCATTTCTTACAATTAAAGTGAAATTTAAAAATCTACTCACAAATACGAGAATTAAGTAAACGCATACTTACAAAAGTCGTTCTACATGTACAAATACGGTGTCCATCGACCAATTAACTTACGACCTGTTTTGGTCATTTAGCTCTCTACGACTCGACGACGAAATTCCCAGGAATTAGAAATCATTTTGTAAATGACCGAGTAGTATTATTGGTAAAACGTGACGTTGAATGTGTTAGGTAAACAAAACTGCATGCCTACTCACGGTATGATCTACAAAGTAAACAAAATTACTTATTTTCTATGTTAATTTTAAAAATACGCCCCAACAGAATGACACTGTTTCGTTTTGCATTTTCACACTTGGATCACCGTTTCTTTGAAGACATGTCCAAATATGGATTTGAAGCAAAACGCATATTTATACCGATTTTTCCTTGCAATTCTTATGTGGGCTTTACATCAATAATAAATTCACGAAGAAATTCGTGAAGTCACTTCAAGGTCAAATTTGACGTGTGTAAACCACAATTTGACATTCAATTTTGCCGTGAATGAATTCGTGAAGAAATTGACGAAATAAAACATGTTCTATTTTTCTCATTTATTGGACGTGAATTCAGTGTCACCAACCTGTGTAGATTTGGCGCGAAGTATTGATAATAATAATTTTGTTTTTGATTATTGAACTTTGCATCTATAAGTCGTGTGTCAAGTAAGAGTTTTTAATTAGTTTTTTATTTGACAATTGCAAAAAAAATTAGTTATAAAAAAGAGGTAAGTTTATTATTCTATAACAAAAGGCAGAAAATAAGATTATGTATTCTTTTATTTGGAAAAACATACAATTTCAAGGCAGGAAACTCTAGTTTTATTAAAAAATTTTTTACTTTTCCCGGTTTCTCTTTTTTACATCTTTTTATTCAAATATTATTTGTTCAATGCTTTGAGAGTATACAGGGTGGTCCGTAAGTAATTGTACAGGGTTGCGGTCCCACGGAATAGTTTAAAACACCTTTACTTTTTATATTGGTAATACTGCTAAAATTGCAGTGTCGTACGGATTTGATAAATGTCAAAGTCAAAAATATTTCAAAACGTCAATGCTTTCGCGAGTGTTCAACAAATAAATATAAAAGTTCTATTAAACTCTTCCAAAATGGTTAGAATACATTGAATTATGCGCAAAAAGCAAGAGCAATTGCCAAACTCGAAGAAGGTTGGTCACTAAGGCAAGTTGCTGCTGATTTGACTACGTGAGTCATATGTGCATATGGAAGATTAAACAAAGATGGTATAATTTCACTCATTCACTGGGATTTCCACAGATCAACAGGATGAGATGTTAGTAGATTATTTGAGAGAATCTCCTTTTGCCACAGCTCAAAAGGCAAGAGAAGAGGCAGCGTTTCCAGGCAGTATTCGCACTGCACGTCGAAGAATTAAAGCAAAGTGGACTGCTAAATTGTGTAGCGTGCACGGAAACCTTGTTTTGACTGAGGATCACAAGAGGAGACGAGTTGAATTTTGTAATGAATTTATAAACCGCGATGAGAATTTTTGGTCTAGGGTTGTATTTTCCGATGAAAAATGTATTTCAGTCGTATAATAATGGTCGAAATAAGAGTTTATAAGGCCGAGAAATCTAGGTATGATGAACAGTATACGCATCAATTTAAGAAATGGTGGAGGATTCTCTGTCAACGTATGGGGATGGATAAGTGCCGAAGGCCCGGGCGTTTGTTATCATGTAGGAGAAGTTAACAGGATTATATTACAAACATAATAATGAAGCACACAATGTTGCCATCGGTGATCCAGAGATTCCCCAACCAACGACATTTATCTTCCAACATGACAATTGCCCGGTGCATACGAGTAGAATTGTTCGAGAATGGCTAGAAGAAACTGAATGTTAATGTTCTTCCGTGGCCTTCCCGTAGTGCAGACTTTAACCCCGGGTCGAAAAATGTGTGGGCAGAGTTAACAAAGGAAACTATAATGAAAGAAACCTTAGAACCCACGGAATAGAATGGAATTATGGGAACGCAATTGAAGCAGGCATGGGAATGAGCTTGTTAAACTATAACAGTGAGGGGATTGGTGCTATCTATGAGACAGAAGGACTGCAAAAATTGTGATTGAACAAGAAGTAGGGCATTCCACCAAAATATTAATTATTAGTATATCATTTGTATTATCGTTCTTTAAATATAAAATTAGATTTAAAATAAAAATGCATATTAAAAAAAAAGAACTTCTTTATTTTCGTTATTAAGAGCATAATTCCATTTTATTCGCAAAAGAACTGTTTTGCTATATATTTCTGTCCATTTTGTAAAATATTTTTGATATTTGAATTTTAAATCTACTTATTTCAAGCGTAGGTACACCACTGGCAACGGTCCACTTTGACGTAAAAGGTGCGTTTAAACGAAGATAAAAATTTAAAAAATGGGGCTCCTAGATACGTGGAGAACCTGTAAACTCTTCCGTGCCGCTAACTGGACAAAAAGAAACCGCAGGTTCTATACTTTAAAATATTACGATTTAAGCCAAATTGCTTTTATAAAAATAAATGTTAATATTAAGAAAGATACAGGGTGTTAAAGTGGAAATTTAAAATTTTATTTTTCGCTATAACTTTCATGTTTGTAAACATTTATCTATAATCCAAAAATTTACTAAACTGTGTACTATTGAATATCAGGAATTATAATTTGATGCATACTTTGATGTAGCTGATAAGAGGACGCTACATATGCCATATATGTGGATAAAGATACATTATTTTAACAAAAAAGGTATACCTGTTAATAACTTAAAAACTCAACAGTTTTCGTGATAATCGCATTTTACAAATCAACTGCATAATTCTGATTTAACGCGATTACTCCAGGCAACGAAAGAAAAATGGATAAAAAAATCAATACTTCTGAATTTTGTTATAAAATTCCTTTAACAAAGTTAATAGTTAACGAAATATTAAGTAAAATAAATATATCAGCAGGATAATTAATAATAGGTTTGACAAAAAACAGAACAATATGATTATATCAAACATTTTACGTTTTATATTGAATTAAAGTTAAATTATTGAATTACAGTCATAATTAAAACGTTTTATTTACGAACCAAATTAAAAAATAGTTACACTAAATAGCATTAAACTTTTTGTCAAAGTAAGTGTTCGATATGTCTACAATTTTCTTTAATTCATTTTGTAAATGACCTTCCATAAAAGATCGTCTCATATTAAATAGCATCATTAGTTCTAAAAAAAGCTAATACAGTACTTATTATAAGTATTTTAAGTAAAATAATAGGTACTCTTTTGGGATATTGATGACCACGAACAATCCAACGTTCAGGAAAGTTGTATTGAAATACTGTTCCCACTCCTCTTTCTCTGTAATGTAGTGGTGTACCATCTTGTATAAACCTCATATTTCGCGTTAAGTTTGATGACAATTCTTCCAATAAATCAATAAAATTTTTATAAAAAAGGTAAATAAATCTCACCATTCAAATTACAAGGTAATTCGCATATTCGTAAAAAATCATTACCAATGGTTCCAAACCTGGTCTTCTGCCAGTTCCATTTCTCTGACATATTTCTGTTGTGCCCTTTTCTCCTCTTTTTCTACATGTAGCCGTTAGCCTGCTACTAGTTTTGCTTTTCTTCAAATAGGCTCACTACCATCGATATATAGTATAGATATATCTATAAGTAATGATGATTCCTTAGTTACTTGATGGAAATTCATTTTATATAACAGTAAAATACTGAAAACTTGTTTTCAAAAGTTCCACAATACTTATTATAACATCTTATCACTACAGCTGTTTCGGCAGAGTGCCTTTTTCAAGTGATCTATTTTTAATATGTGTTTACACTTTATATTCTCTAACCAAAGAGTTTGAGGAGAGAACTGTTGGTCTCAGTTGGTGTTTTTTAATTTGTTAATTTCCATAGATTCTTATAAAGACAGCTTAAGGTCTTTATTTGGATGTGAAGAATTTGAAATTCGTCATTAACAGTTTTTCTATTATTGAAAGCCCTTTTATGTTCTGCTATACGTTTGTTAAAAGTTCTACCAGTTTGACCGATGTAAGTTTTTGAACAGTTGCCACATTTAAGTTTGTATACACCGCTGTGTTATTGCGTTTTCTTTTGGCTCTTTTTGTTTTTAATATATTTGCGTAGGTTGTTTTTTTTTCTAAAAGCCGGTGTTATTCCTTTCTTTTTTATGTGTTTGGTTATTTTTTTTTATATTTTGCGTGTATGTATATATAATCGAACAGAAGGTACTGGGTTTTTTCTCTGGTTGTGGATATACTAATTTCAGGGCTTTCTTGTGTAGTTTTTGATTTAAAATTTTATTGTTTGTTCGTTGTACCCATTGTTTAATGCTATTTGCTTATTGATATTTAATTCTGTCTTAAAGTTGTATTTTGACATCGGAATTTCTGCTAATCTATGTAACATGCTGTGATAGGCTGCCAGTTTATGTTGTGTAGTATGGGATGATGAATTGTGTATAGTCGTGTCAGTATTGGTAGGTTTATGAAATACGGATAACTCAAGTTTTATAATTCTTAAATCTAAAAAAAATATGGATTCATAACGGATTCATATAGATCCATAAAAATATCTGAAAATGGACAGAAATTAATATCTGGAGTTGTTAAGTAATTGAAAATGTTGAAAAAAATATGAGAAAATAGTAATTTTATTTTTTTGTTCACCCTGTATAGGATTTTTCAAGTAGTTGGATTTAATTGACGTATCAAGAAAGGACTTTAAATTGATTGCCCCTTGATTTCGCTGAATAAGTCTTTCTTTTTTATTTCTTTCCATGAAAAATAAATATGATCAATTTTATCTAACTCAAACCGGGGATATTTCGTTTCATATTTTCAGTAAATTCTCACTTCTAAAAACTTCTTTCATCGTATATATAAATATATAAATCTCCACGGAATCTTCAAACAACCATATCCTTCTGCAATTTCTCAAACTTCCTGTAGAACAAAATTCTTAAAAACGAATGGCTGAAATGGATCATTTGCTATTATTAGAAACCCACAAAATGTGCGAGTGATATATTTATGCAACTTTAACCAATTAAGTATTTCCTCTCCTATGATCGGCAGGGGAAAATTAAATAAAAAATACAAAAAATTATCTAATTTTCATGGTGTAATTATGTTTTTAATGACTATTTTACTTATCATTACAAGGTCTGATTAAAAAATTTGCATATATCAATATGACTTCCAATAGGAGTTAATACATATATGGTTCTTAAATTCCTAACGTCATAGAGCTTCGGTGAAAATGCGTTATTAGTCCTATTTTGCGCTAAGCCCATAACTTCGTTCCAAGACTTTCCTTGACCTCTCTTCTAGTCCATAATATTGATCTCCAAGTTTGTGCTGGCAATGTTTACCTAGCATCTACAGGGAATGCTCTTTTCATCTCTCTACTTGGTCATCTGCTGTTATTCCCCTGTCTTGGATCTTACAATGTTCTAACCGTTATTGGACCCATTTGTTGATGTTATTATTCATCTAGTAGGCAATGGTTTATGCTCTTGACGGTAACTCATAACCTTAACCTCAAACCAGTTGCAAACAAATAGACTTTTTGTCTAAAGGCAAATAATATTCTTAAATCTGGGTAGAACCAGGAAAAAAGTCTTTTTTTTCTCCGAGAATATTTACACAGAAAGTGCTAAATATGCTCAAAGAGACAAGCAGACACTCAATTTCTTTAAAATATGTATTCGACTGTCTGCAGCCTACTATTTAAAAGTAAATAAAATGATGCTAAAAAATTATATATGGTAAAATAATACACAAACTAAAAAGACCATGAGACCCTCGTACCGAAATCTAATCTTAGCCTTGGTAAAATCATTAAATTTTTATATTTAGGAAATGAGTCATGCTAAACATTTGTTCCTGTAAACTGTACAGTCGAAGGAGAGGCATTAAAACGTTTGTATGTCGTTGTTATGTCACTCTACAACGATCTGTTTTATTTCTAATGTTTTTTACGATGCTTGTTATAGTTTTGGTTTGCAAATTTAGTTGCCTTGAACAACTCGACCACCGCAGACTAGTATTCTGGTTTGTCTCGTGCCATCTCACAACAAAAAGGTGTGTTTCATAAAAATGCCGAGGATTTTTGCAATTATTGTACGACTTAGAGGCATCGGAAATGTGATTGAGATGTTAAACAAAACTTATTACATCGGTATCTTTAAAACATGTAAACATTTCAATTTATTTTACATCGTGCAGTAAATAGGTTGACCTCGTACGACAGGTGCAGTTTAAACAGTCATGTATGGGGATTGTTCATAATAAATACTCCAAAGGAAAGTTGTTGCGTGGTAAATAAAGTTGTAATAAGTACTTGTATAGATCAAACATGATCAAATTTGTCTTTAACCCTACGTTAGGCGGTGGGCTACATACGTAGCCCAGCGCATTTTAAAATGATGCCGCTGGCGCCAAAATTGGTTGCATTGTTGCTGCTCTGTATAGCTGCGTTGGTTATAGTGTATTTTTATGTAAGAGAGAGTAATAAAACACATAAATTATGTATGCAAATCCCTAAACTGTTGAATCGGGTGACTCAATGAAAAAACAGATATTTGTCAACAAGTTTACAGAAGTATATAGGAAAACAATTTTAAATTGAGTATGACCAACCAGGTATAAAGGTTGGAGCAGAATAGAATGCAATAGTTGTGAGGGTTACTAATCCTAAATAAGGTTGCCAGTGTCGGAGTGATGAGGTTAACAGGTACTAATGAAATTTGCAAGAAATGTAAGATTGTTTATTTTGATTGGTTATATATAACCAATAAAAGTTTAATAAGTACCTACCTATTTGCAAAATAAAGTTTAATTATTTTAGATAAAATAAAACGTTTTATTTTATCTGAAATGAGTGCATTCCACGAAGTAAGGGTTTCAACAATCAAACATTTAATTTTTATTTTCCAGAATCTACGACAGTAATTGACTAGATAATTACCTTCTAAACTTATTCCACAGAAAATGTGATAGTGGGTTTTTCCATTTTGTAGGAAGGTCCAAGTGGCGTATTCAAAATTCTTAAATAGTTCACTAAAAGTAGGTACTTTCAGTTGCAAGGTGCAGTTTTATTGTGTATACTAGTGTTATGGAAAATTTGGAAGTGCCGTGTAAACGCCGAAAAATTGGTCCTTTAACAGTTAATGAAAAAAACATTAATATTTAATTGTTTTTAATCATTTACAGACAAACGTTTATGTGAAAGTGTTGATGAGACCGTTGAGTTAGTTAGCAGTACACTTGGTGTTGGGTAATCTACGATTTACAAAGTTATTAAGAAGAGAAATGTGGTAGTTTTCAAATGCCACGTAATGCTCAGGAAACCAAAATTTCAAATAGAATATCATTTTAAAGAAGAACTTCGACGGAAAGTGCATGAATTCTTCTTTAGACAAGAATTTCCAACATTGGATAAAGTTCTTGTCTCAGTTCGAGATGATAAGGATTACCCAGAAGTGAGTCGAAGTACGTTATGGACACTTTTAAAAGAAATAGGTTCCGCTGGAAAAAGAATCCCAGAAAGTCTATTTTATTAGAAAGAAGCGATATTGGCATATGGAGAAAGACATTTTCTAAGAACCATAAAGGAAATGAGAAACAAAAAGAAAAATATTTTATCTTGATGAAAACATGGATCAACGAGGGTCATACACCAAATAAATTTTGGCAGGATGAAACTGTTACAAGTCAAAGGCACGCTTTGTAAATACTTTCTACTGGTTTAAAACCCACTATCAGGAAAGGGACGCAGGCTGATAATAGTACACATGGCAGTTCAGACGGTTTGTTTGAAGATGGTTTATTAACTTTTGAATCACCGTAGGTGACTTCTGAAGAATGACGCTGTGTCTTTCAGAATGTTCGAACAAATGATAGATCTTCTTCCTAAGAACTGTGTAATAGTAATGGATAATGCAAGTTATCACTCCAGACTTATAGAAGGACTGCCCACAACCAAGTGGTTAAAAAAAGACTTGCAGAATTGGCTGAGTTCAAAAATATTAGTACCATCCCGGATCTATAAGAAAGGAACTTTATTCGTTGTGTGCCCTTCATAAGAAAAATTTAAAAATACGAATATTGATGAATTTGCAAAAATCGTGAATGACAGTACTTAGATCCCCACCATATCTTGTGAATTAAACCGATTGAACTGGTATGGGCACATATAAAGAGTAAAGTTTCAAGAAAAATACCACTTTTAAATTCATGATGTTAAACAGTTGTTTTTGGAGGCCGTAAATAATGTAAAACTGAAAACTGCGAAAAGGCAGTAAATCACACTATTAAAGAAGAGGAAAAAATGTGGAAGCTGGACAATAATACTGATAAATGATCGAGCCAGTTATTATAAATCTTGGTTCTGAAAGTTCATCTCTGATCTGATTTGGATTTGTAACAAGTAGCTCTAAGTTTTATATTAATATTTTTATTCATCTATTTAACATACCTTAGACGGTTTTAAAACTCTTTTTCTCTTTTGTAATTTTTAAAAATTAAAAAAAAATGTGAATTTTTTAAAACCCTTTTTAATGTAGGCCAGTCAGTTCTAAATATAGTGTGTGATAAAAGAGGTCACTTTTGTTTACATACACATAACACTTTATAGCACTGAAATAATTCATTTATTTTTTACAATTATTCAAAGTAATTTTTCAATTAATCTGAGCACGCCCAGGGAGTGGTCGGAATCGTACCCAGTTAAAATTATGCTAAATTACTCTCTCCGTTCATAAAAATGAAACTAAAGAGGCATCGATAATCAATACTAGCTGAGAGTTTATTTTTCAAAAATTTGACGTTTTGATTGTTTTTTTTAAATATTTCCACTAAAACGTTGATGAATCCCTATATGTGAGTCTTTTTGTAATATCTCATTCTACACATTTCAATTGTCAATAACGTTTATACATTTTGTAACAAAAAAACCGTATTTTTTACTAACTTCTCATACATTTGTACCCAATTCATCATCATCATCAATGGCTTTTACAACTCTTCGTGAGTTTTTGCCGCGTTTACTATTGCCTTATATTGATTCCGATCCTGTGCTATTATTTCCCATGGCCTTACTTCCATCTTCTCCAGGTCTTCCCTGACAGCGTCTTTCCACCTTTTTCTAGCCTTCCTGTCGATCTTTTACCATCTGGTCTTTCCCAAAACACATTGCTAATCAGTCTGTCGTCATCACTCCGTACCACGTGGCCTGCCCATCTTAACCCCAATTTGTACCCAATTCCCGGCACTGAATCGGCAAATCCTTCGTTTTCGTTATATATTAACCCTCGAACCTATTGTATCAGCTACAGGAGGATACAACGAAAGGTAACGAGTAAAGGCACATTTCTAATGAAAAAAAATCGCTTTAATTTTTTTAAGCAGCCCAAGGCTGCCTTGTTAATAGTTGAAAATATTTCCCGTTTGTTGTTTTTAATCTTACCATAATCCTACGATTTGCATACCAAATGAGATTAGTGGCCAGTTTGTTACTCATTATTATTGTTCAAATATTTGTAGAGTATTCATAGGATTAAGAAATATTTTATTTCATACCCCGAATAGTCAGTTTATAATTTTTTCGGGTTACACACAGATATTTCTAAGAAATGACCACTTGACCATCTCTCATTACCAAATAAAATTTAGTAAATTTTTCAGGTTATCATTAGCGACTGTAAAGGCAGCAAAAGCAATAATTCTGTACAACACGTTGTAAATTGGGAAAATAATTGGTTATTATTCAACTTATAAACAAAGTCAGGCGTGTCTTCCAAATTATATCAAGGAAGAAAAAACGGGTCCCAGAAGAAGCACCTCAAGGTTTTTATGTTAATAATTTCGTTTTTGTCATCAGTTTATTCATATATGCAAATGTTGGAGATTTTATTTAATCTTGAAGGACATTTATGAATTAAATTTCATTTGCAGCCATCAATATCGTCTTTTAGTGTTATTCTGTTTCGATTTTAATACGTTCTGACCAAGCATTTAGTGCGCTTTCAGAAACTGAATTATTACTTTATTAGAGCGCTAGTGGCAGTTATATACTGTTTTATATATTCATGGTAATAGACTTTTTCTTCTTAGAGTACCGTTTTAAATTAAAAGCTAGCAATCCTGAGCACTATTTGGAGTTAGAGATTGCCAACCGGCTTTCTGAACGGTATTCTGGTTCCATAAAGTTGCTGTAAGTTCTTCAGCCAAGAAATTTGGCGACGACTTGGACTCGTTACTATGGATCTTACGCCTCATCTGGGATTTTTGTTTCTGCTGAAGTATGATGTTGACACGGCTAGCCTGATGGAAGACATGGCACGAATCGTTTTTTTTTTCTCGCTACGAACAACTCAGTGTCAGTTTGGATTAGTAACTAGAGAGGATACGGAATTTGTGGATAGATTTGATGTGGATATACACCATCACAAATATCTGAAATGCATCTATCAGTCAGGCGTGTGGGATACTCTACGGAGACATATACAAGTCAACACCATTTTTGCTAATAAGTGGGGAGAAATTTTGGACATCTAGAGGACATCTAACAATACACGTGGGGTAGACACCTACCCCACGTGTATTGATGGGTGACTCAGGAAGTATACGAACTCATCACTTTGTAGCCCCCATAACATTATTAGAACTTATGTGATATAGCACTCCTTCCGGCGTCCTTTGGAGACTCGTAAACTGACCACCTCAGAGAGGTTAAGTCTTCACCAGCAGTTTTGCCCCAAGGCGCCATTTCTAATGCGCAAGATTGCAGTTCTTGTTTATGTGGTATTTTATTAAATTCAGAAATTATTTTAAGCTAAGTGCTTTAAAATTTAACTGATATATTTATATCAGGTGACTCACGAGGGGCGGCCGATTAGATATATGTGCCAATCAAACGGATTTGAGATCTGACAATTCATGTGCTATTTCCGATTATGCCGGAAATAGTCTAAACTTCGCATAATTGATGGTCAATGAAATTTACTGGAATTCCCAAATATCAGCCAACCATTACATTTAATACATCCATATTTGGATTATTCTTTCAGATTAGCAAACCTTAGCGGTTTACAAGCATTGTATGGTTTTTACCTGCCACGGGATGCAGTTAGGGCAGTCATCAGTTTGCAAATCTCTCCACGTCTATTTTAAAATCCTGATTCTATTACGGCGATGAGTTTGTACTATCTAGGAGTGTTGCTTTCTGCACATACGATGACCTTTATATAACATATCAAGACATCAGAAAGGAAATTATGTATGTTCAATCAAGAACTCGCTTATTTCTCCCTTTTGCATTAGGTATGTATTATACTTTACCCCAATGGAATGATAGCACCAACCGCTAGGGAAAAGGACGTCTTCAACGACATACAGGAATCACAAAAGTATTGATGATAGATCATCTTCCACCCCTACTGGATGGAACGACTGTTCCTAACAGATTCGTGGTGATTGAGTGATTGATGGTGACTGAGTGATCCGGCCGTTGGGCCAAGAGTGTTTTTGTACAAGCTGACGCTAGATGAGGGTGATAATTACCCTGTGATCTGCACTTTCGAAGGCCATTCATTTTTCTATTGTTCTTTGTTGACATACAATGTATGAAAAAACAGTCTTTTGTTTGCAACAATGTATTACAACCGCTTATTATTCTATAGTGTTTGTGTTTTTGTACGCGGAATCATCAAAACTAACACAAAGTCTCTTAATAATTGAACAAGGTTTATAGAGTTGCGAAACTGCAACAAGGAGTGCATAAATGCTAATTGGTGATGAGTTTACGTATACCCGGCGATCAGATCTGCCAATAAACATTTAAGGTCCACTCGCAGATAGGTGAGGCCAATACCCTATTTTAGGACTGTTGTTGTAATTTTTTGCATTCTGTAGCAGTTTCTCCAATTGTGAAGTGGGCACGAATATTCATAACAACAAGAATTAGAACAGTCGAATAATTAAACTATTATAAAAAGAAGAATACAGATGTTTTGTTTACATAATAATTTAAATTCTGCTAGATTATATCATTAGCTGCATTTTTAGTTCTAATTCATCTAAAAGATGATTCATGTTTACCTAATGCAAACTATCTCAAGCACGAATATGCAAATTGATGTTCATTGCCGAAAAAAAAAAACAAAAAGAACTTCACGGCACGATGATATTATTCAACAAGAACTTGATTATTTGTTGTTCTAGTTCGTGACTAAGAATTATGTCAGCGATTGTTGAATGCATGATTTTCTATATATTACGATTGATTATTATTAAAATATCTATGACATATTGATTGTAAATTTCCGCTATAAAATTGTTGCTATAATAATCTAATATTTATAAATATCTGGCCTATACTTTTCTCATGCCATCTGTTTTTCAATTTATTAAAATCATTTTGATAAGGATCTGAAACTGGTTTCGTGTGGCATTTTTAAGTTAAAAAAATAAGATTATTAGTATAAAAACAAAAGCATAAAATTATGAAACAAATATATTTGGGTATTTTTAGGAACATAGGATACAAATATGTCCTCGGTGTTCTCCGAAAATTGGCTTCTTGTATTCCTTGCAATAGTTGGTGATCATGCGCGTTTTTTGCTTGGGCAGTAGAAGTAAGTCTTCCTCTTCTTTTCCTGGATCATATTGCATCATCTTATTTAGTTATGGAAAAAATATTTGGAAAGCGAGGTCCAGGAAGAAGAAGACCTTGGTTAAAGAACCTCAGAATCTGGTTCAATAAAACATCTGATTAGCATTTCCGCGCTGCTTCAGATAAGATAAAGATTGTCATGATGATCGTCAACATTCGTAACGGATAGGCACATCAAGAAGAAGATTTAGTTTTGTTGAGAATTTCAGATGTGTCTTGGCAAATATTTCGACGTAAACTAG
Source organism: Diabrotica balteata (assembly GCA_918026665.1). NCBI lineage: Eukaryota > Metazoa > Arthropoda > Insecta > Coleoptera > Chrysomelidae > Diabrotica > Diabrotica balteata. The sequence continues at coordinate 145,996,713 of OU898281.1, forward strand.
CGATGTTTGCAATACAAACTCAATCAAAGGCTTAACTCAATCATATATTAATATCTGGAGGTAGGTTTTCTCTTTTCTGTAACATATTTAAGGTATAAATAACGTAAGAGTTTATGCTGGCATTTATCATTTCATAGAATACCTGCTGGAACTCATATTAGAACACATTTGGTCGAAAGTGTCTACACAAGCTTTGTAGTTATGAATTATGGATGGCTCGCCGTTTTCTTCTAAGCTTTCTGCTCCCCCATGCATTGTTGAAAGTAACAAAACTACTTTGATTCTCTTTGGCATGTCTAACTTTAGCTGTACTAACGTCTTTTTTCGATCAAAACAAAACACGTAATACAGTTTCGGTCTTTTACTTTCAAGATCTCCTTAAGAATATCCTTGTTCTTACGCACGGTTCCTATCTTGGTTAATTTGTAGGGATTTTCTAACAATTGGTCAGCAAGAGAAAACTATGTAAACCAGTTGTCCATAGTTACGTTGCGATGCTTACCGTGAATTGATTTAGTCAACTCTTTTACATACCAAGGATGGAGCCAAGGTTGTTTCCTCAGGGATTAGACAATAAATGCCTCATCCCTACCACATTTCTGTAATGAAAAAATCCATTTTTTATAGAAACTTAAGTGACCTGTATGATTTATGCTAATACATTTTTTGGTAACGCTAAATTTATATTTATAGCATACTTGTGTACTATTTTTATGAAATTTTGACTGTAAAAAACGTTCGCAAAATAATTGTATCTATCAAAACAACATGTGTTTAACATATTACAGTAAATATGATTTAATAGTCTTGATAAACTATCTGAATAATATTGGTAGCAGATAAGATAAACCGAAATCAAACATTGGAAAGTTCGGCGGAAGCAATTGCTTAAACAGGTAGCAAGGAGCGGTAGTTAGTACCCGCCCACTCATTGTAATATCTTCCGACTTGGCTGAGATAATTTCATGAAATTTGTGAAATGGGCTCTTTATAGGCAGAGATGGCTTCAGTGTTTTCTAGTTTTTGTCAAATCAGTGTATATGTGTATTGTGTAGGTATGTTTCTATAATTTTACGAACCTAGTACGGCTTTCACTTCAGTGCTATTTTTCCTTCTTTAATTCATATTTAATGTTATTTTTAGCACTTTGTGATGTTTATATTATTGTCATTCTTTATCCATTTTGATTTTGGTCTTCGTCTTTTTATTTTGCACACTATGGAATTATTTACACTTTGTTTGGTATCGAGAGACAGAGATAAGAACTCAAATTGTGTATGCAATGTAGAAAATGTAAACAAATAAGTTTTTATAAACAATTACATTGCAATTTGACCCAAGTTTTCTTTATTTGCCTTGTTCCCCAGTTAATGACCGAATACACTAGAAAGGGTTTCTACATTTTAGTTTTTGGCAGACATTTTGGTGTAATTCGGGTAGGCGAGTGATGAGCAATAAATTCTAAAGTATCGATGATGAAATAAGAAGATAATGGAAGATTATCATCACAATGTTTTTATTTCAAGCCTATTTATAAATATTTTTATATTTTGTATCCTTTTATATTCTTTTTAATACAAAAAGTGTCTGTTTAATCTTAGGCAGCCGAAGATTAAAGAACAACTTAAATTAAACATTAAACTTAAATTTGCTTATTTGCCCTATTAGTGACTTAGTCCGGTCTGAATGTTATGTTTTGTACCAATATAGCATATTACTAAATGTAACGCTAGCAAGAGCTTAATTAAAGACCTTATGTAAGCCTTTTTGATGTAAAAGTTACGCTGGCAGATAAGTAATTTTTCATATTTGTTTATTGCCGTGGTAACGCAATATTTTCTTCATCTACGATTCTGCTACCTTCTAAAATAGTATGTACGTACACCTTGCTGTGTACTAAAGGTATTTTCGATTACATTTTCAAATAACTCACGTAACTGATAGATAAATTATCTTGAATGCCTTTAATTAGTGCTTGAAATCACTAACTCGTTGACAGTTTTATTTATGTCACTGTTAGCGGTTTTAATCAAACCTTCATCGGTTCTTTGCCCAAGACTAGAGGTAAGTTGGCCACGAAGGATTCGTTCCACAAGAACGACACCGTAAGGAAAACTAAACAAATCCATTCCCATTGTTTCGTCATGGTTGTCCCTTTCACAAATGCATTCGGAAAGCTGAATGGTAAACATTTTAAAATTGAGAAGAATCTGTTTCGACTTATCGTAACTAAATATTTTTATCCCAGAAAATAAGAAATCTCGACTCCACTTACTCTAGGAAAGCGTATAATCCTCATATTTATATTCATTGGCAAAAATACCTACATTTCATCCAGAGTAACGTCTTTCCATACAATCGAGTGAATTTTTTTACTGTCTTTCTTTATCAAATACTGTCCAGCCCTTTCATTTTTCCAGTCACAGAGAAATTTCAGTTTTTTTCGGACATAAATGTCTTGAAACATTTTTCAGTCTTTTTCATTTGTTTTATTTCTACTGCTGGATGCATCCCATTGTGAAGTAATTTCGGGGATATCAAATTTAATGTTGTGCATTCCTAAAAGGTAAAAAATGACAAAGATATTAAAATAATTCAAAAGTATTTACCTTAAAATGGTCTAATACAGTATTAAAGTCTCCCATGGTAACTGGTTGCTGTTCTTTATCGTCAGAGATACTGCCCAGAGCTATCATTTTTATCTAATGAATCATCATCGAAAGGTAGGTACTCCGAGTCTTGGAATGGTTCATCTGCACTTGAAGTATCATTAAAAGGGCTACATCAAAAAAACAAACGTTTTTTTTGATGTAAACAGTCCATCATCGGGTTAAAATTGCCTAAAATAAGTATAAACCATTTAGTTAAGGGTTTTTTAAATAAATATACCCACTTACGAAGACTAACCTCTTTTTTTGTGATACGTGGTATACAGCCAGCTACAGGAATTGTTTTCCTTGTGGATTTTTCACTCATTTTTGTCTATTTGTGGCCGACTCACGTTTACGAACCCGAAAGACTACGTGCAACTGAAAAAAAACAACAGCATAATCTCAACTAATTAGCTTCACTTATTTCGATCGTTTGTTAAGCGACTCCAGCAGTTTTGACGGAAGTAGGGGTACTGTGTTCATCATTCAATCTTCGCTTATCCACTGCTGGGCATAGATCTCCCTCATAATTTTCCATCTATTTTGATCTTGTGCCTCTTGCATCCAATTCCTATGACAACGTTTTAGATCGTCAGTCCAACGTGTTGGTGGACGACCTCTGCTTCAGTAGGCATCATCTCTTGGTCCCCATTCCAGTATCCGCTTTGTCCATCTATTATCTGTCATTCGAGCCACGTGACCTGCCAAGTTCGTATAAATCGTATAGTATTTGATATGCGGCCATCGCACATTTCAATTAAACATTTTGATCACTTTTCTGAAATGAATTCAATTTTACATTATCATGTTCATATTCTAGGACATATATGTTTACATTTTCTCCATCAAGCGATAAATTAATTAAATGAGTCAAAGTCAGTGCGAATCAATCGAATCATTAAAAAGAACCTATGGCCCCACCTCTACTAATTCGATATTTCTGAAAACTTATCTCTGACACCGGAAACTAGTGGTTCCAAAAATCTACAGTTACCATAAGTATCGCTTAATTCACACCAAATGTTGGAAAAAAACGATAAAATAAGGTAATAAAACACGTATATAAATAAATACGAAACTAATACGGGCCACGATGTCAGCCAGCGTAACTATCGGTTCTTGTAACTGTTTTTACAGAAAATATGTGACGAAAAATTATTTGAGGAAGAAAACAGTTAGCGGTGGATTCTGAAACAAAACAAAATATATGCCTTTGAGAGATGTATATGGGTAATTCTCCACTAAATGCATAAACCTTCTCACAGGCTAATTTTATGTAATAAATATTAATGTTTTAAAGTATTTTGTATCAATACTGACATATTATTAGGTATTATTGGCACGTCACAGCAATTTTAGTAATTTAATAATAGAATATTTAAATAACTGAACCTTAAACACTTCAAAACACGGTCCCCTGGCATGTCCCTTTTCCAGAATTGCAAATCTTGTTTAAGTATTTATTTTTTTGTCGTTAAATGACTGATTAAAAATTATCCAAATATGTCTGACATATTCATATTTATGTCCTATTTTTCATATTGTTTTTTTAGTTTTCTAAACATGTAGTCCATGTCTTCCTCATCATTCGATATCTACGACTATCTGATCATCTGCGGAAAATAAAGTTGTTAGGCATTTACCATGCCTATGTCTATCCCCATTCCGGATACTTGTTTCCTCCACTGCTCTAGCGATGATTGAATATATATTTTAAATAAGGTCGGAGATAGAACAACATCCTTGTTTAAGCCCCTTTGTTGTTGGAAATGATTCAAATATAAAGTTTTCTTTAACGACACTTCTTGCATTTTTGTATATATTTGCGATAGCATCTACAATACTCTCTACTGAGACCTAATTTCGCCAATGTTTGAAACAGTTTTTTTAAAGGTACCCTATCGTATGCCTTCTCTAAATCTACAAACAATAGGTGGGTATATAGATTCCTTGCCTTCCGTTTTTAGATTACCTACTGCAGAAGGAATTTTGTTCTTCTATGTCTTCGTATTCTGATTCTATTATTTCTTTTATTATTCGACCATATAACCTCCCCACTGAGCTGATAACAGTTATTCCCCTATAATTAGAACATTTGCGTTTATCCCCTTTCTTGAATATTGAGCTGATGTATCCAAAATTCCAATCATCAGAGATATTTTGTCCTTTTAAGCATTTGTTAAATAGTTTAACCAACATCTCGTGTAATATTTTTGGTTCATACTCTATCAACTCAATTGGGATGTCTCCAGGTCCTGCTGCTTTACCGTTTTTCGATCTTTTGAGGGCATCGCTTAACTCTCCGGTTGTTATCTCAATTATTTGTATATGTGAAGACTTATTTTTTGTAAGGCATCGTATAATTAATATTAATGACTTTAGTTACTTCAAAAGTACCACTTTTCCAAATTATTATGTCAACCTAAAATCGGTTGTGATAATTAATTGGTAGAAGTAATGTTTTTATGTGTTTTTTATATTTTATTACGACTGACTCTAGTGTCGTAAAATACTGTCAAATGAAACTTAACAAAAATAATTGTTTTTGTCCATAAAAACATTCCCTGGATAGCTTCAACAGTCCCCTGTCACAGATTTTCATAAAATAGTTCATAAAAGGATGCTGATAATTCCATGGATACAAAAAGTTATCAACGATGAGGTATTTTGGCGCACCAGTAAAAAAATTACCAAGCATCATCAAAGAGAGGAAAATGTAATACATTTTTGACATATTTGAACCAGCCTTTGGAAACCTACTGTATTGATAGATTTCTTCGAACAGTTTCCTTTGTCATTGCTCTAGTGACTTCTGAAGTCAATATGTCAGATATTTGCCATTTTAGTGTCTTTGATCTATCCATATTCAGAGGCTCTTAATGGAAGTCCCTTAACACTTTAAGAAATGTTTCTGAAAAAGGAATGGTTGATCCATTCTTTCAACTCCGATCTTAGAGAACAATAATTTTTTGTCAGGTGTTATTCCCTTATACGAAAGAGAGAAAGAGTCTTTCGTCGGACACTTAACAATTTTAATGGCATATATTAATCTCTGTTTTTAAATTACTGAAAAAAATTGCCTGCACGTTGGCTGGGACATTATCAAGGAGCTCCTGGCTAAGGCCACTTAGCTAGTTACTCAGTTAAATACTCAGTTAAATAACTCAAAATATGATATATATTACATAGTAAATATAATTAGTAGGTATATACATTAGAACAAACATGAAGAATGTTCTAAGTGAGAGAAAGTGTTTAACCATGGGGTGCTGGATACAAATGAGAGTTCTTGCCTGTAAAGTAGGTAAAGAGAAATAAGAATAAAAACTTACAATCAATTTATTCTATCACCGACGACCTGTTTCTCTTACTATAATTTGCTATGCATCTTCAGGTTAATAATACATAGCAAATTAAATGCTGAAAATACAATAATCTGGATTAGAGTGCTGCCTGGTACAAAATATATAGTAATTCTGCCAATATAATATGTGTGTAATCTTACTTACATGCCGATACAAGGATTATTAATAAATTTTTGAAAAAACATAAAAAACATTTAAAACTTCGTTATGGTATCTTGGAGACATGTGATCATCGGTTTTACTACACTATTTGACGAATATCGATAAAGTTCTTGAAGGGAAGAGTGATAACAACTCTGATAAGAATGTAGTTATTAATGTAAATTGTTTGTTGAAAATTAAGTGTGATGTTATATTATCTTACCTGTAATTTAGAAATCTCAAACATTATCGGTTAAAAAATTTATGGTACGAAAAATGGTATTCATAAACAAAAACCAAATAAATATAAACAAAATCTTATCAACTACAGTATGTACTAGTTAGTAGTTAATACAAGTAGTTGGAATGTATATGTGCACTATTATCCATCCAAGTCACTATCGCGCAGATCTTGATGGTAAAGATGTGAAGATGTGGAAATCCTGAGTTTCTAAGCTGTACTTAAAATTTTTCTTATGTTAAAAGCGAGACAAATCTTTGACAGATCGGAGAGCACTGTACTTTATAATATGTGGAGTAAATCATTGACGGATTTTTGAGGGCTTCTGGACCAGAGAGGTTGATTCGTGCCCAGCTCTGGTTCTTGTAGGCGGGTGCCTTGTGTACGGGGAGTCTTTTTTGAAATTAGATAATGTCTTTTATGCAAACGAAGCACTAACACTGTTGTCATTTATATATGTACAAGTTTCGCATTGTTGGTAAATTACTGTCAAGATTGTAGTACTAAATTAAAACTATTTTTAAACAGTTTAAGATGTTCGAATGGATTTATTCGAATTCATGTATAACTATGTATTTTACTCTAGATATATAAAATTAAATGAAACGTGTGAAAAACCAAGATTATGAAGTCATTTTATACTATTGTACGGTGTAGACAATTGCTGTCACAAACTAATCTTTTCGTCAGGTTTTATATGGTTCATTATGCAGTTAATAATAACATAGACTCTCTATTGATGTCGTAATTTCCTAAAACACTATTATCATTCACGAACTAGTGAGGATTCATAAATTGTTTCCCGGCGATTATCAGGATGTCTACTACTACTACCAGATTTCCATCTAAAAATACACCTGATCACCTCTGTAATACCTCAGACACGTTCATAACCAAACAGGGGCGGGCTTTGAACGGTAAAACTCTGAAGAAGGACGTAAATAGCATCTTGGTTTAATTATGAGCGTGACAGCGGAATTTTGACGTTTTTGCTTTTTGTTGTGCAGGTAGTGCGGCAATTTCTATAATAACATACTTGTAGACATACATTCAATAGACAGAGTGAGACGTGGTTGTCAGTCGGTAGATATTACATCGCTGGAGTAGAAAACGAGAAATTTGTCAAACAAAGGAATGGTAAATAAAATTGACAAATTATTAGTAAAACAGCTTTATATTGAATATTTCTAAATTCTAAAAAAATTGAAGCCGAAATTACATTAATAATACCTAAACTAAAATCAATGAGAAAGAAAGTAGTAAGCAATTTGGAGTAACAAAGATGACATTGCTCTTTTAGTTATCATCACATTGTATAAAACATTTTTAGCTTCACCAGAAACTAAGTATATATGTTTTATATTTGTGTAAGCTACTACAAATTTGAGCTCTTCTGTTTGACTTTGTTTTGGATTTAGTTTTTTTTTTTCATTGTGACCTATTTTTTTGATTCACTATTCAGGTCTTCAAGGTTTTTTGTTATTATTTAAGACATCTTCTGGTGTTTGGGTAAATAAATTTGAAGCTGAAACGATATGAAGAGAGGATACTAAAAAAAAGTAGAACATCTAGGACAGCAACTAAAAGAACTAGAAAAATATAAAACACGAAATGGAAATTTTATGACAGGCTTTAACAAAATAGAAAGAAGTTCAAGGCATATTCCTGATATTAAACATCAGGAATAGGGAAGGAGATATGATTAATGGAAAGACGGACAGAAAGCTTTTTGGAGTGACTTGTTACAAGACTTGAGATCGTTATATAGACACAGAGATGCAACTTGGGAACATATATATGAAAAATAAAATAGATAACACCCTTCTTAAGTTCAACCTTCAACCATTTTCCTAGTTGAACCGCGCCGATACTCACTGAGCCGTGCTTTTGATATCCTCTCTGATGTCTTCTTCGGGGCTTGCAGTTCACTACTTACTGCATAACCAGTAGTGCTTCTTAGTGTTCATATCATTAGATCCATTTCGCTGGTTTCTATCTTTGGTCTGTTTGGATCTCGTTCGTTTATTTGATATATTCTGTTCCAGAGGATTCTGTTAAGGCATTTTATAGATTTTCTGATATATTTTGATGTTAATTTCTTGATTATCTGTTTTATTTAAACACGATTACGAACACTCCGATGGTACATTTGGAGACATTTTAATCACATCCCTCAACTGATTATCCTAGGCAAATTTGACGGTGAAAGATAGATAAATCCTCTCATGCAATAAAAACATACGATATTGGACTGGACAAGGGGTAGAGTAGTTGTTCCGTGCAGGGACGAATTTAACAAAATTGCCATGGAGATAGACTACGACGAAAGCATAGCACTGAAAGAAGAAGTATTCGTCACGTCTTTATTTGGTTGTTTTCTAGTATAGGATTTTCTGTTTCTGTTCCAATGCAGATATTTGGTTTTTTCCGGTGTTACGTATAAATGCTTATTTCCGATAGTCTTCGATCTCCTTTCTTGCCATATATTCCACATCTTCCTTATCATTTATATTGCTTTAAGATGGTGACCCGCAGCATACGTGAAGTAGTATTTCGTCTGGAAAATCCAGCATGTAGGGATTTGCCTATTGTTATTCATGTATTTATAAGCTGGGTTGCAACGGCGCGTGAATGGAGTACCAGGCCTTGCCCCAACACGGTTGGCACCTCGAAACGTGGTCAGACCATTTCCATGGAGCTTGACCTATCGGAAATTTCGTCAATTCTGCCCTATTCAACGACGCGTAAACTGGTAATATTGGAGCGAGGAGTGGCACTCTACGCGCCGTTGAGTTCCAACTTAAGCGTGTTATTTATATTGGTCCTCTACTCGAAAGTTTTGTTATTAGCACTGTATCGTCAGTCTTTTGAAGGTCAATGAAATTTTGGGTTTAATGTGTGATTCTTTGCCGTCTTTTTATGATCTGAGCAACACAACTCGTTATCTGTACATTTTACGTAGTAAATAAGGTATTTTTGTCGAAAAAACCTTACGTTGTCTGTGTAAGCTACGTAGTCATTCGAAAACCCTCGTATGAGAGTACATTTTTAAATGAATACGTCCATCCCAATCCGCCCCTGCATCCAGGACTATAAAAACTTATTAGAGTGAATGAACTCTGAGATATATAGGTCCCAGCTTCTTTTCGGAAACGTGGGCTTCATTAAACGTAGATTTATAATGATCGTCCAAAAAAAGTGTCCATTATGCTTGTATATATGATTTTCAGAAGTGTACATTCGAATGATTAATTTATATTTTCTTTTTCTTTACAGGTAAGCCAGACAATTTTTATTAGCTGCGAGGACTGCCAAGAGAAAAATATGGTTCTTGTCGGTTGTTGTAAGTGTTGATAAATATTGTGTAATTTCTTAATGACGAAAGGTATTAAAATTATTTATGAAATAATGATGAACACATTTGCCCTATGATTATATCTATCTATAACCTATTACCTACGCATATCATGAACATAAGCATGGCTATCTTGGAAGAAGACTGTCCTATTAAAAAAAAAAGTAAACATATTTCAAATATTCTATACTTTTTGTGTGATAACGTCATAAAGTTAGTTTGTGCCTATGGCCGGCAGATGGTAGAAGTATCGTTATTGCTAATAAGATAAATAAGAACAGTTGTTTCCACATTTTGCACAATACTGTCACATTTAGAGATACGCCGCTCTTTCGCAAAAACACAATAAGATATTACAATACTTTCTGTGAAGTTTAATGCATTATTTTGAGTTGTGTCAGTTTTATAAAGAAGTTGAGGTTATGTTTAAAACGAGTTGTAGTATTCTTTTGAGTTTTCAGTATTGTAGAAAATTATTAAAACTTTTTGAATTTAACTATCTACAAATTATTTTGACTTAGTAGGGTTAGAATCATGCTAAAGTTGACTTCTATCAAATACAATGAAGGGAGTAGGTATATTATGGAAAGTTAAAGAATGAGTTTTCAAATGAAGACAAGTATTTTTTTAATATAATTTTCTTAAGAAATCGTACTGGAAGCTATTGAATCAGAAACAGTAGGGATAAAAATAAATGAGTTTTTAATGATGAATGAAAATATGTAATAGTAGAACGAATAATGAATAAAATATTAAGGCGCAGTGGAGGATATGGAGTCTTCCTTAACGTCAGACAAACCAAGTTCATAAAAATTAATAAGAACGACAATACTAACAAAACAATATAGAAACAACAACTTTATAGAAATGAAAAATAAAAAGGTTTTTGGTAGAAGAGATTTGACATTATCCCTAAAAATACGATTGACCAAAATAATGATACTTCTACAGTGTCTCCAATACCGTGGATTTAAATAGTGGTCGCTAAATCGAGGCTTTTTTAAGATTTTCTCTTTGAAGGGATATGATGGTTGTCAACCTATGTAACGAAGATGTCACTTAAAGAAGATTGGCTATTTTATATATCTTTGCTTTGACTTCCTCGGAATCAAATTGGTGCTGCTGCTACTCTCTCTATACAGTTTTCTCTTCCCCTTTATTTTTTCTTGAACTCCATTTGATTACCACCAGGTCTCTTTATTCTCAAACTTCTTTCGTGTTATTTTTCTTCAAACTATAGAGGTATGTAATTGTTGCAATTTGCACATACGATGACCTCAATATAACAATTGGGGTCATCAGAAGGGAGAGAAGATATTCTGTTCAATCCAGAACTCGCTGGTTTTTCCCTGTCGCATTGGGTATGTATATTAAAATAAAAATCAGTGAAAGTCAGAGGACTAGATAAAACTCTATTTTAAGAAGCAGTGAAATTAAACATAAATATACATAACCAAATATACAATTATAACTAAAGAACAATATACACAAACTTAATTATTAGTTAATACGAAATGACACCTAAAATATAACCATTTAAGGGATAAAACACTGATGGATACAACATAGCGACAACTATGACGTATTTAACATCTAGAAGACAAACCTACCATAGCCGCAAACATACTATACATAAAAAGATAAAAGACAGATTAATAGTATTACAAAAAAAACATAAAAATATGGATATAGATACAGATGAAATATAATCGGTGTTAAAATACAAATATATAATACAGTCAATAAAACAAAACACATGGAAAATGTTCAATTGACAATGTTCAATCGCGATCGCGGCACAACTGAGTTCCAAACAAATATGAAATCTATATACCAAGTAACGTACTTTATATATGCAGCAATAAGATATATGATGTATTGTACCTTACCCAAGGAAATGATAGCACCACCGCTATCGCAAATTACGTCTTTAGTGACGCAATGGAACCACAAAATTGATAATGAACCATCCCACCCTTACTGCATTTAACGACTCTCTTGGTCGCAATACCGATACCAAGTGTCGCAAGTACCCTTAACCCACACACGCACATCTGTTGATATTTCGTAGATGGCTTGTTCTTGTAAATTAGTTCTTAAAATCGCTGTACCCTTGTACACGTTTAAATATACTACGGGGAGAATCAAAACTAACAAAAAGTCTTAATATTTTATAAATGATTATCTAGCTTGCGAAACTACAACAGTAATAACTTTCAAATAATCGAGTTGTAAAGTTTATAACATAAAACATTGCTATGTTCGACATGCTTCTTGCTCTTCCCAAGAAGGCACATGCTAAGCAGTGCAGTGATCATCGCACGATCAGTCTGATGGGCCATACCTTAAAAATATTCCTCAAATTAATTCACAATAGAATTTACAGAAAATTGTAAGAAGATATCGGAGAAACTCAGTTTGGATTCCGGGAGGGATATGGAACTCGCGAAGCATTATTTGCCTTTAACGTCTTGACGCAGAGGTGTTTGGATGTGAATCAATATATATTTGCTTGTTTCATTGATTACAATAAGGCGTTTGATAACGTCAATCATGATCAACTTTTAGAGATCTTGAAAGCTAAACAGTTAGACACTCGCGATATAATATCTACTCTGTATTATAATCAGAAGGCAGTCGCACGCATGGAAAATAGCACAACAAATGAAATTCAAATTAAAAAAGGAGTTTAACAAGGATGTGTGCTGTCACCAATGCTATTTAATCTCTATTCGGGAGAAATTATGAAGAAAGCATTGGAGGAAGAAGAGATTGGGATAAAAGTTAATGGCCAACCAATTAATAATATTAGATACGCAGATGATACGGTTTTAATGGCGGAGACAGTAGAAGACCTGCAAGCCATTTTAAACAAGGTAGTCACAGCTAGTGAAGAGAAAGGGTTAACAATGAATGTCAAGAAGATGAAATTCATGATTATTTCAAAAAAAAACAAAAATTGAATGGAAACCTGTACATTCACAATAACGAAATCGAACGGATGCACAAATATAAATATTTGGGAACAAGTGTTAATAACAACAATGACATCACAGAAGAAATAAAAACTAGAATTGGAAAGGCTCGAGCTGCTTTTGTTGATATGAAGGACAGTCTGGGAAGTGATGACATTAACTTAAACCTGAAAATGAGATTGGTTAGATGCTGCATATTTTCCATACTGCTGTACGGAGTAGAGATTTGGACTTTAAACAAGAGCAATACCGATAAAGAAAATTCCTTGGACAGACAAAATAACAAATAGTGTAGTTCTTCGAAGAATGAACAAAGAACGGGAGCTGTTGATCATCATCAAGAGAAGAAAACTGGAATATCTGGGTCATATGATGAGAGGGAAAAAGTACGATTGCTTCAGTTAATTATACAAGGAAAAATTCAGGCAAACGAAGCGTGGGGAGACGAAGTATATCTTGGCTGCGCAATTTAAGAGACTGGTTCCAGTGCACATCTAACTAATTATTTGTACCAAAACGGCTTGCAGGGACCACTGATTATTTCGACTAATGGAGAGTTGAGATTTCGGGTGAGGGAGATTTTGGGGATTGAAGGAAGGTAACAAAACATTTTTTCGAGTTTTTGAGATTTTCGACATCAGGTTACATATGTTGTCCTGTATTTCATTAGTAATGTCTCTAATAATGCTGATCATATTTCTCCAAATTGTATTTGGACTTTCTTTTATGTTCCAGCAACTATTTTTCCTCTGGACAGACCTTCTTTCTCATCTTTTAACATTTACCACTTGATTTTTTGTGGCCCTCTTCCAGGGTGTTGGGCTGTTTTAAAACAAGCTTTTTAAAACAACGTTTTAAAACATGTTTAAAAACACTGAAAAAAAAAACAGTTGCATTTTAAAACACCGTTTTAAAACATTGTTTTAAAACATTGTTTTTTAAACATAGTTTTTTTTCGTTATTGTTTATTATTATTTTGTTTATTAACATTTGTTATAAGACATTTGTGTTTGCTAATTTGCAAAATTGCAAACATAGATTATAGAGTAAGTAGGTGCAATAACAATATTAATGCTAAGTAAAAAGTAAAACTCAAAAAAAGTAACTGACTAAACTTTATTTATGTTCAGGTAGCAAGCATACTAGTACTGTTACGACAGTGCTGTAGTAACATTAAACTAAACCAATACTCCTAATAAAGTTAAAAGAAAAAGAAAATTAAGAAATTAAGTAAATAATTATTGAATTACAACAGCATCTATTACACAGTCCTACATCCTGCAACTCATATGTGATACAAAAAATAAAAATAACAATGTTCCTTAAAAAAATAAAAACTATAAATATAGAGCTTTTACGGTTAATAATGTAACCTTAAACATTTTTATTTAAATGTTGAAATATTGTTACTAGCTTAGCAGCTTTGTCACTTCCTAACCCATTCCTCAATTTCGAGTGAACTAGACCATATGAAGAAAATAGCCTCTCCACTCCAGCACTGGATGCAAACTCCGATGAAATAAACTGTTTTTGAGATAGCCACCATGTTAAAGAACTTAAATTGTCTACTGTATTTTTTGCAAAACAAATATTGTTTATTAAATGGCGGTGCTAAGGCACGAAATGACAGTATTTCGGGCATTACATTTGGGTGAAAATCCGAAATAAATAACAATGCTCTATCAACTTCCACCTCAGAGAGTTTCTGACCTAAGTACTGAGGGTCTAATAAATAAGCTAAATAATGCGCATCTGATATAGCCAGTTGAAAACGTGCTTCTGCTTTATGAAGTTCCAACACGTTGCTACAACCGTTAGATTGAGCTTCACTTTCACTTTGGAAATAACCCAGTAAGTCCTTCCAAATGTCTGTTGCATCTGCTATGGTGCAGGTATTTCTCTGGCATTTATCCAAAGCCCATATGTGTGCCAGTTGAGGTTTATGGGAATCCCCTATAGAAATCCAGTGAAGTACGTAATTATTTTAAAACGTTTTTTTTTGTTTTAAAACAGTGTTTTTTTGTTTTAAAACAGTGTTTTTTTAGATGAAAAAAAAACTGTTTTAAAACAAAAAACATTGTTTTTAAATAAAAAAAAACATGTTTTTTGTTGTTTTTTAAAAAAAACATTTTTTTGTCCAACTCTTCGATATTTTGGTTTCATTTTGTTTTTTACTTGAAAACTATTACCTTGCAGTCCTACATCCACGTTTATCTTCTTTTTTTGTTTACACAACAAAAAATTACGATATGTTACATATGTTAATATTTGGGCGGCATGTGCTTTATTGTTAAAAATCTATATTTCAATTTCCAGCTAAAATTAATAACGTAATATATTTGACAAAAGTGTGACGTAACAACTACAAGAACCATAAAACACCGTCGATTACAGCCAACGGTTTGGAACTTCCTAAAGAGACTGGCCTTCGAGAATATCATTAATAAATATTCGCAATTTAAAGTGATTTATTATGTCTAATTGAAAAATGATTTTCATTGATGCATGCTCAAGGAATTAATTCTTAAAACAAATTATTTAGTATTATTTTCAGGATTCACCATGAATTTAGTCATATTTCAAGATATTTTAAACTGTAATTTATATATAATAATATAATATATTTTGAGAACATTGTACTCAAATAACGTATACTATACTGATCGGCCCATCATTTCCAAGTGTTATTAAACGAAAACTTTAAAGAAATCCAAATAATGAACCTGTCCCATATGAATATATTGCCCTTCTCGTTTGTTTCTATTTACCCCTGTTCTTCCGTTTCAATGGTTACTACTATTATACTCGTTATTATGGACAAAAAACTAACGCCGAAAAAATACATAATATGCTTGATAGATGCAGTAATTTCTTCAGACCTGGAGCAGTTGGAAACTGACCCTAATTTTCAGCGATGAGGTCCAGTTTTGGATGAATGTTTACCTCAACAAACAGAATTTATATCAGTCACGAATTAGTTATTCTATTAATCTTCTTCTTCCTTATTTTATGGGCTTTAAGCTGTTTCTGCTTCAATGTTATGCCCTCCTAAATTGTTTAAAATATCGCACTACAGTGGAACTCGTTTATTACGGCCTCGGTAGTTTACGTCATCTCGGTTATAACGTCAATTTTTAATAGGTTCCGGTCAAAAACTATTCCATAACGTTATTAAAAACCGGTTTTATCGGCTAAAAAGAAACTAACCCTCGGTTATAGCGTCATTAAATTTTTTAGTAGGTTATCCTTTTTTTATTTTATGAAGAATAAAGTGCAATGCGTTTCTGGCTTTGCGGCATTTGTTCCTTCCAAGAATGTAAATAAGGGTCCATTATCCCTTCTGTGTACAGTTATGTTACCCTGACAATCTATAATTTCGCATTTATCTAGTGCCGTCCTAACACTCCTAACAGTCAAATTTTCTGTTTCGGAACAGTCGGTTTAAGAAATTTTCGCTTCCGTGAAATTGTGTTCGGATCCTTTTGTTTTTTTTTTTTTATTTTAATTTGGTTAATTAGCTTTTATTTTTTATATGGCAAGTTGTAGCACTAAAAGGAAAGGTTTTGCCTATTAAGAGAAAAGTGCGTGTTATAAGAGCATTTGAAAGTGGTCGAAAAATTGCTGATGTATGCCGGCAATTTGGACTTGTTAATTCGACTGTCGGTCGGCTCAATCATAAAAAACAAGGACAAAATTTTAAAAGCCTTTAAGAGGACGGAAACAATGTTAAAAAGATTAGGAAGTGCATTCGTGGTGATGTAGATTCAGCTCTAACTCAAAGGTTCAAGCAGTGTCGCAGTTCTGATATCCCTGTGTCCGGGCCACTTTTAAAGGAGAAAGCTACAGAGTTCGGAAAATTGTTTGGTGAAGATTTCACATGCTCTAACGGCTGGTTAGATCGGTTTAAAGCCAGGCACTCAATTTCCTTCTGGAAAATTGTTGGAGAGGCAAAATGTGTGGACAAGAACGTAAACAAGTGACTGGTTACAAAACACATGGCCACAACAAAGGCAACCATTACAAAGAGAGTGAAGTATATCTTTAAATGGTGACGGCTTTTGTTTGTGCAAATATGACAGGTACAGAGAAAAGAAAGCTTTTGGTTATTGGGAAAAGTTTACATTCTAGATGTTTCAAAAACATTAAAACACTACCTGTAAACTACACAGCCAATAAAAAAAGCATGGATGACTTCTGCTATTTTTGAAAGAAGAATTGAGGAAAGTGGGACAAGGAACTCTCTTTCAAAAAAAGAAAAATTCTTCTCCTAATTGACAACCGTGCAGCCCATCGCAAACCTTATTTGACCAATATAAATCTAGTGTTCTTACCAGCCAACTGCACGAGTGTCTTGCAGCCTATGGACCAGGGAGTCATAAGAAGTTTAAAGTGCCATTATCGAAAACAGCTTTTAAAAAGAATGATTTTTTGTATGGATAATGGAGAACCTGTGAACATTACCATCCTAGATGCTGTTCAGTTTTTAGACAATGCGTGGAGTGCGGTTACGTCAGTGACAATTCATAAGTGTTTTCGTCAAGCAAAATTGACTGTAGCTTCTCTCAATGTTGAGGACGTTGATGATAAAGATGACGAAATGCCTTTGTCAGAGTGGATACAAAAATTTAATGTGAATCAGGGAGCGTTCGGAACTGATCTTGACTCCTACATTTTAGTAGACATGAGGTGGAGAACATTTCAAGTCCTAAGTGATAAAAAAATTGTTGAACTGGTGCAAAACGTGGAAATGGATGTCGATGAAGCTGAAGAAGAAGAAGACATCGTTGCTTGTCCTACAATCCAAGAAGCAATGAGAGCTGCTGAGACCATATCCAGGTTTTACCAGTTCAGGGAGGCATCCACAAATACCAATGAAGCAGCTCAGCTTATTAAGGAAACAACAGAAAAACTTTATTTTTCGGAAAGGGTTGTGCAAAAGAAAATAACGGACTTTTTGTCAGCAATAGAACTTTTTTTACACAATGTAAGTTTCATATACATACATAATATGTTTTGTTTTTTAATTGTTTTTTATCCTAAAATGATTCTTGTTTTTTTTTTAATTTGACTTAAGTAAATATTATATTTTCGGTTTATCGTAAACTATGTTAAATTATCATGTTTAGGCTCAGAGTAATTAACAAATAATATATCTACTATACCCAATAATGCTGTAATAATATTTTCCCTCATTAAAATTTTATTTTTCTCAACCTCTTTTTTTAACGTCACTCTGATATAGCGTCATTTTTTTATTGGACCCTTCAATGACGCTATAACCAAGTTACACTGTATTATACTCGTTATTATGGACAAAAAACCAACGCCGAAAAAATACACAATATGCTTGATAAAAAGTAATTTCTTCAGACCTGGAGCAGTTGGAAACTGACCCTAATTTTCAGCGATGAGGTCCAGTTTTGGATGAAACGTGTATCTCAACAAACAGAATTTATATCAGTCACGAATTAGTTATTCTATTAATCTTCTTCTTCCTATTTTATGTAGGCTTTAAGCCTGTTTCTGCTTCAATGTTAGCCTCCTAAATTGTTTAAAATATCGCACCATTTTTTCCTTGGTCTGCCAATACTTCTTCACATTTAGTAACTTATATATTCGTAATATTCTACCTACCCTCTGCCATTCTACTAATGTGTTCGTTTCACTCCTGTTTCCGTTTTGTCACCCATCAATTTATGTCTTCTATATTGCATGCTCTTTTTATGTTTTCGCTTCTTTCCCTATCCAACAGACCTTCCCTGATATTCGTCGAAGTATTTTCATCTCTGTTGTTTCTAGTAAAAAACAAGAAAGTTTCTAGTACAAAGAAAAGTGGATTTAAACGAGTCACCCTGTCTGACTCAGCTTTGTACTGGTATACCTTGTGTTAGTTTTCCATTTATCTTTGCCTGTATTCAATCATGGACCATTAATTTGGTTTTTGAGTACCTCTATTATTTGCCAACATAGTTAACTATGGTCTCGCACCAACACTTTTATCAGTTTAATTGTTAAGAACAGTTAAATCTAACGGATTTCGTATAACTGCTATATTAAAGCTTCGAAAATGCAGTTGTTTTATCATGTGAAACAGAATCTTGTATCTCATACATAGTTTGAGTATATATTACATTTTCACAATTGCGCTGGACCGTCGCGATATAATCTGTGACAGACAGAATAATATAGCAATAGCGTAATGCTAAGGCCCAACCTATAGAATCGTTAGACCATAAATCAATTACCAACGTGGAAAACAATGCGGCGTGGATTCTAAACATCGCGACGACTTTCCGCCAAACAATTCTATCATTTATCAATAAATATTTTAATAATCGTGTCGTATTATGTTACATAGTTTCATCGTGGCGTGAGACGAGAAGAGAATGTATCGATGGCTGATCCTACTAGTTTTTTTGTTGGTTGTTTAAAATATCACGCAACAAAAAATTAACACCCATATAACGGATTTTATAAATAAAGTAAGCTTCCTTTAATCCGACTCATTCGGGTCTTGAAATATGACGGAAAAATGAGTAAAGTGAGAATTACACAAAACAAACAATTTAAAATTTTAAAACTAATCCACTCTTTTGCAATATCCTGTCTTTAGACGTACTTTTATCAAAAGAATATGCATAGAATAATTATTTTTTCTGGAAATAACTGAAACAGTTATTAGTCTTATTAAAACAGAGATGTTATGAAAGCGAAAACTTCACAATCAGGAAGTTTACAGCTCAATCGCTTCTCTCTGCAAGTTGGACAGTGAGAACTGTGATCTAGTCTCCCATCTTTTGAGGGCCGAATCACACGATCTCGGTGGCCAGTTCTCATCACCTCCACCTGAGAGACCATACCCTTAAGTCACTCGTGCAGAATGTCCAATGTGGCATGAACTGTGTAACACGTAGCGATGTCATGTTGAAACTATATCTTGTTCGTGGCCATATCATCCAATTTAGGCCAAAACGAAGTTGGAAATCATCAAACTACAGCGCTCACGTTGACGGTGATGGTCTGACCAACGTATTTCTCAAAGAAATTCTCAAAACACTTTTTGCTCTTGGATCTCATCTGGATTGGTATAGTAATTAATATCATTAAACAATGAATTTTATTGCCTCGTGTGGAGAGCGCTAATTCTCTCAATACTCCTGTTTCATGTGTGGCCTACTTGTTTGTTTGCCACTTGTTAATTTAAACTGTAACAATTACATTAAAGGGCTACGACAGGGATGTTGTTTATCACCTTCGCTGTTAAAAATATATCTGGATCGATCTCTACAAAAGTGGCAAAGACAATTCAGAAATATGGGAATACAAATAGATGAGGATATTCTCTATACACTATTCTTCGCTTATGACCAACTGGTGGTAACAGAAGATATAGACGACCTCAGCTATATGGTTAGGAAACTACAAACAGCGTACGAAGAATGTGGACTGACAATTAACTTACAAAAATGCGAATATCTCTCAGTGGGGAAAAATACAGTCGAAGACCTGACATTGGAGAGTGACAAAATCAAAGGAACAAATAGAGTAAAATACCTAGGAGTAGTGTTTACAAAAGACGGAAATAGCCATGAAGAAATAAATACAAGAATAAACAAAGGCAGAGAAACATTACCAAATGCTAAACTCCATTCTCTGGGATAAAAAAAATCACAAGAACGACGAAAAAAAAAACGAATATATAAGACGATGGTTGAGCCGGTGGTAACATACGGAGCAGAGATATGAGGACACTAGTAAAAGGAAACAGAAAAAAATTACAAGCTACCGAGATGGATTTTATGAGAAGAAGCTGTAGATTGACAAGAATGGACAGAATCCGCAATGAAGAAATAAAACGTAGAATGGAGCAAGAAAAAGACATTATAGATGAAGTCCAGAAAAAACAACTAACTTGGTTCGGTCATGTAAAAAGCAACTGGTGGCCAAAGAAAATATTAAAATGGATCCCAACCGAAAGAAGGAAAAGAGGGCGTCCAAGAAGAAGCTGGCGAGATGACGTGAATGAAGCCATGGAAGTAAGACAGCTAAATGAAGCCGAACACCGAGATAGGAAACGATGGAAGACTAGGGACAGGAAAACAACGACAGTTGTAAACAACTGTACTATCTACTCAATTACAGTCGGTCAAAGCAAGCCACAGGTCCTTACGCTTCAGGTCGTTTACTTGGTTCGTGTCAATAAAACCGTTAATTTGGTTTTCTTTTAATACAGAACTTCAATTCGTTCCTGTATTAATAGACAGATGAAGTCAACCCTCAACAATTATATAGGTATAAATCTACTGAACACTGCACTTAAGCTTACCACAAAAGTCCTACCCAAAAACTCAAGAACAACGCATATACCTGAGACTATCTCTCACCAACTTCAGATAGCGTTACCAGACCTAGGGAATTTTCCGTATACCTAGGGAATTTTGAGCCAGTTTAGGGAAAAAGGAATTTTTATTCAATTCTATGAAAAATCTAGGAAATTCTTAATATTTGTAAGAATATTTTAAAAAATCAGTTTTTATTTAAAAACTTTCCAAAATTGCACATATTATATTATCTACTTGGAAATCATACTATTCGTGGAATCACTAAATTCTGTTTATGTGATTTCCCGTCGGAAACTAGAGTGGTGAAATTTCACGAACTGCGAATTACGTCGGGGATCTACCTGGGCTAAAGTATGTATTGGCGTCGCCCATCGGGTGATTTTTGGTTTCTAGTTTGTCTTTCTCTAACTGTTTATGTCATTCCCCGTCGATGACTAGAGTGGTGGTATTTCACAAAGGGCGAATTACGTCAGGGATCCACCTGGACTAAAATATCTTAATACTTTGATATTCTTACCCTTCTTACCATAAATACAACTATAAAACACTTGTGCAGAAGGGGCAAAAATAATTATATTAAAAACATATGTGTACAACTAGAGGAACATGCTGACCGCCAAGAATCCTAGAGAACTTTTCTCAAAAGTCAAGTATCTAGCGAGAGAATTCAAACCGCAAAGATCATCAAAGATAATAGTGGAAATATCATAAAAAACCCAGACGGCCTCGCAGAGGTGTGGAAACAATATTGCGAGATACTATTTTCTAACAACGACCGAGACAATAATACAGAGAAAATAAGTTATGAAAAAAGAACCTCAAATATTGAAATCAGAAATTGAGGTGGCAATTAAAAAGCTAAAATCCAGAAAAGCAGAAGGAGAAGATGGAATAACAGCTGAAACACTAAAATAAATGGGAGAATTAGGGACGGAAGTAATGCTTAGAATTTGCAATGAGATTTGGAATACCGAAAAGTAGACAAATGACTGGGGTAAACTTGCGTTTATTCCCATATATAAAAAAAGGTTTACCGACAGCTGATTGCAGTAATTACCGCACAGTAGCATTGATATCACACGCGAGCAAAGAACTTCTAACCATCATTAATGAAAGACTAAAATTAATTCCCTTACCACAAATTCCCCAAGAACAATGCGGATTCGTCCCAGGTAGAGAAACAAGAGAACATATTCTTAATATTCGTCAAATTATCGAAAAATCTCGAGATTGCTTTGTTGACTATTCCAAAGCCTTCGATACCGTAAAATGTAATAAAATGTGGCATACACTTAGTGAAATGAGTACTGCAGAACATCTTATCTATTTATTACAAAAACTATAGGTAAATATACCTGCTAATGTAAGAGTTAATAATGTGATTTCGAAAAACATCAAATTAAAATCTGGAGTTCGACAGGGATGCATAATATGCTCTATTCTATTCAATGTGTATAGTGAACATATGCGTCAAGTTGTTGAGGAAAGTGGCAAGGTAAGGTGAAGCAACGATAGGAGGAAGAAAAATTAAAAACCTGCGTTATGCTGATGACACTGTTATCGTCATCACCAGAAGAACTGGAACAAATTATGAATAGGCTAGGCACGGTGAGTACGGAATATAGTTTGAAAATAAATATGCAGAAAAGCAAAGTGATGATCATCGATAGAATCAGAAACAACCAAGCAGAGATAAAAAACATGGCAGGTTACGAAGTAGTCAGGCAATTTAATTACTTAGGCTTGTTTATTACTAACAGTGGAGGATGCGAAGACGAGATCCGTCGACGCATCACAATGGCCAGATCGGCAACAGCTAAACTCACAAAAATTTGGAAGAACACTGGCATCACAAAAAATACAAAATTACGCCTTGTTCGAGCATTGATATTTCCTATCGCCACCTATGCTTTAGAAACTTATTACAACAATAACAAAATAACGACATAATATTACGACAATAACAAAAGCCGATTCAAAGCGTATAATGGCCTTTGAAATGTGGGTCTACCGTAGAATGTTGCGCATACCATGGACCGCTTATCGCACAAATAACTCAATTCTAGCAGAACTTAACATAAAATTAGACTCATCACAACTATCAACCCAAATATACTGAGATATTTTGGACATATAACTAGAAGAAGAGAAGGCATAGAGCAAATGATAGTTGAAGGTAACGTAGGGGGTAAAAGATCCAGAGAAGATCTCCAGTACGATGGTCGGACCAAATAAAAGAGATGACTGGTTATTCATTCTCCGAAGCAAAGCAACACGCACAGGAAAGAGATAATTGGACAAAAATATTTAATAAAATTACATGACGCTACTATATCCTTACGAAGGAGAAAAGATTGAGGAGGATTCTTACCTCACAAATTCACGAACAACAAATAATACCAATCGCACAGAATGAATGTTCATAACCAAAAGTCGTTATTTATTCTACAACCAATTAAAATACCAATATTTCCAACTTCTTATGTGACCAATAAACTCAAATTAGAAATGTTTGGAAAGGTTTTTAAAAATCCCGCTCATTTTGACGTAAGACTTAGGTGGTCCATTCTAGGCTAAATATGGTTGTCAAGTTGTTAGGGAAATCTAGGGAAATTTTGGCAAAAATTCTAGGGAATTAAAAAAAATCATCTGGCAACCCTGACTTCAGAAACTCCGGCGCGTTGATACGGTTACAGAGGAGAAGGAGCGAACTTTGAACGAAAACGCAATGAAAGTCTGTGGGTTCGCCCTTGCTCTTCTAGACGATTATGTAGTTCAGTTTCTGACTTGAGTGGATTGGTATATTATTTCTTATAGAATTTTAGGAATATGAAGGGCGAAACATTCTTTAAAGGTTTGTGAGAAAGATGAGACTGTTTTTGAAAATTTCCACTTTGCGAGTTCGCCCTTACTCTTCCAAGCTTCTGATATGTTATACAGAAACAGGTGCACTAATTTAAGACCACTTCGTATTGGTGATGTTTTTGCGATTACCATTTAAAATAAACCAATTTTTCGATAAACGAACCTTGCGGCGACAATAACATATCGATGGTACACACCATAGTCGCCAGTAGGGCACAATCGGCATATTTAAAACGCACATAACGGCATGAATGAATGGAATTAGCGTTAGCGTAGGCAGAGGCTTCGGCCTCAATTTTCTCTCCACCGTAGGCGTTCGAGTAGATTGAAAGTGATCTAAATCATCGATACTTCTTTCTATATGTAGAGAGGCTCCGTTGCCGAGTTACTCGAGGTGTGGCTAATCGGTAAATTAAACGAAATTACTCTTTCTTTCTGTTGAAACATCTATTAGCTGTCGAATGCTGGCCAAGCGGACGCCAGGGCGTGTATAGAGGTTGTCGGCGATTTTACGCACATTTATCTGGTAGCGAAATGTACGTCCATCCATCATTCAATCAAAAGCGATGTTCTTTACCGAGGATGAAGCTTTACAATGCAGAGATAGAAGTGTTTGTGATAATATTTTTTCATATAGGTTCTTATCGAATGTGGATTGTTCTCCAAGTCACATTATAAATAAAACGCGTAGCATTTTCAACACAAACATTGTGTTTGTTAGATATTCTGCCCATTAAAAGCAGAAAAATTTTATTTTCCACCCGCTTCCAGAAAGATTTTCCACCCGCTGACGTCCATTCTACAGTTATTAGTGGGGGGCTGTCTGATCATGAAACGGTATATACCAAGTTTAGCAGTTTACAAACACCTCACTCAAAAACCCGACGATTAGGTAGGATTTTTTCCACTCAAAACTTTCGTATATTCTGTAATTCATGCTTGACTTCTGACTGGAGTTTTTCTTCTGGAGACATTGACTGTAATGTTAGTGATTTTCTAAATAGACTTGTATCTATTTTTAATAAAGCATTTCCTCTATTAAACATCAGGCCAAAACATAATAAACCTTGGATTACCAAAGGCATTCGCATATCTGCGAAAAATATGCGTTCTCTGCTATATATTAAAAAATTTAATGACAGTATCCCCATCACTGATTATATCAACAAGTACAGAAAATGCTATATAAAACTACTCAAAGTAGCTAAAAAATCCTACTTTCATAATCGCTTAACAAGCTCCAAAAATATTTCAAAAGAAACTTGGTCAATAATAAACGATTTTCGAAATAAAACCAGTACAGCGGATCAAACCTTTTCTTTTCCTAACCCGAAAATCTAAATGATTACTTTGTTAATGTGAGTAAAAATATAACCTCAACTATTTCGCCACATCAAGATCCAGTTTCCTATCTCTCTAATTCAAAAAACATTGCTGATACCTTCTTTTTAAGACCAGTTGATAAGACGGAACTCATTTCAACAATTCGTAGTATAAAAAGCACATCGTCCTGTAGTACAGATGGATTATCTATTAAAATTTTCTCAAATCTACCGCATAATGTTTTGGACGTCATGGTCTCGCTAGTAAATGATTCCCTTGAAAAAGGTACATTCCCTAACTGCCTAAAGACTGCCATCGTCATTCCTCTTCATAAAGGTGGAGAAAAATCTGATGCCTGCAACTATAGACCTATTGCCTTGTTACCAGCACTATCAAAAATTATTGAAAGACTTATAAAAGTTCGACTTATGCCCTTTCTGCTTAAATATAATATTTTATCGCAAAATCAGTTCGGCTTTTTGTCTAATAAATGCACTAGTGATGCCATATTTTCTGTGTTACATGATGTATATCTATCACTAAACAGTAACCTCTCCTCCGCCACCGTTTTCTGCGACTATTCCAAAGCCTTTGACTGCGTAAATCACGACATTCTATTAAAAAAATTAACTTTCTACGGAATTCGGGGTGTGTCTTTGAACTGGTTCAAAACTTACTTGGTAGGTAGGAAACAATTGGTTAGAATAAATGACACCGACTCTAGTTGTAAAGATATTGAGTGTGGAGTACCGCAAGGTTCAGTATTAGGTCCCATTCTTTTTTTACTTTTCATTAATGACATCACTTACTTGAAAATTAAAGGGAAAATTTTTCTATTTGCTGATGATACCAGTATTACTTGGAGCAGCTCTGATATTTCAACGCTTCATTCAATTATAACCGATGATTTACTTATAATCAAGGCTTGGTCAGACTCCAACTTACTTAGCTTTAACGTGGATAAGACTGTAGCATTATCTTATAAAGGAGTCATGCAACCCTTGCTTTTGAATGAGAGCCAAATCAATATCGTAAATTCCGTGAAATTTCTAGGTATTCTCATTGACAGTGATCTCAAATGGTCCTTGCATACTGACTCCTTAAGGAAGAAACTAGCCTCAGCTTGCTTTGCAATAAGATCTGTTTCGAAGGAACTAAATTTATCTTCTGCCAAAATGGCATATTTCTCATTGTTCGAGTCCCATCTTCGATATGGGCTTCCATTTTGGGGTTCTAGTACAGCGGCCCAATTTGATACTATTTTTAAGTTGCAAAAAAGAGCAATCCGTTATCTATTTGGTCTCAAACAAACAACTCATTGCAAGACCTACTTCAAAAATCACGGAATTTTGACGCTTCCCTCTTTATTTATTTTGGAAACGGTTTGTTTGATTCGAAAGCATCTAAACATTTTTCCCGATAGACCTGACCATGGCTACTCCATTAGAAATTCGGATTGTAACGTTTATTTGCCGATCCCGTCCACTCAGCTAGTAAAGAATTCTATTCTATATCGTGCAAAGAAACTTTATAATCACCTTCCAAGAGAAATTAAATCCGCAATATCCTTCATTAAGTTTCGTAAGGTGACAAAAATCTATCTCTCAGAAAGACCATATTATTCAGTTGACGAGTTTCTTAATGTATATCAAAGAAACAAAATTAGTATTGTTTATAATTGCATTTGGGTGTCTCAAGCAGTGGCTACAATTTGTCTCATTTGTTGTTGTCTGTACAAATTATGTAGGTTATACAATAATTTTACTAATTTAAAATTGTGTTATTCTGTTTTTTACTATATTGTTTTTGTTTTATACTTTTTGTATTATTTGACTGATTTATTTTTTAGCTTTGTCCATAAAATTGTTCAATAATTTTCAGTGACAATAAAGCATATTTCTATTCTATTCTATTTGTCTATGTGTTTCCTAGGCATAACTGTTAATATGTATCGTTAAGTTTCTTCTCCTAAACACGAGTCTATAAGCAATATTTCATCCCTACCATTTTCAACTATCGAATGTAAAAATTCGGATTTTTCAGATTCGATACCTTGTCCTTGCATTAGACGTGATTACACCTTGTAGCAAAATATCGAAATTGTAGCTTGATAAGGAACTCGCTAAATATTTTGTTTAAACTATCGAATATGAACATTTTGTCATTTTGTTTTGGTCAAAATATCCAACATACTGCAAACTGACGAAAATGGAATATTCGATACTTTTGTTTTGTATAAATATACTTAACTAAAGGCATATTTGTACAACGCAAAATGACGAATGTGTCACATTTATGAAATTTCATAAGCCGAAAAAAGATCTTTGCAAATTTTGTGTCACTTATGATTATAGTCCAGATGACGAAAAGGTTTTAAACCGCAAAGCCCATCACAAACACCTCGAAAGAAAAGATGCAGCGAGAAAAAAGGAATAAAGATAAACAGTCGATTTGGAGAATAAGAAAATATTAGCATTTAATCTCGATCTGAAATCTGTTTTGTCAACGCCAAAAGGAGCTGCTGAACCTTTTTTTATGTGAGAAAATTCGCCATTTATAATTTGACAATTTATAATTTAGGAGACGGGAGCGTCCAGTGCTTCATATGGGATGAAACCGAGGGAAAACGCGGTAGTACTGAAATTGCTACATGTATATTTAAATACATCATGTCTTACCCTGATATTGAACATGTCAAATTGATGTCTGACAATTGTAACAGAAAAACTTTGCTTTTTGCAACAATAAGTCTATATTTATCTACACCAGGAAGGGACGACCAGGAAAAGTCCAGATAAGGTTGTTCCTTTGTATATAATTGTTTAAACTCAACTCTTCCTCACTTTACGGAAGTCCACGTTTATTCGGATAACTGTGGAGGCCAAAATTAGAACCATGTATTAAACATAGTGTTTTTTGTACATTATTTAGTATTATATATTAATGGTAATTTCTAAAAACCTTCTTCTTCTTTAAGTTCCATCTGCTATCGAAGGTTGGAAATCATCATGGCTATGCGGACTCTGTTGACTGCCGCTCTAAAAAGTTCTGCGCTACTGCATTCAAACCATTCCCTAAGTTCTTAAGCCAGGATATTCTTCGTCTTCCTCATTTCGCTTTCCTCGGATTTTGCCCTACATAATAAGTTGTAATAATGCGTATTTTTGCCCTCTCATCACATGTCCCAAGTACTCAAGTTTTCGTCTTTTAATAGTTAATATTATTTTCGCCTCATTTCCTATCCTTCTAGTTACTTCCATGTTTGACATTCTTTGAATCCATGATATTTGTAGGATTCTTCTGTAACACCAAAATTCAAAGGCGGTCAACTTATTCAGATGAACTTGTTTTAGTGTCCAAGCTTCCAAACCATAAAGAAGAGTAGAGAACACGTAACATCGAAGCATTCTCAGACGTAGTTCTAACCTTATATCCCGACAACAAAGAAACTTTTTAAGTTTAATAAATGATGTACGTGCTATTTCAATACGTGTCTTAATTTCTTTCGTTTGGTCTACATCTGATGTTATCCATATTCCTAAGTATTTATAGTTATTAACCCTACACTGCGCAATGATGCAAAAATGCACCAACCATAATTTTGTCCCATAACTCCACTTAGAGTAAATATTTTGTGCTCCGTTGCGTGGTGATTCATTCAAGCGTCGTACCTTAACATAAATATATACATACTGATCGTATAACCTAACCATACTTTATGCTGTGGCGCCAGATATTGACTGCTACTTTGTGTCCGTTGAATGTAATATTTGACTACTGTTTTCACTCATAAAAATTGAAAAAGGTATGTATGATTTAATTACTGTTAGTTAATTGGTTTATTTTGCAAACGTACACACTATATTTGTTATGATCGGTTAAAATGGATGTTTATTTATGCCCATTTTTTAAATGATTCATATTTGACTCAGCGCGCATATAACAGATGTTTTTTTTAACTTTCAGATGCCTTTGATTTATACCGAGGGTGCCAAACGAATTACACTGGATGATTTAAATGACGAAGAAATTCAGGAATTTATATCAAATATACCAAGTGGTAGTGAGGATGAATTAGAAGACGTCAGCGATGAAGATGAAGAACCAAATACCATTCCAAAGCCAGTTACAAATGAGATGTTAGAAAAATATATGAACGAAACTAATGTTGATGAAATATTTGTTTCTGTTAGTGACATAGGCGGTAATTTGCAAGGGAATTCTTCTGATAATAACCAAGACAGGGGCGAACTTAGCGAAAATGAAAACCATGAACCTATACAAAATGAAAAAAGTAAAGTTTTAAAAATTAAGCAGCTAGTATGGAAAAATAAAAAAATGTGTAAAGTGCCATCTAATTTTAAAGGAAATGATGATATTTCTAATGACTTAAAGGAATTGAAGACTCCATATGAGTTTTTTAAATATTTTTTTGATGACAGAATTATGCAAAAAATTGTTGATGAGACTATCCAGTATAGTGTCCAGAAGGATCCATCCAAACCATTTGAATTTTCGTCCAACGATTTAAATAAATATTTAGGAATATGCATATTGACGTCAGTAATAAACATAACAAACATCAGAACATACTGGAGTGCAGAAGTAGGCATTGACATTGTTAAAAATTGTATGAGTCAAAAGCATTTTGAAAAAATTCGATCGTTTTTACATTTCAACGACAACACTACTACTAATGCCACTGACAAGTTATATAAAATTCGGCCTGTCATTGATTCCTTATCTGAAAATTTCTTATCTTTGCCTATGGAAGAGTCTCTTAGTATTGATGAACAAATTTGTGCAACCAAAGCTCGACATCACATGAAACAATACTTGCCGCTGAAACCCCACAAATGGGGTTATAAGTTATTTATTTTAAGTGGTGTTTCTGGTTATTGCTATAAATTTGAAATTTACACTGGAACTGAAAATGACCCATCACGTCGACTAAACTGTGAACCTGATTTAGGTGCAAGCGGTAACATTGTCATGCGTTTGACAAGGGAAGTACCCAGAAACTGTTTCCACAAAATTTATTTTGATAACTACTACACCTCAGTCGAAGTTGTGTCGGTTTTAGCTAACATGGGAATTCATTCGTTGGGAACGGTTCGAAAAAATAGAATTCCACTGTGCAAATTACCTAATGATGCAGAAACAAAGAAGTTTGTTCGAGGAACATCTGTAGAATATGTTGCTAACTGCAATGGTGTAGATATAGCAAATGTCTTATGGAAAGACAACAAAAATGTGATGTTCTTATCATCATTTGTAGGGATTAATCCTGAAGACGAAATATCACGTTTCGATAGAAAACAAAAGGAGAAAATAAAAATTAAATGTCCGGCAATCGTGAAAGAATATAATCGTCATATGGGTGGTGTAGATTTACTGGATAGTATCATAGGCCGTTATAGGATTAAAATGAGGACCAAAAAATGGTACATGCGGTTGTTTTACCATTTACTTGATATCTGCATAATCAATGCTTGGCTAGCTTATAAAAAAGTGCACCCTGATCAGAAACTTAAGATGGCTCAATTTAGAATCCAGTTGGCAAGAACACTCTGTAGTATAGGAAGCAGAACGGAACGATCCAAACGAGGAAGACCTTCGTCAGTTCAAGAGGACATTGAATCTAAGAAAAAGAGGGGTAATGTAATGCCGCTTCCACCTAAAGATGTTCGACTTGACAATGAAGGCCATTTTCCTAAATGGAATTCTACAAGATTAAGGTGTAAGTTACCTAATTGTCATTCACAAACATTTGTACTATGTGAAAAGTGCTCAACGGCTTTGTGTTTCAATAAGGACAAAAATTGTTTTAAAATATTTCATACACAATAAACCACACTTGTTTCCTGACGATTAATATATAGGTTACATAATAGTTATTATACACGCCATGATGCATTTATGAATCAATTATTATTTTTGTCAAATATAAAAAAAATAAACGTACACAATTTTTTTAAATATTTTTCCATCCATCAGCCCATTATGTTTATTCATTTTTCAAAGTTTTGCAAAAAATAGAAAAAATTGCGCAGTGTAGGGTTAACACTCTCAATTGCAGTATCTTCAATAGTCAATTGGATATTTGCATGTGCAGATTTAGTCATGATCATGCATTTAGTTTTCTTTAAATTCATCTTCAGTCCGTACTTATGACAGCGTTCATTAAGGCGTTGCATTACGTTCTGTAAATCATTGTTGTTATCCGTAATTATTACTGTATTGTCTGCAAAACGTAAGTTATTCAAAACTTCTCCATTGATAGATATACCTTCTATTGAGTCTGAGAGCGCTTCTTGAAATACCGCTTCACTGTAGACATTGAAAAGTAGTGGGGACAGCACGCAACCCTGGCGGACTCCTCTCTGTATTTTGATATTTTCGGTGTACTGGCTGTGAACTCTTACCTTGGCAGTTTGATTCCAATATAAATTAGATATAATTTTCAGATCACGACTGTCAATATTTTTGCTTTTTAATATATCTACAAGCTTTTTATGTTGAACTTTATCAAATGCCTTTTCAAAGTCTACAAAACATAAGTACATATCCTGATTCATGTCCATGCATCTCTGAGCCAGCACATTCAAGCCGAACAAAACATCTCTTGTACTCATAACATTTCTAAAGCCAAATTGTGTGTCACTAATCTCATATTCAAGAGTTTTAACAATTCTGCTGTGAATTATTTTCAAAAG
This sequence comes from Diabrotica balteata, assembly GCA_918026665.1. Taxonomy (NCBI): domain Eukaryota; kingdom Metazoa; phylum Arthropoda; class Insecta; order Coleoptera; family Chrysomelidae; genus Diabrotica; species Diabrotica balteata. The sequence goes on from OU898281.1 coordinate 146,028,687, forward strand.
TGTTTTAAGTGTGTGACTCATTAAAGCTATTGTTCTGTGGTCTGAGCAAGTTGTTGAACTTGGTTTTTTGGGAATTGCTACAAAGGTTGATTGCAGCCATTGTCTGGGGATTGTGGCAGTCTGATATATTAGATTAAAGAGTTCAACCATTACATCAATAACATCTTCATCGATGAGTTTTAATAATTCGATGGGCACCTCATCTGGTCCAGTAGCTTTACCCCTCTTTTGTGTTTTTGATGGCATAGATGACTTCTTCTCTTAATATTAGTGGTCCGGTATCCTCGGTGATTTCTAATTATTTATTACCATTAAAATTTCTTATTACCATTAATATATAATTATATTAACTCTTATAATAATGGTAATGTCTTAAAGTCTAAAATTTACTTTGCTGCAATATCTAATGGTGATTCTTGTTTTCTAATAAAAAAATTGTGTCTAACCATTTTTGGGTGGATCTCTTCTCACGCTGAAGGAAACAATTATCTAATTACGGAATTATCGAGTAATTGCTCATATTACTTTTAAAATGGACTTAATCGAATCTTTATCTTCGGTTAATTAAGAAATTTAGATACCCTTAATAACAGTCATTACAAAGCTATTTCAGTTTTATTTCTTCATTTAAACGATATTTTCGTATTTCGACAGTTTTAGAAAACACCATTTATCAGAGAAGTTGCTTCAGGCCTACATATCCAAATCGTTTATTTTGAACGTAGAGAAGGGAATTTAAGATAATTTTATATTTTATTATAATCACACACTGTTTGGTCATAGTTAAATACTTAAAAAGAAATATTTTATCTACAAAATGTATTTATTTCTCCTATTTATGTTCCAAAATATCGCAGTCACAGATTTTTTAAGATTTAGGACCAGAGCAAGGGATCCAAACGTGACAAATCAGGAAGACGCTTTAACAATTTAAAATTTAATTACTATTTGTACATAATTATCATTTTTGTTACTCCACTAATTTTTTAAACATTTTGTAGTTGATTGACGGATAGAGGAATATGTGCTGTTAATTTTCCGGATATTTCCGGATTGTTTGTTTCCCGCACTTACATAGTGGTGTATACAAACTTAAATGTGGGGACTGCCCAAAAACTTACATCGGTCAAACTTGTAGAACTTTTAACGAACGTATAGCAGAACATAAAAGGGCCTTCGATAATAGGAAAATAGATACTACCTCCGCACTTCACCTTCACGACCATAATCATTTATTTAATGAAGAATTTCAAATTCTTCGCATACAAAATAAAGGTCTTGAGATATCTTTATTAGAATCTATGGAAATTAACTAAATAAAAAATACAGACGTAATTTTGAATGACCAACTCAGTATTTTATTGTAGGATAAAATGAATTTCCACCAAGTAGCTGTCGAATAACCTTTGACTCTGTTATTTACAAGTAACCCGTTACTTGTTTCGACTTATCTCTTTTCAATTCCAGTCTCACAATATACCAGTGTAAAGTACTTGGCCAAGCATTAAAAATTTTCATTTTTTAAAATTAATAATTTTTATCAACATAAATAATTTTATTTTTTCGCATAGCAACATTTAATATAGTATGGTAACATTATTGTACTATTTTAACGTTGGCAACACTGCCCTACAGGCCATTTCTAGACAGCATTGCATCCAGTTAACTAATGTGCATTTTATAACCTCAAATACTGTTTGTGAACATTTGAATTCTAAACGGTTTTGACCTGAAATTTTATTGCAGAGATGAGTGATTTATCTTTTTTTATATATAAAAGGTTTCATGTACCTACCTACTGGAATCATGTGCATCGGAATATTTTGCAAATAATCGAAAGCACATGGGGTTCTTTTGCTTTTGTTTCTTGGTCATTTTCTCTTTTAAATTGATGGTAGAATTGTTTTAATCTACGTCTGTAAAGGCAGAAAGGGCTCAGACTTGGAGTCCGTGCAGATTACTGCAGATATGAGAATAGGACCTGATGGGTCTTATCCGTATGATAGAGGTGATACAATTGACCTGTCTTAGGAGGTCTAGGTGTCTCAAGGGCTCAGAAATGGGTCTTGCCCTGATCCACCATAACCATTACCAAAGAGTGCAGTATGAATCAATCTGTTAGCGACCAAATCGTAAATTGAAGTTGTCCTTGATAAACTCTAATTAAAACTCATAGCTGCATTTCAAAGCATTTTCTATTTACAGTACACAATAATACAGTAGGTACAATACATACAGATGTTCATAGTATTGCCTACCAAAAACATTCAAATAATAATAAAAATATACATGAAGTGTATGAAAGCTATGTATAAAGGTATATTGTGTTCGTAGGACATCCTCTTTTGTTTCTCATAGCATGTAGATGTCTGAAACTCATCTCACCTTTCTAATTCCCCCCAGGTATTCCCCTGTTATTTGTTGTGAAGGCTGTAGTTTTATTTATAAAGATTTCGCCAATATGTTTTATACAGTGTCTAATAACGATATTCTTTAGCAGTTTGAAATGAAAGGACAAAGAATAACTACATTTCCAAATTTTTAAGATTTTTCAGAAATTGGCAACATTGTCTTATAAATTTTTTCAGTATACGACTAACTGGTTATCAAAAGTGACACCAGTGACACCTCCTAGAGCAAACAGAAAGGAAAAAAGAGAACGGAAGGTAGGATCGTGAATTAATAATTAGCATTTGACTCACATATTCATCGCCTACTGACTAACTTCATTGAATGTCGAATAATTATGCATAAGTTATTATACCAGGAATTATCATATTAAGAATCAAGACATGTTGCAAATACGAATAGAAATCGTCTGTTATTCCGTATACATCTATAATAGTTATAGTTTATAAGTTGAAATTGTTTTACGACCAGAAACTAATGAAATGATAACAGTAATGATAGATTTAAAAGGTTTATCCGCGAGAAATAGTAAAAATAATTGTTAGACGAATAATTTCCTGCACTTATAATAATAATTTACAATCATTTAATCGGAATTTAACAAAAAATGCATGTATGTGTGAACATATCTAAAAAATGTTTTATAGTTCAGACAATTTAGTATATGTGATAGCGATGATAGTAATGGCATTCCAAAAAATATTACCATTATGAACGTGCCACCTTTTTCTAATTGTCCAGATTTAAACCATTCTCAATCTCTATAATAGAATAGAAAACATAAAGGTTGGATGACTGAAGAAATACTACTATTAATGAATGAAAGAAAATCATTCAAAACAAAAAATCCAATTAAATATAATGAAACTGATCGATTTATAAAAAAGAGAATAAAAGAAGCTAAGGAGAGAATGTTATATGAGCAGTGCCAAGAACTAGAAGAAATTGAGAAAAAATATGACTTTTTTAACCTGCATAAAAGAATTAGAGAATTAACAGGAATGAGAAAAAACAGTTCAAACTAGGCAACTAAGAGATGAAAGGGGTGCACTTATAACAGATATAAACCAAAAAATGCAGAGATGAACACAATATATAGCACAACTTTTTGAAGACAAAGAGAGAACAGAAGCACCAAAAGAATTTAAGGATGATACTGGGCCTGACAATATACGAGAAGAAATTGAATATGCAATGAAACAAGCTAAAGGTGGTAAATCTCCCGGGCCTGATGAAGTTCCTATCGAATTACTTAAAATTGTGAATACTGAATCTATTGATCTTCTTTTGGATCTATTCAATACCATATATAGAACAGGTATAATACCTAAAGAATGGCTCCAATCAACATTCATACTGCTTCCCAAAAAAGCCAATGCAAAGGAGTGCAATGAACATCGCACCATAGCCTTAATGAGCCATGTCTTGAAATTGTTTTTAAAAGTAATTCACAATAGAATACATAAGAAATTAGATGAAGGCATAAGTAATACACAAATGGGATTTAGGGAAGGACTGGGAACACGAGATGCACTGTTTGCATTAAGTGTTCTTTCGCAGAGATGCTTAGATATTAATCAGGAAGTGTATGCCTGTTTCATTGATTTTGTGAAGGCATTTGACAGAGTGCAGCATAATCGACTTAAAGAAATTTTATTAAATAAAAACATAGACAGTAGAGACATTAGAATCATCTGTAACCTCTATTGGAATCAAACAGCAAAAGTGAAAGTTGAAAACGAACTGACCAAGCATATCCAGATTCGCCGTGGTGTCCGCCAAGGATGTATTTTATCACCCTTGTTATTCAATTTATACAGTGAAGCCATCTCAGAATTAGCGCTTGCCGAGATCAGTGAGGGCCTTATAATAAACGGTGAGCCACTTAATAACATAAGATATGCTGACGACACCGTCCTTCTGGCAGGAACACTAGAAAAACTGCAACACCTTGCTGAATAACTAAATATATATTGCAACGATTATGGACTAAAAATCAATTTGAAGAAAACCAAGTTCATGGTATTTACAAAAGCACAAAACATCAAAGTTAAGCTAGTACTAGATAATACAGAAATTGAACAAATATCTTCGTACAAATACCTTGGAGGATGGATCAACTTTTAATAGAATGAGAAAACTTTTTCGTAATCGCGATATCAACATATCGCTCCGGATAAGAATGCTTCGATGTTATATTTTCTCTACCCTTTCGTATGGAGTTGAAGCTTGTTAAAAAATCCAACATTAAAAACCTAGAAGCATTCGAAATGTGGTGTTACCGACGTATTTTGAAAATATCATGGATGGATCGCAAAACAAACGAACAAGTTCTCGAACAACTAGGAAAACAATGCGAAGTTTTAAATTCCATAAAAATCAGGAAATTGGAATACTTGGGGCACATCATGAGAGGTGAAAAGTACGAACTACTAAGGAATATAATGCAGGGTAAAATCAAAGGTAGAAGAAACGTAGGAAGACGTAAAATCTCGTGGCTATGCAATCTCCGTGAATGGTTTGGATGCAGTTCAATTGAACTATTCAGGCGAGTAACCAATAAAATTATAATTGCCAGAATGATTTCCAGTCTCCGATAGGAGTGGAACTTGAAGAAGAAGAATCTCTCTAATGAGAACATATACTCATCCCAGATACCTAAGCCTAAGTTATCGAGCATTAGGCGACGTAATACGCTGGAGGAGGAGATAGTTGTTTGTCTATTTTGTCCGTTATAGGTTGTAGTTGTCATTTTCAAACCTAGCATCAGGAACATATTTGAACAGAAGATCTTCCTTAGCCTGGGCAGCATTTGGACGACTAAAAACACGTTTTAATTCTAACGTACCAAACATTTAAAGACAAAAACTTTCGAACAGGTTAACTGCCAATCTTAACATATGGCACATTAACGTGGTCTTTCAACAACACCATTATCTACAAATTTGAGATAACTCGGGTTGTCAAGGATCGTAGAATCCTAAACATCAAGCTAAAAAATTGACATGATAAACTGAAATAGAGTTAGAACTCTAGGAAAAGTAAAAGCAAACCAATGGACAAAGCGACTTGTTGAATGACGACTAACAGATTAAAAGAAAACCAGCGATAGACGCATGATATTGCATCTTTTATGGTTTGACATCCATAGCAGTTTGTCATTTTGCAATTGAGGATCTGCAACGAAGAGATGCAACACCAACTCTAAAGACGTAAATGAAAATTGGAGAGAGGTTCAACAAGCTTTAAAAGAAGCGGGAGAAGAAATACGTGGACCAATACCAAAGAAAAGACATATGTGGATGACAGACGAAATACTAACTCTCATGAATGAAAGAAGAAAATATAAAAAACATAAACACTAGATAATACAAATCCTTAAACAGCAGGATTAGAAAAGACATAATAACAGCAAAAGAAAGATGGCTAACTGAACAGTGTCACGAAATAGAAGAATATGAAAAGAAATATGATAGTTTCAATATTCATCGGAAAGTGAAGGAAATGACGTCGGGAAAACAAAATAATATACATGTTATAAAAGACTCGAATGGTAAAATTCTCACAGATACAAAACAACAACTAAACAGATGGACAGAATACATAAAAGAACTATTCGGGGATGACAGACAACAAATCATAGATGAGGACTCTGGTGAATCGGGACCAAAAATTTTTAAAACAGGAAGTTCAATACGCATTAAAACAGACAAAAGGGAAAAAAGGCCACAGGTCCGGATGAAATCCCGATTGAGTTTCTTAAACTGATCGATGATGAAATGATAGACATTCTAGTAGAACTTTATGATCATATTTATCAAACAGGTATTTTACCAAAGGAGTGGTTAGTATCCACATTCGTAATTATTCCCAAAAAGCAAAATGCAAAAGAATGCTCAGAACACCGTACAATTGCATTAATGAGCCATGTTTTGAAAGTATTTCTACGAATAGTCCACAACAGAATTTACAGAAAGCTGGATGATGAAATTAGTGATAGTCAGTTAGGCTTTAGAAACGGCACGGGAACCAGGGAAGCATTGTTCGGTATAAATGTGCTCATGCAAAGAAATCTGGATATGAACCAAGACATGTATACATGTTTTATTGATTTTGAAAAAGCATTTGACAAGGTACAGCACAATAAACTAATTAATATTTTAAAAATGAAAAACATCGATAGCCGCGACATCAGAGTAATCTCGAACCTCTACTGGAACCAGAAAGTCAAAATAAGAATTGAAAATCAAATGTCGGAAGAAATAGAAATTCTTCGGGGTGTGAGACAGGGCTGTGTATTGTCACCACTGCTGTTTAATATATATAGCGAAGCCATTTTCCAAGAAGCTTTAGGAGAGTGTAACGATGGAATGATAATAAATGGTGAAATTATTAATAATATAAGATATGCCGATGATACTGTCATATTCACTTCAACTCTGCAAAGTCTAACAAACATACTGGAACGGCTGAATGAAAAGTGTACCATATATGGTATTAAAATGAACTTAAAGAAAACAAAATTCATGGTCATTACAAAACATCCAAAAGACAACGAGACACTCCATATTAATAATATCCAGATAGAAAGGGTAGATAAATACAAATATCTAGGAACATTGGTTAGTCAAAACGCAGAACAAACGCAAGAGATTAAAAGCCGTATAGAAATAGCAAGGGCAAAATTTGTAAAAATGAAACATCTATTGTGTAGTAGAGACCTAAGAATGGATCTAAGGATAAGGTTATTGCGCTGCTACATTTTTACAACTTTGCTCTACGGATCTGAGGCATGGACATTGAAACAACTGGAGATTAAGAAATTGGAAGCTTTTGAGCGTTGGTGTTATCGAAGGATGCTACGAATAGCATGGGTAGACAAAATTACCAATATTGAAGTCCTTGATAGGGTTAATAAGAGGGAAGAAATTGTACAGACAATTAAGAGGCGGAAACTTGAATATTTCGGTCATATATTAAGAGGTCCTCGTTATGGGCTACTACGTTTGATTATAGAGGGCAAAATAAAAGGTAAAAGAGATGTAGGAAGAAGACGAACCTCCTGGCTACGAAATCTAAGGGAATGGTTTAGTCTGAGCTCTAGCCAACTATTTAGAGCTGCTGTAAGTAAAATAAGAATTGCCATGTTGATATCCAACCTTCGTTAGAAGATGGAACCTTAAGAAGAAGAACGAAGAGATTCAAGATAAGGAGAGGTGTTGATTTCGGAACATTCACTCTGACACTGAACTTTAAAAAGTAGAGAAGATCGCCAATTTTACGAATGTATGTATGTCATTTCCGCAGTATACTCGAGTACACTACTTCTACTTGACTTCAACATATTGTAGGGTACATCCAAAGGTTTTGTAGTGACTGTTGATGTGTTCATCTTGTTCATTGACAGTACAACGATCTCTAGAATCATTTAGTCTTAAAAATTAGAGTATTTATAACTATTTAGATTGAATAAGAGCGCAAAAAACTATACAGCTCAAACAAAAAAATCTTTCTGAAAGCTTGTGTTCAAAGTAGTCCTACAAGATTTTCCTTGCGACCCTCGTACCGTACATACGATGTTTTTGATACATACCTGTTCGCATTTGTACACCTGATAATCGTATGGACAAAAGTCACGTCCAACAACCATTAGATTGGATCTGAGCGTGCTTAATGGGCAGCAAGAAGAGAAGTATCTCGCAAATCAACTTTTAAGTTGTTTACGTTAGAGGGAGAGTCAAAGTTTTGTTTTATTTTTAAACTTGTATCGCTGCCAAGAAGTGAGTAAGAAATCGGTGTTTCTTAACACCTGCTTTTGCAACACAGGTTACAGGTACGATTTCTAATCTGCTTAATTTCGTTCTACGTGATTTATACTCCCGAACGACGGTTCATCTATATTGTGGGAGAAAATATACGGTTTCTGTTTGAGATTATATATTTTAAATGTAGCGCAAATTTTAGATAGAAAAACGGTGAAGCGTTAAATCTAATACTCAAAAATATATAAAAATTGAAAGAATAATGTTTGGAAAACAAGCAATTAACAGTGATTTTAAGCAATTTAATTTAACCCAGTCTCAGAGCCTTGCACACCTTGTAGTATGGCATTCGGGTATTTTACAATTCATTGGAGAGTGGTCTATTTATTTGTGTAAAACAGGAGTCACTCCACCGCGTTCCAATGCTCCAGACCATTCCTTTCCCCATATAGCACTCCGATGTGCGATAGAAGCATGATATAAGGAAACAAGGTATGCTCACACGCATCTATTTTGAACAGCCAATCCGTTTTACGACCAAATTTCCATTTTGAAGGCGACAATTCAAATATTGTACAAAATTGATAAAAAATATCGTAGTTAAATAAAATAAAATAAAATTAATATTATACATTAATCCAATTAATTCAGATTTAAAATGATCTGAACAGACTCTTGCTAAAATAATTTTTAAAAAATCGAAACAAAACAAAAACAAATTTACTTTTAAAGTCCAATACATTGCAAAGTAAGGTAAAAAAACACTTAGCTGAGACGTAAACAAAGCAGGCGTCACGTATGTGACGTATTGAAAAAATGGTGGATTTTGGTCGGCGCAGCGATGTGCAAAAACGGGTCCACTTACTGAGCATACCTTGTTTCCTTATATCATGGATAGAAGCACTTTTATTAGCCAAATGCTGTTTGTTTGGGAGTCCTGGATACAATACCTCTAACAGGATATCCTATCCGGTCAATACAGGCTAGCGTGAAGCGCTTTTTTCCTGCTTTCTTTGGTGACTTATCCGCGAATTTGAATCTTTTTTATATGTTTGCCTATTTTTGTTGATATCTTGCCTGTATATGTAATCGAGCAGAAGGTACTTTCTTTTTTCTCTGGTGGAAGACTAAAAAAGAAAGGGATCACCGGCTTTCAGAACAAACAACATAAATATATTAAGAACAATAAGAACCAAAAGAAACAGCCCTTAAACAGTGGTGTATATAAACTTACATGTGGTGACGGCCCAAAAACTTACGTCGGTGAAACTGGTAGAACCTTTAACAAACGTATAGTAGAACACAAAAGGGCTTTCAATAATAGAAAAACACTTCTTATTAATGTTCGAGTTAAACAACATCCTTGTTTTCGGCCTTTCGGAATAAGGAAAAGGTTACAATATCGCTACCTACTTTAATAGCACATTCGGATCGAAAAAAAAATTGACAAATTGATTTGGAATTCCCACCAAAGAAAGCGAAAGCTAGAAACTGATATAGAAATAGATCATGAATTCCATTCCACTTCGCATGTCAATATCAATACAGAAATGCAGTGTACACTAAATTATTTCAAACTTCCTACCTTGGCCAAAGTCTGTGACCACTATGGACTATCGGACAGATCTGCAGCAGCTGTGCTACACCTTTGAATTGTTACCAACGCTAACACGAGAAACGCAATAGACAGAAATAAACTGATAAGAGCAATAGACCAATCAAGAAAAGTTTTATGCAAAACTCCCCGAAAATTTGAAGGCCTTATATTTTGACTCAAAGAGCATGTTTCATTATTTCAAGAGCCAGACTATATTTTTCGGTCACACAGTACCCATTCTGGATCGGCTCTAAACGTTTGTCAACTTTTTAGAGAGCTATAGATATATTCTAGAAGAATTAGTGGTAGTAGGCTGTGACAGAACTGTGGTTAAAGTTAGGAAGCCCTTTTCAAAGATTTGTCTCTCAGCTTCACGCTAATGAATTGCCTTTAAGGCGTTTTTTAAAAAATTAACGGTCAAACTCAAGTCCAAAAGCTTTTGTAGAAACTATAGTAAATCAAATAGTGCAGTGCGAAAATATGACACTTGTAAACTATAACATTATTGACTGTGAGTTACCAGAAATAGATTTAATTAACTTGAGTGCCGATTAGAAATATTTGTTTCAAATTTATGTCGCTGTTTCTACAGGGGAATGTTCTGTCGATTTATTAAACCGAAGCTCTGGAAAGTTTAATCATTCTCAATGGCTCACGTTAGCAAATAACATTCTACGTCGTTATGTTAGTACTGAAAATCTAACATCAAAATAAAGGGAACTGACCTTTATTGTCACGGTTTATGCTCATCATGTGTAAATGGTGCAAAGCTTGTTTTACAAACAATAAAACGTGGTCGATATTTAGAGCAAAATTTCCTAGAGCAAGTGTAATAGTCCCTGCAATTCAAAGAAATGCCTAGTTTGTACATCCGGAAAATCTTCTACTATGTATGATGCATGACACTCGCCTGCATAAAGAGAGCACTTCGTCGCTTTCTCATTGCAAAAACTAAGTCCAATAACGATTCATCTATTATTCAAATTAATTTTGACGCGGATGACTTTTATATTGATATTGATCTGATTGATTGACAAAACAATAAAATAATTTGCCCTCCATTGCTTCAAAGTTTGAAAATAGAGGATTTGAAAAATATTATTTCCGTTTCTCCTGAAAAAATTATGGACATCGCTACATTTCCCTGTCACACCCAATCTGAAAGAGATTCGTAGAGAAGCTCTAAAGCTCGTAACTAAATTATCTTCATCGGTTGTTAGATCATAAAAAAGAGACAGTTTTATCAAGCCAAAAATTGATTCGCGTAAAGATATGCCAAAATTTAGGCCAAAAAGAGACTGCAAACAATAAATAATCAAAATTAAAGAGGAGGTTAGGGAGTGGGTAGAGAAATAAAAATGATATATTTTAAAGATTTAATTGGATATCTTTTTGATAATCACAACGTACTTATTACTTAACTTTTCAATTAAAATAATAAGTTCGAATTTTTTATTTTTTTATTTTTTCAATCCCCGGTAAGGGCAGAAGATGAACATTTTTTGGAAAATCGCAAATAAAGATTAAGTTTGTAATACCAATATTCCAAAACAGTTTTCGAAACTTCGATTTTTCGATCCACCCTATTCCTATTATACATATTTACAATAGCATTGATGTATTTATTACTTATGTCTGCCTCCGCCAATATTTTAAAAAGATTATTTTTAGGGAATACTATGAGTATTCGTTCTCTTAGTATTCGTTTTTAAAATTACTTTATATAAATAGTAACTTAAATAAATGATAACCTCTTCGATATTTAAATCATGAATGTGTTGCTTGTGTGAGTCCATTTCAAATAGGTAAAGAAATAATAAATAAGACTTACTCACAATCAATTTAATTTAACTATCAGACGACGGTTTCGCTTTCTACAATATGCAAAGCATCTTCAGGTCTCGATACAAAGTTAAACAAGTGCTGAAATGATAAAAACCCATTAAAGCAAATAAATAAATAAAATAAACATTACTTACATGCCGGTACTCTATTAATAGATGGATGGTTAGAACATGTTTGAAACTACTTTATATTGTTGAATGGTTTCAAACATGTTCTACCATCCATCTATTAATAGAGTACCGGCATGTAAGTAATGTTTATTTTATTTATTTATTTGCTCATTTATTAATTTATTACAATCGAAGAGACTATTTTATAACAATTTGTGGGCCTTACCTTGTCTGTTTAACCTTTTTAAAAAAATTTTATACCTATTATTCATACTTACTCATTTAAATAAAACCACAGACATGTAATATTGGCATAGTTATTGTAATTTATAACATCTAATTTGTTTATCTTTATTAGACAACACCCTAATATGGGTTTTTATCATTTCAGCATTTGTTTAACTTTGTATCGAGACCTGAAATGCTTTGCATATTGTAGAAAGCGAAACCGGTCGTCCTGATAGTTAAATTAAATTGATTGTGAGTAAGTCTTATTTTATTATTTCTTTACCTATCTTCGATATTTCTTCTCCAATAACTTCCGCTGCCGCTCCATACATTATCATTAAATCCCGGAGACTAACTGTTTACATAAAAAGGGTTAATTTTACTCTTGCTTCACCATTAAATATGTTATAGTATCCTCTGGAAAGACCTTATCTTAAATAATGTTTTTCAGTTTCCTCATTATCACGTTGATATTGATAAAATTGAAACTGTTCAACATAAAATTCTTCTATATTATTCCTAATTGTATTTTATAGTATTTGATCTGTTTTATTTGATTTATACCTAGTTTTAGAACGTAGATAGACATTTTTAAATTATTGTAGGTATTTTTAGGTATTTGTAGGTATTATTGTCTAGTAGGTCCGCCAAATAACACTCAAACCTTAATTTCTCTTACATTATTAACTGTCAAAAGATCGTCACTATAATTTTTTCCACGAAATTTCTCACGCATGAATGCCAGACTTCATTAGCACCTAGTCGCAAAGGAAGAGAACGTTGTTTGATCTCGATTTGCGTACGGACCTAATTGAAGTCATCTGTACCTTGCGTGGAAAATTAATTTTAATATAGTTCCTGATCGTCGGAGTAATTTGGGAATACGGTAATTGTGCCAGAATGTGAAATTAATTTTGAAAACCCACAGGTAAGAAGCATTTTACATCGAACATCAAAGGAAATTTGGTATAATATGTGGAAAATACGTCTTAAACAATATTTTGTAGATTGTACTTGCAGAAAATAATTTATTTTAGTTAGTGCTTCAGAGAATTATATCAAACAAAGGAAATATCTACAGAAAATATTCGAAGATGGCTACAAGTCGGATATAATTCGACTTTATATACATGGTTGGAAGTCCAAGAAAAAAGTATACAAAAAGATTATAATGGGCAATCCTCTAAGCCCATTACTATCAGATATTTTTATGGACCATCTAGAGACAAAGATTTCAAAACATCCCGTATTCAGACAATTTCTATATTGGTGGAGATACGTAGACGACGTACTGGTATGTTTCACAGGAACTAACAGGCAACTCGACCAATTTTTATCGTATATTAATTCACTTCATAGTCATATTGAATTTACAATAGAAACAGAACAAAATCAATCCATAAATTTTTTAGATATAAAAATTATCAGACTTAAAAACAAACATGACTTCTCCATATTTCATAAACCTACACATACTGACACGACTATACACAATTCATCATCCCATCCAACACAACATAAACTGGCAGCTTATCATAGTATGTTACATAGATTAACAGAAATTCCGATGTCAAAATACAACTTTGAGACAGAATTAAATATAATTAAGCAAATAGCAGTAAACAACGGATACAACGAACAAACAATTAATAAAATGTTAAATCAAAAACTACTCAAGAAAGCCCTGAAATTAGTATTCCCACCACCAGAGAAAAAACCCAGTACCTTCTGCTCGATTACATATACAGGCAAAATAACAACAAAAATAGCCAAACACATAAAAAAGAAAGGAATAACACCAGCTTTCCGAACAAATAACAACCTAGGCAAATATATTAAAAATAACAAGAGCCAAAATAAAAAACACTTAAATAGTGGTGTGGCGACTGCCCAAAAACTTACATCAAACTGGTAGAAACTTTAATAAACGAATAGCAGAACATAAAAGGGCTTTCAATAATAGAAAAACAGATTCGACATACGCACTTCACCTTCTAGATCATAATCATTCTTTTAATGACAAATTTAAAATTCTTCACATTCAAAATAAAGGCCTTAAGCTATCTTTGTTAGAATCTATGGAAATCAACAAATTAAAAAACACAGATATAATTCTGAATGACCAACTTGAGACAAACAGTTTTCCCCTCCTCAACCTATTTCATTAGAGACTATAAATTGTAAACCCATGCCAAAAATAGATCACTTGAGAAAGGCAATCAGCCGAAACAGCTGTAGTGATAATAGTTAAAATAAATTTTGTGGAAGTTTGAAAACAAAGTTTTCAGTGTTTTATTGTTACATAAAAAGTATACAATAAATACATCTTGCAACACTGCAACTGTAGGGTATTCCTACTTGGTGAAACTTTATCTGTGAAATTACCTTCCCTTGGCCACCATGAAACAACAGTTTCTGCATTATTATAATGACACAATGTAACAATAAAATAACTGTGAGTTTTACGACTCTTTGAACTATTAATCCTCATCAAAATGACGAACATGTAAGAAATAGATTCGTGAAGACAATGGCCGCAAAATACTCTATTTAGCTAACAATGCAACACTCATTTGAAAATAATAAAATATTCCCATATGGTTACTGGTTTGTGGATTGCTGAATGTAATTATAAAACGATCTTCGAATTATAGGCGAACATGGGCGTAGGTAGTGTACATTTCAAGAATTTGATACTATTTTGAATTAGGAATGAAATCTTAAACGGTCCGTTGGACGAGAAAGTTAATCTGCAGATTAGCAGGTAGCAGACTGATAATCTATTTTTTCTTCAAACGTCAAATAATGATGACAGTACTTATCTAACTTGTTCCTGTCAAAGTTTGATGTCTCCGCCGGCAGCAGTTTTTTCCCATTTCTTTACGGCGGAGGGAAAAATGTTGTCATGGTAACAGTATGAAACATGTCACAAAGCAACAATACAAATGTCATTAACAACAATTAAACATCATTTTTATTTATAGTAATATTAAAAGTACAATTAGTTAATGAGGCATTTTCAAAATTGAAACCGTGCAAAAATGTTCCCGACTCTTGATACGCATTGGTAATTGTTGATGATACTGATGGTCGAGAACAACTTTCAGCAATCATTCCCGATGTTGGCTAATCATGAGGGTTTAAAATTTTTTGAGCATTATCGTTCTTATTTCTTATTGAATCCTCTATATATCCTTCGGCAACCGTGCTTGATTTCCAGCCCCCATGTCGTTTGAGGCATTCTAGATTTCCGCCTCCATCAATTAAAAGTGTTGCTGAAGTTCGTCGTAAAGAGAGACCCGTGTATGCGCTTGCATTGTTTAAATTTAAATAACTAGCTACTTTTTGGGCTACTGCGCTGATGGAATGTATTCCCATGACGCTTCGGTAACACTTTCCATTTTGGTACTTGATAAAAAATCGGTTTTCTGTGAAATTTTCAGGCCGCAGTGATACTTTTTATACAGTTTAATGTAGTTTTGACCAATTATCGTAAAAGATCTAATTTGTCGTGTTTTACTGTCTGGGATTTTGATAATTATTACATTTTCTTTATCCTCAATGTCCACAGTCTTCATTTTTACCATTTCGTCGCATCGACAGGCGCCGGTAACCCAAATTAACAAAACAATCTGAAATATTTTTATAATTTAGTAAAGTATACTACATGCTTTGCAATATAATTGTTTTACCTTTACTCCTTTGGAGTGCCCCAAACGTGCTACTGCATCATTAGCCGCGGACTCAATTTCGTTTAGGTTTTCTATTTTCGCACTAAATTTGCGCTTGCGGTTGCAACAACAATAACCATAAGCCTATTTATGGTTGAAGATTGCTACGTTTGAAGAAAAAATAGTATACTTTATTCGGCAAAGAAGCGACTTTTCTTGACTTGCGTTAGGCGCGTAACGCAAGTCAAGAATAAAATAAAATAAAAATAACAAAATAAAATAAATTCTGGTGGACCAAGAACAATTAATAAAGAAAATATTGATTTAAATTTACTTGATCAAGATCCAACAGTTAGCGTAAGGAATATGACAAGATAAACAAATACTTCTTCAAGTATTTGCGGATACTTAAAGAGCAGCAGCTAAATTTAAAATGCCACAAGAAAATAGCTTCAGAACAATATTAAAAAACAAATCTTAATCAATCATTTTTATTGAAAACAAAAAACAATCAACCCTGCCAAAGCTTAACAATTAATTTGTGATACTTATGGCTTCGATGGGCTGCTTGTGTGTTGTAGATGTTAGGTCCCCCAATGGTCAATAAATTTTCATGATTTGATTAGATTTAGGTAGGTCCTCCAATGGCCTTGAATCAAATTATCAATAAAACCGCCAATAAACCCAAGAGCATTTGCAGACCATAAAAATGAAGCTTATTATAATTCCTACCTTCTTTTATAAATTTCAATTATAAACAAAACAAATCCCAGCATTAAAGGTGATTGACAGAAAGTAGGTAGGGACTGTATGAAGTTAGCACAGATGTCATAGGATGTTCCTATGATGGAATTAGCCTTTCTGTCAACACAGAACAGAATATTTAGTCTACCAGACAGAAAGAGAGGGTGAATATTTCTTCTACGGGACAGTAAGAGATAAAAAAGAAAGACAGAGGAAGAAAAGACAAACAGAGGCGCCACGGGACACACAGTCCCTGTCGTTGCCACAGGGCAAACGACGGACTTTTTAAATGAAAAATAGTAAAAACGAAGCTAAAGGTAAATAAATTAATGAATTAATAAAGAAATTAAATTGAACTAATTATTTAAATATAAATTAATAAGGATGTGACGTTTATAAAGTTACAAAATTAACATCTTGCAAACAATTAATTAAAAAAAAGCCTGAGAACATTCTAATATACTAGATAATAGTATATTTATTGAAAATAATTTCAAAAAATCATTTAAATGTCGTCTGAAGGATAAGTGGAGGCGTCTATGAAGTTAAAAAGATAATGGGGATTTGCCCATATCTAGTGCATTATAAAACTCGGAAATCAAATGCAGTTTCTACTCAACATTTATCCACAATCAATAATTATTGCACCGAGGAAAATACACTATTTTTAAGTTTCTGGGACACAGCAAATAATTTTACGCGACAGTCTACAATAAAAAGAATTATGTACAGTGGACAAATTTAGAATAACAACTATGATTTCGTCATGGAATTTCAACATTACGATCCCTTAAAAATGTTATAAATTCATGGTTTTATGAGGGGACATTTAATCTGGTACAATTTATATTTAGTTGTTATTCCGTTCCACAAATATTTGTTTAATCCGTTGTTAACATTATGGATGCAATAAAATCTTTATGACTAACCGTTTCGATATTTCGGTACACTTCTATACATTTTGTAATTAAAATTTTTACTAGAAAATGCGATTTGTAATATAACCGTGACAAAAATACAATCAAGGTTACAGGTAGAGTTCAAATTTCAATATTGCCAATATTGCTCATTTTTACTTCTCTAACAGTTAAGTTTTTTTGGTAAGCGCCATTTTTGGTATTGTGTATATCCTTTCCTCCAACGTAAGATGAGAAGCAGAACTTCTAATGTTGGCTGATAATAAAAGACATCGATTAATTAATCTTAGTCGAAGCAAGGTATAGTTTGATGTTGAAGTAAAATTGCAGACAGCGAGCTTAATATCATTGAATAATTTTGAAAGCCGGATATTTGAGGAGATTAATGCACAGCATTAATGATTGCACCCATTGAATTGAATGGAAAGACTATTACAAGAAACTGTTAACCACAATTCATTGGAAAAGAAAAAAGACAAAGACGAAGCAGAATAATAGATACTGAGGTGAGAAAGGCCATAAAAGCAATCAAAAATAAGAAAGCACCGGGACCTGGAGGCATCTCACCTGAGCTTATAAAGTACGGCTCAAAAAAATTACACCGGATAATAAAATGGATATTTCAGAAAGCCATAAATGGAGAACAGCTCCCAAAGGAATGGACGGAGGCATATATGACATCTATTTTTAACAAAGGAGATAGAAAACGATGCTAAAACTACAGAGGGTTAAGCGCAGTATCATCAATAGGCAGATTATATGGGAAGATACTGTGAGAAAAGATAGAGTAAGCGATAAAAGGATTGGAAGAAAGCGATTGGAAAAGAAAAAAACAAAAAATAGAGATATACATTTGTCATTTTTGACCTGAGAAAGGCGTATGACTGTACCAAGGTCAGAACTATGGGAGGCAATGTACAAATTAGAAATACAGACGGAACTTATAGAAGCTACAAAAGCTCTGTAAAAAGAAAATTAAGTGTGCATAAAAATGGGAACAAGAATCATAGGAGACTTCACCATAACAAAAAGGGCTCCTGCAGGATTGTTCCGCATCTTTGCGGACTATCTAGTAGTGATTGCACAAGACCAAGAGGACCTCAGTTATATGATAAAGAAACTACAACAAGAGTATACCAAGGCTGATCTAGATGTTAACCTCGCGAAAACAGAGTACCTATCTACAAGTGGAGAAGGCATAGAAGAATGGGTCACAAGAGAGAGATGGAAACACAACAGTATCTTGTTCGTTTCCTTCTTTTGAACTCATATTAAATAGAATTTTTAAGTCTTTTCGAACTTGAGAAGACTTAGAAACCCAGCTTGATATTTTTACCCAGATTTAGTTTTGTCTTTTTTACCTGAATGTGACGTAGTCCTGACATGCTAACGCATTTTTTATTTTTTTTTATTGAACAGTGAATATTATCTATGAACTAAATAACAGTGAAGTGATTTATTATTAATCTTTTAATTAAAATAGATATCTATATTCTGCCTAATAAAAAAATGTATTTTTTATGTGAACGAATTTCGAAATTTGGGATAAAGTATAATTTTATTTTCATATATTTCTCATTTATAATCTAATGCCATGATATAAAATGTTTGTTTCCTTACTATACGATTATAATTTTAATTTCGTATAAGCACTTTACATGTGTAATTAAATACTGTAAACACAAATTGTATACTTCTTTTCTGAGATAATGTAACTTTTTAACGTAGAGCCTTTTAATAACTTACAAAATAATAAAAGAATGGTTTTGTTTTAAATTTTTCATTTTATTTATTTTCTGAGCTCGTTTCCTTACGAGGATAAACTTTTAAGGAATGGCGCCCATTTCATTTTAATTTTATAGATAATACAAACCAAACATACACCCAAACTCTCCGACACGAACAAAAGGACCTAGATTTTTTGTATACTTCAGTAAATAGTTTGCTCAGATTACAAGTTTTCTTATAAAATTCTTAAGTAGCTGTACTAAAATTCTATGTCATAAAGATGGTGTTATCTATAATTTTCAAACGGCGTATCATTAAATACGGTAAAAAATAACCCAAAAGTGGCGTAATCACAACAGCATCAGTTCTTTAATAATTTTTCAGCTGAGTATTAATCTTCCATGCGGTATTCACACTCCTGTATTAAAATAATTGCTGTGAAAAGGTCATCCTAAGATCCAGTCATTGATTTTCATCCTTCGTTTAACTTGTGGCACACTATTCGCATTGGTTGATCGAGACGCAGATTTAAAAAAGTCCAATCGATACTAATTAAATAAAAACGAGATGATCGATCGACCGAGACGAACAAGTACAACAATCCGAATTGGTTTGTTGGTATAATTAACACAATTGAAGTATTTCACAGTATTTCACGTTATATACAAATTGTACAGATTTTTTATAGGAACTTATTTAGGAAATTTATATTTAAGTCATACCTTCTGCAGGATAAGGAAAACAATTAAAGAAAGCTTGAAAAAGAGTTTCCAAGATTAAAAACTGTAAGGTATACCTCTTTAGGACTGTTGGACATAACATAAAGCTACTTATGATAGGTTTTATTTATTTATTAAGCTTTATAAGGATATATAAATTAACATTATTTCAGTTCACATGTAGTCCATAACCTATTGTCATGTGTGGTTGTCATGTCACCGCTGTCACTTGTGGTTCCGTTTGCCACGTTGCCAGTGCAACGTTGCCAAGTATATCCGTACATGAAAACCATACATAACAAAAACCACATATATGTAAAGTGTACACACATCTTTTTACGATATTTTGGCGATCAAATCAAAGAGAAACTTTCTCATTTGATTAAGAAAATTTACTTTTCCATCAAAATAACACACATGTCTACAAACAAATTTGTGAATAAAGTAAAATCTATAACTTGCCTCTCGAAAATTAGTTAACTTATTACCGGACGTTTTCTTTTTAATTAGCAAACTTAACTTTTTCAATAATTAGTGAGAATTAATGGAATTATGTCGAAAATGTAAATGAATTAACTCCCATTTGCCTATAGGACAATAAACTCCCGTTAGTTTACTGTATTTTTGGAATCTATTCAACTAAACTCATTTTCTGTGTATTTATAAAAGTTAAATAACGTTTTGGAGGTATCAAAGTAGGCGACCGACAGGAAGTTGTCATCCATATACCACGACACTCATAAATTTTTATGATTCACCCTTTATTTATGATGAATATTTGAAGTATCCTCCAAGGGAGAAAATAGATTTCATTTTTTTTATTGCACAAATTTTAACATCTGTTGCGAATGTGAATTATGTGTACGAGTTTACCAATTCATTCAGAGAAAGACAAAACCCTAATTACGGAAAGAAATGACTAAAGACGAAAATATGATCTCATAAAATTTCATAGCTAATAAAATTTATAATGCACTGTGTAATTTCAAGAATCAGGTACTTAATATACTATAGTTTTCCTTGTTTCCTAATGCTTGTTTCTCATTCGCTTTGATATAGCTGTTTTCTACTAACAAAAACCAGTGATACATTATGAATGCACTAGTTTTCATGTATGAATCATATATTGATCAATGTATGTTGTAAAGTACATGTTAAAATAAGTTTAATTAAAAATTTTAAATCAAAAGACATGCGGATTTTAATGTTTAAATAAAATGTCTTTTAAATGTTGACCGTTTTGTTCCTGGCATTGCTCCATCTGGATCTTAAGCTAGCACAAAACTCGTTGACACATATTCACAGGAATGTTCCCAATAGAGTCGCGAATACATTGTTTTAACTGTGCTGTGGTTGCTGGGGGGTCAGTGTTTACCACACTCTTTAGCTACCCCCACAAAAAAAGTCCAGCGGAGTTAGATCAGGTGATCGTGGCGGAAAGGGGATATCACCGCTTAATGCGATGAATGTGCCTGGAAACAATTCTCTAACCGCGTTCATCGAAAGAATGGCTGTATGTGGTGTGGCACCATCTTGTTTGGAACCAGGTGCCGTCTTTTTATTATAACCCGAAAATTCTGTAGTTCGGGACGCAAAAAATTTCGTACCATGTCGACATACCGCTCGCTGGTTACACTTACATTGCGTTCATTTGGATCTTCAAGAAATATGGCCCAATTATTCCGTGTGTCAGATATGCCACGCTACACAGTCACTTTTTTCGAATAGAGTTGCTTCTGGTGTAATTGTCGTGGATTCTTATTACCCCAGTATCACAAATCCTGCTTATTGACGTTTCCATCTAAATGGAAGCGTGCTTTGTCACTGAAAATAATGTTCTCTACACCTCCATCATCCCAAAACTGGTTCATTATGGTTTCGCAAAAGATGTGCCTCTTTTCGTAGCTTCAAAAGTTGGGTTATCTGAATTTTATAAGGATGAAAGTGAAGATCTTGGTGTAAAATACGGTGCAAACTAGTGCGGGATAAATTTAGTTCCTGTGCATGTTTCCACCAAGTGATTTGCTAGGATTTTGTTTACAACTCGTTCGACCTGTGAATATTCGCAGGTGTTCTAACACATTTTGTCCGGCCAGAGAGAGGATTCTATTTCTCGCAGAACCAGTTTCAGGGAATTTATTCACCCACAATTTTACTATTGCATCAGCTATGCGGCGAATATTATAGTGTTCACAAAACCGACGACGAGCTATGGTGAATGAATCATCGTCTTTAAAGTATGCCTCTGGCATATAAGCGCGTTGTTTACTCGACCACTGGGCCATGGCTACTGACAAGTGACAATACTGACAATGACTTCTCTACAAATCTGCACGATTCTACGTGGCAACGGTAGTGGTACGACTTCATACAATTGCACAGAGTCGGCATAAGGCTCATTTGAAAACTAAATTTCATTATGGAACACCCTTTGCTACAAAGAACAATGCATCATCATTCAGCTTATCAATTTATCTACTTCTGGGCGTAAGCCTCTCTTATGTTTTCATGAATGCTTCATTTGCCTTCTTCTTCAACGGGTGCGTTATTGTGTTTTACAATATTTACTCAAATTATATATAATGAAGACGTCGCGTAATCCCCGGGCAATATATGGCGCATTATGGGAGTACGTTCTAAAGGAGGAGGAGACAAGTGAAGCCTCCTTTCTCAACGCCTTAAAATCGTAACACACCAGCGAATCCTTAACAACCCGCACTGAGGCAGCGTGGTAAGTTACGCCTCACAACCCTTAACATGAAAGACACACTTAAATCATGGTCCTCATTCTCTGTATACCCAAATAGCTTTGAACTGGATAGCCTTCGGGATAAATCCAGGACAGAGGATGCTTGTGACTAAATTCTACAGCGAACTATACAAAAAGCCCATGAAACACTTCAGGAAGGGATCAGTAACCAAGAAGATGTATCAGAAGCCCTTTCGGAAAAAGTAGAATCGACAGCTACAAAAATTAAAAGCGATAAAGCAGCTGGAATAGATGGCATAACAGTATAACTGTTTAAAAACTCAGGCAAAACAACCTGGAAAATCTCAGCAGGCATTTTTATTAACTGCCTAAGATCAAGATATATCCTACACCACTGGAATACAGCAGCATATGTAATTCTCATTCATAAGAAAGATAGCCAAGAACATATCAAAAACTACAATCCTAAAAGAATGCTTATTTTTCATAGGATGTTTAGCTAAAGCTGTAGTATTTGGAGTGTTGTTCGTGGTAGTATTTTTATGTTGAATAATTCGTGTATCTAAATACCGATGCGTCTGTCCACTATGTGATGAGTTACATTTTTTTCAATTTTACAAAACTTCTTATCACCATCGACTGTTAAACGATTCGGACAACCGAGTTCTGCTATGCTTATATTATTTAAACATCCTAAATAGCTACTACCTTGGTTTTACGATGTCACCTAAGGGTTAAATACACTATTAACTATTATATTTCTACATAAGAGACCTTGTGTCTCTCAGATAACACAGAAGGTTAATTTATTGTCAATTTGGGTGTCGAACAGTGTCACCAAAACCTGCAGCACTAAAAATAACAGGGACAACTCGCCGAAACAATCAAATTTGCATTATTTAAAAATTTAAAAGAGGTGTCGAAAACGTGTTTGATGATTTATTTAAGAAACCTTTTCGCTTTCAGGCCAAATGTAACGTATGCAAGGCTTGAACTTGGCCCCGCGAATCTAGTTTTATAATAAAACCGCGAGATTAACTAAACACGTCACTAAATAAGTAAATACGTATTTTAAATGGTTAGTATAGTATAATCCTAACATATTATTGCTTTTGAGTGGAAATAAAGAAAGAACCAAAATAAAAATCACTTGCACAGTGGTGTATACTAACCTAAATGTGAGCAACTGCTCAAATACTTACATCGGTCAGACTGGTAGAACTTTCAACAAACGTCTAACAGAGCATAAAAGGGCTTTCAATAGTAGAAAAACAGATTCACCTTGTAGATCATAATCATTCTTTTGATGACGAATTCAATTTTTTCACATACAAAATAAAGGTTGCGACAAAAGGTAGAAAACAGAAGTATCTGGCTATCGTTAGATGAACCTACCTCTATAACAAAGATTTGTTGCTAATTTTGAGTTCGGTGTAATAGGCGTTGAAGAAGAAAAGTATAGATCTTACCTACTTACTTTAAAACAATTAGAGAAGGTAAATCATTTAAGTATAGCAGCCATCGTCAATAACTGTCTTGGTCTTTTGTGGCCAAATGGCATTACGTATGAAATTTTGTTAGTCGTGGTAACAGATGTATATTTGTAAAACTATGAGTGGTTTACAGGTAATGTATCTTAGTATGATACATGTTACTTGTTTAGCGCTTGATCCCCATCGTGTTGCGGAATCAGTTGCAGTTTTATATCCACAAGTGAATACAGTTATTTCATGACAATAAAAAAGATATTTTTAAAGCCTTAAATGCATTATTATTCGAACCCTTCTTATCCCGAATTGTACACAAGAGACAATTTTCAAAATAGTCGTGAAAGAATATCATATCTAATATTCAAATCTATGATCTGGGTGTATCATGTCATGACCTACTTAAAACCATTTCAGATAATTAATAAACAACTAAATTTCGTGTCCACAGCGCATTGTTACATAACAAAAACAAAAGAAAGAACAAAAGAAATGCTGTACATTGTTCAAATGAATACTTCTGCTAACAAAAGACATCGTCGCGGTCCACTGTGTATATTTGTCGAGGTTAAATGTAACTTTTTATAGGTTTGCAACCATAATACCACTATTTGAGGATAATGTCAGAATAATTACGGTGAACGGGCCTCAAGAAAAAAGTTAATAAAGCTTAAACTGTCTAAATAATTCGTTGTTTCAGAAGACAAAAAAATTCCCAGCGAATTAAGATTAATGAATTAAGTTTGATAGAGAGAGAGTTTTTTGAATGGAAATTATTTTTCTGTCATTTATGGAATTTAATGAATTATATATCGACATGACAAGAAAAAGGATTGAAATTTGTCTTTTTAATTGCTTTCTGGTATAGAGTGTTAAAACAACAAAGAAAATAAAGAAAACCAGTTGGTTTAAACTCAAACGACTAATGAGGATAGGAATTAGAAACCTTCCTACTATTGACAATGAACAAGCTATAGAGGAAAAATCCCTAGGGCTCGAAAACATCATAAAAGAAGAACTAAGGAATAACACTACCTACTGAAGAAGAATATAAAAGTCACATTGGAAAGATTTAAAGATATTAAGAGGAAATAAACATGGGATAATAATCAGGGAAAAGAACAGAGCCAGAAGAACAAGAAATCAGGAAGATAAAATAGGATAAACCGACTGAATAGACAAGTCGAACAGGCACTAACAGAATATAGAAGCCAAAAGTGGGACAATTATGTAGAAGAAATGGAGGAAGGGGGCCAAAATATGCAAGAAATATGGAGGCTCCAAAGAAACGAATAGAAAAACCGAGAGAAAGAGAAAAGCCGAGATGATAAGAAGGACTCTTGAGAGAAAGTGTACACTAAATTATCACCTAGATGAAGACATAACTTTATCGAAGAAGTTGAGGAAGAAGCACTAGAAACACCCGAAGAGCAAGAAGAAATAATACATCTGTAATCACCAAAAAAAAAAATGAACTGATCAGAAAAAGTTCATTAAAGAAAGCAGCTGGTCCAGACGAAACTACTAACAAAGCTTCGAAGTATCTGCCTTCGAAATCAATTGTATATCTGACAAACATAGCAAAAGCAATACTCTGATACAGGCTTTTCCCAAACGGATGGAAGGTAGCCCATGTATTAATGATACCAAAGCCAGGAAAGAATCACAATTTTCGCAAAAAAAAGTCCGGTTAGCTTACTTTTAGAAGTCAGTAAGATAGTAGAGCAAGTTATCCAAGCCAGACTCCAATTAGAGACAGACAGACTAGTTAATTCCATCGTTTTAGTCGTTCGTTTTTTTATCTGTAGCCCGCAATTACAAAGCTATGCTTAAAATATTCTTATTATGCAGACGACGCAACATTGACAGCCCATATATAAATAAAAATAGTCAACAATAGATTCAGTACAAGAGAAAAATCATTTATTATTTCTTATATTACTTTTCCTTTACTTTTGTGTACACAAATACTATTACATTATAGTATAATAATTTTCAAGACGAGTTCGTCTCTGTTAGTAGGTCACGCTTAGTTGATCTTACAGAGATTTATCAATTAAACAAATTGCAATAATAATAATTATAACCCTCTTCGGAATAAAGCAAATATTATGTTAAATCGAAACAACCGATGCAGTCATTTGTATGATCTCATAAATCCGCGAGATCTATTCCAGCCATAATGTCAATTAGAAACAGCGCATTATTTGTTAAACAAATTAGATAGCGACTTGAACTATGACTCATGTCTAGCATCCAATAAAAAAGTCTTATATATTAATAGCACATTCTGCCATATAAAGGCCGGCACTTTTTGAACCAATGGATTCGTATGTAGGTGTGTAGAAGTAAAACGGTTGTGATGAGAATAATCGCAGTTTATTTCAAGAACCTGATTGACCGGAAACCGGCAATTTTATTTAGAAAAAACAATGAGTGGATCGTAAAAACCACGCGAATAATGAAAATCGACTAAAAAGAAATAGTTAAGCAAAAGATTTAATAGTTTATTATAGAACGAATAAAAAAAATCTGTCTAATTGTTGCTAGTTTATCTAAATTTTTTTCTCTGCTCACGGTCATTTTTCTTATAAAACCTGATACATCCGAGAAGAAACTTCAACGGTTTCTCAGTGGTATCGTGAGCCGAAATATCTCAATTCTTCCACCGCTGCTTTCCCACAAGTCTTCCAAATTGACATGACTTGCTGTATATGTTGAGAAGATGTATATGAAGAGCTCGAATTTCATCTATATTACTAGGGCGAGCATAGTCACTGCCCAAAGATTGCATATACATATTTGTATTTACTACTATTATATCCAGCATATTATTTATAAAAAAAAAAACCCAAATATCCTTAGTATTTTTTAAGTTGTGTTTAGTACCTCTTTTTGGTCCAGATAGCTGTTTGACAAGATTTCTCTTGGTAATTCTCATCCTTGTATTTGAGCGAGAAAACATATTCCACTTAGTACCGTCCTTTTTCATACAGTGTAGGTAAAATTTTAAGGTCGGTATGGTAAAATTTAACAGGATATCTAACGCAGATATAAAATCATATTTTCAACGAATTAGACAAAGATAACAATCATATTCCCCTTCGTCTCCCCTCCTAAAATCCTTTTAACACTCATTGGCCATTGCCCATTAGTGAGACGATTAGTTCCGATCAGATATTCTCTGGTTCCGATCCTAATATACCTAACAAACTAGAGGTGGGTCTTCTCGTTTTTTTAATTTTTATCGGAACCGTTTTTCGTAAACTGTAACTAGTTGATTGTTTACCAGTATTCAAATTAGCGAGTACACAAACATATTAGCTATTATCGTTTATGTGTATAAGTATTGAAATAAAAGAACCTAACGAAGGATATATTTATTGTAACTTGAAAAATAAATTAAATAATACAAATGGTACTTAAATAGTTACATTTACATTACACATTATTAAATCGCGAATCGTCTAAATTGACATTTAAAAACATAAGTTTTTCCACTTTTCTTGTTAATCGCGTTCTTCTTTTATTTAAAATTATACCATAATATAAATATATTTACAAGATAAATATTTGTTACATATACTAAACATATTATAAAATATAGTGGTTAAGTTACGATACACATGGCGATGGTTTTTTCACCACGGTAATGGACAGTTCCAATCTCCGTTCGAAATTGTTTGTGGTAATATATCATCAGACAATTACATGTCGACTTCTTTTATACCTCTCGATACAGGTGTATGTTTAGATGAGTCATGTCCAATTAATTCATCAAAAATACACCATGGACTTAAGTCATCTTTATCAGTTTCTTTTTCTTGGACTGATTGATTTTCAAGATTAACTAAACTTTTCGTTTCATCCATTTTCCATAGTTAAAGAACCAGCTTTTAAAAAGTTTGCAGGGTGGATTCCTGGATATAAACCGCCAACAAGAAAAACTTTGTCAGTTCATTACTTCAGGAATGTTATGTCAAAAGTGAGCAAATTATTAGATCGCAAGTTGTTAAAGAAGTAGAAAATATCTGTATTACTACTGACCTCTGGACATCTGGAGTAACTGAGAGTTACTTCGCATTAACAGGACAATATTTAACCGAAAATTTAGTATTCAAAACTTTTTTATTAGGCTGCTGCCATTTTTCTGGAAACCATAATCCAGAAAACAGCGATTACTGAAATTATTAATCAGTCGGGTCTAAAACGAAAAGTAAATTTTGCAGTAACTGATAATTCCTAAAATATGGTCAAAGCTATTAAATATGTTTGTTTTATGATGATTGTGATTTATGATGATGATTAAATTTATTGGTGGGGGACGCACTTAAATGCTGTCGTGTACAAATAGATAAAATAAAAAGTCCTTTTTTCGACAATTCTGCAAAAAAACACATTTCAAAAAAGTACCTTATCTTCAGAAAGGCTTTTAAAGTATTAATTACAACAGAACACAGTTCCCAAACGGCCAATCCAAGACGTGGAAACTAGGAAGAACTTCACCTATTACATGTTAAAAAGAATGACCGAGTTAGAAAGGCAACCCGTTCCACATTGGTATTAAATAATACAGACTTAGACTTAAACCTAATCTAAATAAAGAACACTGGATTATTTGTTCTCAACTTTCCCAAATTTTACGGCCGTTTAAAGAAATAACAAGTACAATGAGTGACCAAAAATACTTGAATGCTAGTTCAGTGATTGTTATGGTACGCTGCCTGCAAGAATCTTGCAATAAAATTTTAGCAAACGGCATACTTACATCCATAGTATATGACATAGTACAATTACTAATATCGGGTTTAGCAAAAAGATTTAGAGGGATAGAACAGAGTGGCACATTGACATGAGTGTGACATTTATGGATTCACGATTTAAAGTGCAGAACAAAACAAAAAGTTAAGAAGCTGGTTACTTCTATAATTAACGAACAAGAAGATTGTACTATTGAAAATCAACCAGTACAAGAAAAAGAAACCAATAAATATGACTTAAGTCCATGGTGTATTTTTGATCAATTAATTGGAGATGACTCATCTACACGTACACCTGCATGGAGAGTCCATTACAACGGTGGAAAAACCATCGCCATGTATATCCTAACTTAACCACTATATTCATAAAGTATTGTAAATGTGAACACATGTTCAAAATCTGGTTTAATTTAAATAAAAAAGAATACGGTTAACAAGAAGTAAAGTAGAAAAACTTATGTTTTTATGTCAATTTAGACTATTCGCGATTTAATAATAACGTGTAATGTAAATGTAAGTCCGATTTACTATTTGTATTGTTTAGTTTAGAACAGAATATTTAAAACAGAATATTTAAAAATTGGAGGAAATACCACAGATCTGAGGCTTGAAAACGCAGTCATAAAAGGCTGCAACCAGTATAAATATCTAGGAAGCATCATATCAGCAGATGGCAGAGTTAAGATAGATGTACAAAACCGAATAACCCAAGGAAAAAATGCATCCGAATACTGAATTCATTACTGTGGTCTAATAAAATAAGATGCATACCAAACTTCGCGTATACAGAGCAATTGTAGAACCAATACCACATATGGTGCCGAATGTTGGACGATGACAAAGAATGAACGAGATAAAGTAGACGTTGTGGAAATGGATTATCTTAGAAGGTCATGTCGAGTATCGAGAATGGAAAGAATCAGGAATGAGGAAATACGAAACCGTACAGGAATTAGAGATACTCTTTCAGATAGAATACAAGAAGGCAATTACAATGGTATGGTCACGTGATGAGAATGGAGGAGGAGCGGTGGCCAAAGAAAGCCTTAATGTATGTTCCGCCAGAAAGAAGGAAAAGGGGAAGACCACCAAATTCCTGGAGAAGAGAAATTACAAAAACAATGCAATCTAGAGGCTTAGAAGAGGGAGATTGGGAGATAGGAAAAGATGGAGGCTGAAATGCGAGAAGCGGCAATCGCCGTAGACCCCCGTTATATGATGATGATGATTGTTTAGTTTATTTTTCAAGTTATAATAAATATATCATTAGGTATTTCTTTCACTTCAAAAGATATACACATAAACGATAATAGCCGTTATGTTTATTTATGTAGGTACTATCTTACTTGAAACTACTTTTAAACAATCATAGTTACTTGTTTATGAAAATTAAAATTTTTAAATGCTTTTTAGCATTCAAAAAAATTTAAATTTTTTTGGAATCCTGAGAAAACTAACAAATATTTTTGAAAAATTTAAATGCAGAATGAAAGATTACATTATTACCGAGGGCCGAAGGTCCCTTAGAATAAACAAAAAGTTTTTTTAATGAGATATTTGAAATTAAAAATCACACTAAATTTTGTTTTTTTTTTCATCCCTATAACTTATTAAAATAAACATTATAGAAGTTTTCAGGACTTTCAGCTCTCGGTAATAATGTATTGTTTCATTCTGCGTTAAATTTTTTCAAAAATATTTATTATTTTTCTCAGATTCGAAAAAATGAATGCATTTAAAAAACTTTGGCCCGAAATTTTGCTCCTACGCTGTTAACGATAAACTAGCACGACCCACCTCTACTTCTCGTTACTCGATCTTTTGACCAGACGACAATCTAGACTAGACGTTGCCAAATAAATTAGTGTATGAATATTTTTTAATTTGGCGTTATTGTATGCATGTTTAATTGTTTATTATTTCATATTGGGAAATTATTTTGATATTTAGATTTTTAGTTCGGAAATCGTACTTAAAATACGAAACATTAATAAATTTTATTTATATAAAACGATTTCCGAAATGGAAATCAAAATGTTATATTACAATTATTGTAAAGAAAACTTGTGGCATATTCCGAATAAAAAAAAACAGTAACCTGCCATTTAAATCAATTTCGCCCAAATTTGATTGTCTTGAGCATTTTATCTTCTTGATAGAACATTGTTCAAATGCAAAAAAAGACAACAGGTCAAATAAAACCAATAATTTGGCAACGTTGAATTTCCCCTTTTTTAATATTTCCATTCGGCGATATAAAGGGCGTACCTAATATACCTCTCTCTTTTTAAACAGCTGTTTCTCACTCCATCTCACGTAAGGTCCATACCGACCATAAAATTTTTCCTACACTGTATAAAACCAATTTACGTCTATTCTCCGTAGAATGGTCGTCATCCTGGTACCGCAATCAGTTTCGTCTACTTCTTGTTCTGATTCGCTTCAACTTATTTCTTCCACCACATCTTGTTCGTCTCTACTTTTGTCGTCAACACTTTTCTCAGCTGCACTGTCGTCATCTAGGCATTCTTCCATTAGACTCTTTAGATCATCATTTGTTCTTTCTCGTAACTTATTTTTCTGAAAAAATGAATAATTGTTGATTCTTGTTTTAGTATACCTTGCGCAGACATGATTCTGTTAGAATATTATACTTAGAATTATAAGACCACATCATTACTAAGTAACTTTACTTATATTAACATATTTTTAGAACGTACTCACTTTTTTAGCGAAATAAGATTTCTGGAAAAAGTTAGAACACAAAAAGGCGCTCCCGAACTGACACTTCTAGCCGTGTCTTTGTACTGATGCTGAATCCGCCTGATGATGAATCGATCAATGCAGGAATCTAGAAAACAGTGTGATGTGAAAAAATTAAGCGAGTTATACACGAAGATTCAAAAATACGGAGTTTTAAGAGTCCGCACGCGCCCAATGGAAGGTTAAACAATTTCATGCAATTGCTCTAAAACGATCTTTTAATAATCACATTTTTTATCCATGTATTTTCTCTGGGTCGTTCTTTTGAAGTCTTCAAACGGATCTAGCTAGAAGTAGGTGGTGGCTAAATCTGAAGAATACGTTTAGTGTGGAAGGAGCTTAATTTATTCATGTATACTTCTCATCGATGGGACTGACTTATTCAAAAATTTTCTCTTCATTTGTTGCTACTTTTTCGCAATATCTTCTTTTCGCAATGACCGTGAACTTTCAATAATACTTTTATACGATATTTCTTGGTTTATTAAAACATTGTAATGGTAAACTTATACTAATTTGCCTTTTTTATTATTTACTTGACTGCCCGTAGTTGGTTTGTTGTTCTGTGATTCTTCCTGAATCCTTCTTGCTCCTTTAGTCTTCTTGCTCCAAATTAGTCCATTAATTTGTAATCTCACATTAATCCTAATTTTCCAAATTTGTATGGTTTCACTGTGTATAATTGCGAAACATATCGATTAGTAGCTTAATTACAGTTGGTTCAACTTCATGCAAACTATAGATTGCCTAATATGTATTGAGGAAATGCCTGCAATCCAATTTCAAAAGTCAAAGGTTAAATAGGTATAAATTTAGCTTCGGGACTAGTTTGGGACGCAGTCTATTATAAACTTTTACCCCAACAACAACTATAGTGTAATAATTAAGTAGCTGTCAACAAAACGATATTTTACTCCACGACTTCATTATTTTATTGTTAACATCGTCGATCGAGAAGAATCGGGCACAGCGAATTAGAAACAATTCGAAATTATAATCATATTCGAATTTGTCCAGTATTTGTTATTATTCTCATCTTATCAATCTATAATTTTCCAGATATTCTAGATCATCTTTTTATATATCAGTGTTTTGCATACAGGAAAATTTCAAACTGTTATTACATGTATATGTTATACGTTTATGTTCAAAAAACTTGACCAAATTTTTCTTTTTCAGGTAAGAATCGACTTCCATGTCACAAACAAATGATTATCACTAAGAGTGACTGTAAGTATACCATACATTTACATGATTGTGTGTAGCAATACTATTACAATAGTTTCTAAATATCAGTGGTACCTCATCACGGTAGTGATGGTGTGTCACTGTCACTTAGGGGATAACATTTTAATTGTTTTACGATACTTTTGCTATAATAATTATTATAGTGCTCTGGATCAATTGAATCACTGAATAGAATCGGTTCAGACTCGTAAATCGGTGAATTTAATAAACTCTTTCTATATAAATACCTTTTCTCAGCTTGCACGCATCCACTCTTTGTTGTAAGCCTATTCCAACTCATTTCACATCTCTCTATTTAGGACCTAATCAATTTTTTGTCTTTATCTTGGTTTAATTGATCTGTTGGATTCTTAGTCCAATTCTTTCCAATTCTTTTATATTCTCTAGGACAGCAAACCAATGATATTGGTGCCCACCTATCCAAAGGTTGTCATCTGTTGGTGTGTGTTGGTTTTTTGTATATTTTTTAATTACATATCTTGTATCCTCCTTTGAAATTAACACATCCAGAAATGGTAACTAGCTATTGTTTTTTTTTTCTTAATGAATCTGATTGGTTTTTGGTATTCCCATGTATAAAATATTCAGTGGTAACATATAGCTGATTCTGTGTGCAATAGCTATCAAATAAACGCAAATTTTGATAAAAACGTTCTGTTATGTCGCATTCACTTCAATATCCTTTAGCGAACATGCTTTAATTCCTAAAAAATACATCTCTACAATTAACCACAAACAATCCAACAAAAGAACCGAATTTATGTAAATTTGATGCAGCGAAAATTTCTCACATTTTTGCACCGGGTGAGGTCAATTCCTTTTTTCGGTACCAACTTCAATTTCACATCCTGTATCGTCATTATCGGCGAATTCTTCGGCCCGTCGTCCATTTTTTTCGAGATACTACTAACCGACACTTGCTTTTCTCAGAGACTTGCTCGTGAATGGATGGCCTAATATGGATTTCAAAATCATCATCGATTCTTGGCCGGACCTGTCGCGGAATGTCTCTTTGTAAATGCCAAAAAAAATCGTGGTTTGATTAGCAAGTGGTGTATATATATATATATATATATATTATATATATATATATATATAAATATATATATATATATATATATACAGTGGTGAGTGCGATATCACCAGGCTTTTTAACGTAAGAGATAGAAAACACAGTTACCTTGTGAAAAAAAGGAGATGAAAACTCGTAGAGGTGGAAATCAATCGATAGAAACCTATAATTTACATTACATTGCATTACCACCATCGACAGTCTCACACCTTTAGACGTTAGACGTGGCTATTTGACTTCAGTCATAAATATACGGTTACCCTCAAAAGATTTTATTTTAATAATTTCTGATGTTAGAATAAATACTTGAATAAATTAAGATATGTTATAGTAAAAAACATTCATTAGTAGCGATTTTAAATTATAAATCTTTAAATTTAATAACTCAACTGAAAAATATTTGACTAAAATAAAGGTAGGTATGTTTTGTCTGGAAACACTTAGTGTATGTGAGATTGGTGTAGTGGTTAGGGACGTTGTCTATTGACGAGAAAATTGGGTTTCAATTCCACACCAAGGATAAAATTTTTGTTTTATCAATAAAAAAATAATAGAAAATATGATACATATTAGGTAACAAATTTTCGAAAAAACTCATTATTTACAATTTATTTTTATTCCAATGTTATAAAACGGAAATACAAAATGATTCAAATTCAATTCATACAGTCTTCAGTTGTGAATGCAAAATAATCCGGTGAAGACTGTTTATATCAAATCCATCACTAAATTCTCAATGTTAATATCAATTCCTCTGTACAGATAATGATTTTCAAAACAATTGACAACATTGGAATGGATGCGCGAAGCAAAGCCTTTAAGCCATCAAATAATAAACATATCGAGAAGTGTTTTTGCACGGTAAAGAGAAACTTTTTATTGAAAAAACAATTCGTGAAAATGGTTTTTACGGTCGAGGAAAAAGTACAAATTGTTGTCTGGCATGTGAATGGATTCTCAGACAAACATGATTAGACAACAATTTGTAAAATATGTTTCCAAATAGGCGGCTCCATCACGATCAACAATTCAATCTATTATACGTAATTTTTTTACTTATGGATCCGTGTTCGCTCCCAAGAGGAGTTCGTAGGTCGAAGGGAGGTAAATCCGATTTGGAACTAAGAGACACTTTGATTTGTGCAAGTATTGAGCAAATCCTACCCAATCACATCTCGTCTCGGAGAACAATATGAAATTTCAAGATTTAAAGTTGGTAAAATTTTGAAAAGGCATGGATACCGACCCTATAAACTTCATAAATCCAACGAACAATTCCCTGGGGATCAATTAGACGTTTAGAATTTTGTCAAACTGCAATGGAAATGTCACATCAAGATGAACATTTTTTAGAGAACGTCTTGTTCACCGATGAATGTACGTTTTTCATTGCATGTCCGTCACAATTCAATGAATGCTTGGTATTAGTCCGAGGAAATCCTCGTCAGATTTATGTTGCTCGTACCCAGCGTCCTCAAAAAGTAAATGTTTGGGGAGGCATATAGGGACTCATGTCATTGGTCCATTTTTTATAGACGGTATGTTGAACTGGGCGGAAATACTTGGAACTTCTGCAAAATCAAATTGTCTCAGCCCTTCGTAATTTACCAATTCCTTTCGATTCCATATGGTTTCAACACGATGGTTGTCCTGCACATAATTCTCGCATCGTCAGTGAATATCTCAGTGCGACTTTTCTAATCGATTGATTAGTGGACACGGGAATATTTTTGGCCTGCAAGATCACCTGATCTTGCACCTTATGATTTTTTTATGATGGGGATATATCAAGTCCAAACTATATGGAATTGAAGCGGATTAGCCTAATTCTCTCCAAGAATTAAGAGAAAAGATCTTTGATTCAATGAGAGGTATTAGTCCAGAAACATTAACTAATGTTAGACGAAACTTTATATAATATATTGGGTTATTGTTCTGCTGCTAATGGAGGCTTATTTGAACATTTTTTGTAAATACATTTCATTAGAATAAAATACGTTTATTAGAATATTTTTATAGAATTTCTGTTTATTTAAACATTTTTTGTATAGTACATTTATTTAGAAGTTCTTTTATGTTTGAAAGATATTTTTACTTTATTTAGAAAGTACATTGTTTTTTCAATAAGAATTTTCATGTTTTACTATAAACACTTCTATATAAAGACTGAAATAAATGTTTTATGATTTAAAGCAACACGGTATAATATCTGCATAATTTCAAATTTTTAAAAAAGTAAAAACTTTTTTGTAGGATTTGAACCCTAACCGCCTGCATGAGTACATCGTGCCTTCAGCACTGATCTATCAGACTTTTTATAATTCTTTAGTGACAGTTTGGGTTATTATTCTGCTGCTAATGAAGGTTTATTTGAACATATTGTAAATACGTTTATTTAACAATATTTTTTATTTTTGTAAAATTTTTACTTATTTAAACATTCTTTAATTTTGAAGAATTTTACTTTAGTTTCGAAAGTACGACGACACTATTTTTTCAATAAGATATTTAGTTTTAACTTTAAACACGTCATATACTAAGTAACGACTGACATAAATGTTTAGTGATTCAAGCAAACGCTCTCTGCAAAATTTCAAATTATTAAAAAAAAGAAAAAGAAAACCTCATGTAGGTTTTGAAACTCTAATCATCTGCGTCGCCAGAGTCGAATTCTTACCACTAATCCACGAAGGATTGCTAATTATTCTGTGACAAGAGTGTAATGAAACTCCTCAATATCATAGTAGAA
This sequence comes from Diabrotica balteata, assembly GCA_918026665.1. NCBI lineage: Eukaryota > Metazoa > Arthropoda > Insecta > Coleoptera > Chrysomelidae > Diabrotica > Diabrotica balteata. The sequence continues at coordinate 146,065,206 of OU898281.1, forward strand.
ATTATTTTTGGTTAATAAATTTTAAAAACTTTAGAAATAAATAATCCACTATTAATTAAAATTATTTTATTCACATTAGTAGCAGGTAGATACATTTTACGATCCGGTAAAGGTTAGGTACTACTTCAGGATCGCGACCCTGCCTATGCGAGCCGTGGCTCACTCTCAATCCCTTTAAACCGAGAGGGTACCACGTCCCAACCTATCATCCTTGTCGATGACGCCAAATTCCCTAGCCCATCCTACATATCCTTCTACCAAACCCGCACAGGCCAGCGTGGTAGAGAAACGGCCAGGAACCCCGTAAAATGAGAAAGAAGAAAAATGCAAGGCCCTCAGTCTCCGGCTAGTCCCTTGAAAACAGGCTATGGTAGCAGTCCTGTATTAGAGGGACAGAGGTGCTAAGAATCACCGGAGTCAACCAGGCTACCTTCATAAACGACAACGCAAAGAATATGGTTTATGCAACATACAACACAAGAACATTGATGGAGGACGAAAAACTAGTTGAACTGGAAAACGAGCTGATCATATAAAATGGATATACTTGGATTGTCCGAAGTACGGCGAAAGGTGAAGAACAAATGGTACTTCCGTCGGGAAACCTATTGCATTATCGAGGAGAGTCTTCCAATGGTGGCGTAGAATTTATGTAAATAAAAAACACACAAAAATATACTCACAATTAAAAGCATAAGTGATAAGTTATATATCTTATCTACAAAGTAAACCAAAAAATTCGGTTAAAGATCATCCAGTATATGCACCTACTAGTACCCATACAGATGAAGAATAAATGGTTCTACGATGACGTTAACACTGCCATACAAGAGACAAACACCAACTTTACTATACTGATGGAGACATAAACGCCAAAATAGGCCACAAGCAAGATATTCGGAGTTTGTAATTGGACCTCACGATATGCGATAGAAACAAAGGGTCAAACTCTCATAAATTTCTTCTGCAACACAGCTATATGTCATGAATACGCACTTTAAAAAAAGCGACAAAGAAAGTGGACTTGGCAATCACCAAATGTTTAAACAAGAACGAAATTGATTTTATATTTACTAACAAAAGAGACGCTGTTCAAGACGTAACTGTATTAAATCAATTTTCAACTGAAGTGACCATAGAATGGTTAGGGCAAGATAGTCTTAAACATACAGAAGAAAGAAGACATATGTAACAAGACTAATAATGTTACATTCACTGCGATTACTAACACCAGGCATACCAGAAGAAATAGAGAGAAATCTACAGAAAGACCTGCAAGATGAAACCATATTGAACAGCTAAACGAAAAATTGGTAGAAGCCCTGAAGAAGTCACAGAAAAGTGCCAAGCCAAGCACTCAACAAAAAATGAAAAACTCACAGAAGACACAAGAAACCTAATACAAAAAAGAAGGAAATGAAAGAAAAGCATACAACGAACATTGCAGAGCTAAAATTTAAACAAAACCATTTCAAAAGCCATTAGAAAGACATAAGGAACTTTAACACTAAGAAATAACTGATACCGTAGAACAAAACAAAAGCCTAAAAGTTCTAAAACGAAAGTTGAAAATAGAGCGAGGAATATTTATAATTAAAAAATAATCAAGGACATGTCATACATGAACAACAAGAGATACTAAAAATCATCGAAGATACTATAGAACATTATATATCGAGATGATCACATTCCCGAAGTAGAAATTCCAGCAATACTAAATCAAGGGTCAAGGAACTTCCAGATATAACCGAAGAGGAAATTAAGTCAGCATTAAAAGGTATGAAGAACAACAAAACACCTGGAGAAGATGCATTGTAAGTGAAATGATAAAACTAGGAGGCGAATGCGTCATAAAGCTTTAAAAACCCTTTATAATGCCTGCCTCTTTGAAGGAAATACGCCAGAAAAATGGAATAAATGCCATTATGATAATATTGCATAAAAAAGGAGATGTAACAGAAATTGGCAACTACAGAACCTATCAACTTATTATCTCATTTATATAAACCTCTTTATGAGAATAATTACTAACAGACTGGACCTAAGCTAGATTTTCATCAACCTCTAGAGCAGCCGATTTAGGAGTCTTTGGAACAAATGACCACCTACAAGTAATAAAATCCTTGATAGAGAAAGTTATAGAAATACAACAGCCATTGATATTAATATTTGTAGACTTTAAGCATTTGACTCAGTTCAGCATAGCTCCATGTTAAGAGCTCTTACAGAGTGCAGTATTGACCATAGTACACAACTCTCTTCGAAATATATATGATAGCGCAACAGCTGCTGTAAAAATGTACTATGTGACACAGACACATTTCCCTTGAGAAAGGTATTAGCAAGAACACTATCTCTCCTAAACTATTCACCGCCCTATTACAGAGTGCTATGAGAAAAATAATTGGGAAATATTGATTAAATATAAATGGAATTTTTGAACAACTTGAGGTTTGCAGACGACATAGTCCTTATTGCAGATCAGTAGATCATGCATGCCAACTTCTTCAAGACCTCAGAGCTCTTGTGCACGAGTTGCCTTAAAATTAATTTTTCCAAAACACAATACATGACCAACCTGGTACTGCAAAAAACATTTCCACTAATGGCACGCAAATTGAACAAGTGTATTCATATAAGTATCTGGCCACGAGATTAAATTGGGAAGAGACAATCAAACAACAGAGTTAAAAAGGAGAATAGGACTGGCATGGCACTTACGAAAACTGAGGAAGTCTTTAAATCACTATTCCCATTGCTTGAAGAGAAAAGTTTTTGATCAGTGTTACTTCCATTCTGACATATGAGCAAAACATTGACACTTACCAGAAAAGTAATTAATAAGATACAAGTGCACAGAGAGCGATGGAGAGGTCAATGTTGGCGTATCACTCAGGACAAGTTTCGAGTCAGATAGTAAGGAAAAAACTGGTGTACGGACGCAGTTGAAAGAATTACAACCCTGAAATGGAACTGGGCAGACATGTTGCTTAGGGTCAGAGATGAAGATGGACTAAGAAAATTTTAGAGTGGAGGCCTAGACACGATGCTTATCGTAGTCGAGGACGTCCTCCAACAAGGTGGTCGGACGATTTAAAGCGCATCCAGTCTAACTGGATTCAAGTTGCTCAAGATCGGATGCAATGAATTATTTACGGGAGGCCTAGGTTCAGCAGTGGACGCAAAATGGCTAATGATGATGATGATGATGATTCACATTTTTTGCTTTATTGTGGTCAATCAGTTTTTACTTTTATCTAAATTTAAAAAATGGAAATACGTCACACATACGACGTCAAACTGTCAAACATAATAATTATGACCGAGTGATTTAGATCGAAGGTAACGCTCTAAAGGTGTGAGACTATCGATAGTCGTATGTAATGTAATGTAAATTATAGGTTTCTAATCGATTATTTCCCACCTCTACGAGTTTCATCTCCTTTTATTTCACAAGGTAACTGTGTTTTCTATCTCTTACGTTAAAAAGCCGGTTGATATCGCACTCACCACTGTATATATATATAGATTATATATATATATATATATATTATATATATATATATATATATATATTATAATATATATAATTATGTTTCTTGGGATATCAATCAACGTTTCGGCAGGAAACCCTTGCCTTTGTCAAGATTCAAAACGTAAAACGGGACACGGACCTAAACGAACTGAATGAGTTCATAAGATGATAGAACGAATTCAAAATTATAACTATTTGGGGGCAAACATTAATGAAACAAACGATTATACCAAAGAGTTAGAATAGAAAAGACTAGAAGTGCATTCAATAATATGAAACAAATATTATGTTGTAGGGACCTCAGCCTAAATCTTAGAAACTGAGTACTAAAGTGTTATGTATTTTCTGTTCTTTTCTATGGTGTGGAGACATGGACTTTAAATAAACAATGTCTCAATAAATTGGAAGCATTTGAAATGTGGACCTATCAAAGAATGCTGAGAATCTCCTGGACAGACAAAATAACCAATGAAGAAGTACTAATAAGAATAGAGAACAGAGAGATACTGTAACACGCGGTGACAGATATGAAATGTCCTGGCTGAGAAACCTAAGAAAATGGTTTGGATGCAGCTCAACTGAACTCTTTCGGCATGTAGTGTCAAAAGAATAGCAGTGATGATTGCCAACCTTCGTCGCAGAGATGGCTCGTAAAGAAGAAAGAAGATGTGTCCACCTGGACCACTTGGCTATCTAGTCGACTACTTTTATAATAAAGTACTAAATACAAGAATATTTTTTTAAAAATATTTATATAAAATTATTAAATCACCATGATTACAAGATACCTCCGTGTCATACACCTCTTCTAATTTTGAATTTTTAGCATTAGCTATATTAGGCGTATAAAGTAATGTCGAAGTTCTTAAGTTTATTGCCTGGACATTTTTTTTTCTAAATTAATTATTTTATATCTTACACGATTTATGACATTTTTTTACTAATTAACACTGATATTTTAGCCGCCCAAGCCGTCCACCATCACCTACGTTAACCATTTATAAACAATTTTTATCTCAAACATGTAGAGGGTGGGTGGTGTTATACCATTAAGTTAAAATAATGTTTCTATCTAAATCACGTATAAAAAATAAATCGACAATTTCGCTAATCCTCTTTTTTAAAAACTGACAAATTTGGGCAGGACCGAACGATTATAGTGGGCGAGTAAAAACGACATTTGATGATTCACTTGCAACAACAAACAGCTTTTTTATTCGTTTCGGAACGATGGTCTGTAGTTAACCTTCAGCTGGTAATTAGCGATGAAAATCGAAGAAGTTGCTGTCGACGACAACAACAAAGAAAAAAAAACGAAACTAGTTCAGTATGAACAATAAGTGTATTCGTGTGTTAAGGTGAAGAACCCGTTATTGAGAATTAGATTTGTTCTTGAAGGACGTGTTCAAAGAATGGCAGATATATATGTATACATATAAATACACTCACATAATGAATAAACGAGAAAATCATTGTTATTACGTATCTAATGAACTAACGAGGAAAATAATATATCTGCAACATAGAAAGTAATAACCAATAGTCTTGAATGTTTAAATGATATATATTTAAAAGAACAAAGTGTTTCAATTTAAATATTTATTTGGTTCATAGCGAATGCCCTCTGGTTCCCTGTTTTCATAGTTTTCTTTCTATTTAGTTGCTGAAATATGCTTCACTCATTGCTTTGGCCCTACTTTGTTAGATATCTCTTAGTAGGTGTCCTTTTTTTCTTCCTGCCTTTCTTAGTGGTAGAACCCCTAAGAACGAAATTGACCATTCTAACCAAAAAGATTGCTGATAAAAGATGTCAGTGTAATAAATAAATTTCAAACCAGGCAGCAATCATAGACTTCTCAGGGAAAAAATTGTTCTAGATCTGAAACTAGAAAAAATAAAATGAATTATAGCTCCTCGACGAAAGAGCTGTCGATTTGGTCGAAGAAAATATCGAAGAAATCGAAGACCAGCAACAACAAAATGAACATAGTAAACTGGCTGATAAAACCGAAATAATGCCAAAACAAAGAAGGGAAGTAAAAGTAAGTAGCAACATACAGAGAATACATAACCAGAACTGTATAGACAATAAGGAAAAGTATTAAGAAAGATATACAAAAATAGAATGAAAGACTGGAGGAAAGTGCAGTCGAAAACAGAAAAAATTAAGAATACAAGAAAATCATTAATCATTGGAAATACGCAATTCGTTCGTCTAACAAAAAAAAAACACCAGAATTACAGACATAAATGAATATACTAAATAATTACAAAATTCTACAGTGAACTATACAACGCCCCTGAAACATTGAAGAAGCAATCAGTAACCAAGAAGATGTACGAGAAGTCCTTCTGGAAGAAGTAGAATCGACGATTATAAAAATGAAAAGCGACAAAGCAGCTGGAATAGATGGCATAACAGTAGAACTGCTTAATTCATCATCATCCAGCGAATTTTCACATCCATTGTTGGATATAGGCCTCCTCCAAACGTCCTCCAGTTCTCTCTATCTCTAGCTGCTGCAATCCAGTTTGTTTCTATCTCTCCTTAGTCGTCATCCATCGGTGGGTGGTCTGCCTCGACTTCGCTTGTCGCTCTTGTCTCCCTCAAATCTCTCGTCCATCTCGTCCATTCTAAACTGTCCTGCTTATTACTGGAAAAAACCTGAAAACCTTATCAGGCATATTTACGAACTGACTAAGATCAAGATGCATATCAGACCACTGGAATATAGCAAACATAATTATCATTCATAAGAAAGGTAACAAAAACTACAGAACTATAAGTCTACTACCAATCATATACAAGATATTCACCAAAGATCATCAACAACATATTAACAAATGCACTAGATACTGCATCAACCAAAAAAATAAGCTTGCTTCAGAAGCGGATTCAGTACCCTAGACAATATCCATCATCATCATCATCATCATTGGCTCCACAACCCATAGTGGGTCTTGGCCTGCTCAAGGATAAGTCTCCATTCTCTCATATTCTTCGCCTTGGCTTTCCAGTTGCGTACTCCCAACATTCTCAAGTCGTCCTCCACCTAATCCTTAAATCGTGCTCTGGGTCTGCCTCTGCTTCTCACTCCATCTATTCTTTGGTTATAAATATGTTTTCGCAGCTCCATCTCATTAATTCTCTCTATGTGACCTAACCACCGCAGCCGGTTTATTTGATACACCTAATAATATCAGGTTTGTCATACAGGCGGTAAAGTTCGAACTTATAGCGTCTACGCCATAATCCGCCCTCCTTGGACGGATGTATCCGTTTGTTAATTTCTGCACTTACTGCATTATTCTGATTAATTTGTGAGCCTAGGTACATAAACTCTCTTATTCTATATTGCGGTTATTTCGGTTGTGCTGCTGTATATAATTTTGTATATACAAAATGCTAGTAATTGTACACTGCGATTAATAATAGTTCCTCTGCTTGTTATTTCAAATTCTTTTATCGCTTTCCTCTAGTGCAATATTGAATAGATGCATGCTAGGCTGTCTCCTTGTCTAAGTCCTCCTCTGAGACTGGAAACAGAAACATTCTGGAAACTCCGTTCTGCACTTTAACTTTACACTCGACTCTTGAGAGAGTCGCTTTCACCAAATTTACTAGTGTACTGGTATGCTGAATTCTATCAGGCTTGTACAGTGATTTTCTTTCAACACAATCATAGGCACATCTAAAATCAATAAACAGGTGATGAGTATCAATGTTATACTTATATATTTTTTTCAGAGCTTGCCTTAGAAAGAATATTTGATCGGTCGTTGATCTTTCTTTGCGAACCCCACACTGATATTTACCTATTATGCTCCTATATGATATGCCAATATTTTGTATGTTACGTTTAGGAGGGTTATTCCTCTATAGTTGTCACATATTGTTTGATCTCCTTTCTGTGGATAGGTACAATTATACCTACTACCTAAACATGTCAGGTTTTTTTGTCACGCTTTAAAAGATCTGAAGGAATCCAATCTGCCCCAGTTGCTTTGTTTTCTTTCAATTTCTGTATAGCTTGGATGACTTCTACCTCTGTTGGGATGTTATCTTTCTCTCTTTCATCGTCAATATCCTCAAGTTGGATTTCTGATTCGTGAGCCCTGTCTCACTTCTTATATTTAACTTTTCCTCGAAGTTTTCTGTCCATCTTTCTAGTATCTGGTCCTGATCACCAATGATCTTCCCTGTTCTATTTCTAACGATTGATAATCTAGTTTGAATTCTTTGCTGTTATGCTCTGGTAGAATTTTCGCGTTTCTTCGCTTGTGCCTTATAGTTCTCTAGTTCTTTTAGTTGGCCCTCTATATGCTCTTTCTTCTTTTTTAAGTATTCGTTTTCTTCTCGTCTCCTCTGCCTATACTTTTCCTCTGTTTGTCTCTTTCTTCGCCCTTAGAATCTTTATATGCCTGATTTTTTCTTTGCATTACTTGTGCGCATTCGTCATCGTACCAGTCAGACCTTCATTTTTTTACGTTTTTGCTTTCCGATAACTTCAGTTGCCACTTCTTCCAATATGGCTGTACACATGCCTCCAATAGTTGTTAATATCTTCAACTATAACATCCGTGCAGCCTTCCAGCTTGCTTTCGAATCTATTAGCTATCTCAGGATTCTTCAACGCTTCTGTCAATGTAAAAAACAAAATTAGATACCATCCTGACTGTTTTTATTTTACCCACTCATGCATTTCTCAGTTGTGACAGCCTTATATTTATGACAAATTATTTGTGACAAATATTTATTCTTAAGTATCTTCAAAAGTTGCTTGGTCAAATTGTGGCAAACGCTTTTGTTACATACACTGAGTATATAAAGTACTATAGATATGTTTTACGAAATTACTGTTGTTCTTCACATCTTCTTTAGGCAAGTAGGAGGCAGGTATGTTGACATTTTGTATCGAGCACTCGGATTGTCGATCTTTATCTTTATCTATTTTGGACTACTGGGGAAGATTTGTGTAGATCATAACTAGTTATTCCTTTGGCGTGCTCCCATTCTGTGGGAGATGTTCCTCGCGGTCGTTTGCCATCCATTTTACTCTCGATGGTACTTTTTTCTAGGCATTCTATTCTTCTTGCTTTGCCATGCCATATTAACCGGGTGATTTCTTATTTTTTAGTGTCGCACAGAATATTACACTTTCTCTCTTGGAATTCAAGGTTTTATCTCTATCTGACTAGAATCTAGATTTTCATTCACGAGCCCATCAGTATCATTCAACAATTTTTCGCAGTATTGTCTACATAATTCAACAATACTGTTGACATCTATTATTGTTTTTCCATCATTCATTATACTTTGTGTTTGTGATTTGAATTCTTTGGACACTGCTTTGCGATTTTTGCCTTAAATGAAGGATAACTGAGGTACTGGATATGAATTTCCTATATTGCAACTTCTTTAAATTGAGTTTGGCTCCTTTGTTGACTGGCTCTAAATGCAAAATGCCTGCCAGTCTATAAAATTAATAAGTATGCAGATACTTTAATACACGCTGTCCTGCATAGTTCGGGATGGGATATCATGCGGAAAGCTCTTGTACCCAGGACGTTCACGTGACAAGCATTCTGCCGATTTAAAGCCTCTATAGAGCATCAGCGTGTTATCAGGGGTGGAAGATGGTGTGGAACATTGGGGCGGGTTAAAGAGGTTCGTGATTACACGAGCTAATCCTCCTTGCTCCATTGAATTCTAGCACCCGAATGTAATTGTTAGGGGTGTGCATAGTGTGCAAGTCTCACATGCTGTGTTCAATACTATTGCTTGTTTGCAGATAAGAATTTTTAAAGTATCCATGATAATCTAACATGCTTCAAAAGTCCCAAACATAAATTACTTCTTATCGTGAATGTTAACGCTACAAATCGAAATGTCTGCGACGATTCATTGCGTGCACTAAAATAATTTTTAGAATATTCGAAGGCAACAACATCCTAAATGAACCAACAGTATAAAACTGCTATCAACAGCTGTTTGGTAATTCTGATAAGAATTAATTGTCAACATAGTACAGCTTAATTGGACGATAAGATACTTAATAGGAAGTCGTCGAAGGAAATTCACAAATATTGCTTTAAGGTATACTTCAAGTGTTTACAAAAGATAATAGACTTGCAGTCTGGTGAAAGCTATATAGTATTATTAAACGGGAAATTGTTTACTACGAATATTGTTGCATTGATACTAAAATATGGGTGTCCCAAAACTTACTCAAGATTTGAATTGAATAGAAAACACTGTTTTTTTTTCTTTATATTGCAATTTTTTTCTAGAATAGAGTTGTGTATGGAATAGCACATCAGGCAAATGACCTTCACGGCTTTGCTGTTATATACGCACTCTTTTGTTGAAATTTCCCGTGACCATTTTGCATACATGTGGCTGAATTTTGTTGATGCAGCGTGGAATTTCCTCTATCCAGGCACGGGTGGTTGTAAGCTTGATGGCATAAATCATTGACTTCAAATAACCAATAAAAATAACTCAAATGGTGTTAAATCACGGTATCTAGGGGGCTAAATCTTAAGAATTTTCTATGCTTTTTCAGTAAAATTGTGTCACTTGTCCATATAATTTACCGGTCTTCACCTTCAGTATTTAGTATTAAATAGCGATCTTACATTGTTTATATATTGTTTATAAGTAAAAATAAGTTTATTGCATATTTTTATCACAAAATTTGCCAAAAGTAGTTACCTTTTTGTTAGATATCAACAAGGGTCACGGAAAAATCGTTAGTTACCAGGTCTAATGCAGTAATTTAATTATTTCACGGGCTGTACCGTCTTGTTGAAACCACATGTCGTCCACATCGATATCATCAACTTTAGGCAGAAAGAACCCTGTTATAGTGTTGCGATATCGAACACCAGTAACAGTCACTGCCTGAACAACCTTATTTTCAAAGAAGTATGGTCCAATGATGTCTCCAGCCAAAATCCGCACCAAACAGTGACATGTTGTGGATGCATTTATTTTTCGACAGTCGCATGTATGTTCTCATCACCCCAAATGCGGCAATTTTGACGATTGACAAAGTAAAAATGTCCTTCATCGCCTTTGCTTTTGCAGGAGCTTTTGCTCGAAAAATCAGCATCCGCTTCTTCGCTATACTTGGTCATTAGGCTTCAGTTCAACTTTGTGAGCATGGAGGTGTAGACCTTTCAGTATACGCTGTGGATATATAGAAGATTTTGAAATACCTTGGATAGACAAAGACAAATAGTGTAGTTCTTCGATGAATGATCAAAGAACGGGAGCTGTTGATCACCATCAAGAACAGAAAGTTGGATATCTGGTCATGTGATGAGAGGGAAAAAGTACCGATTTATCCAGTTAATATCCAAGGAAAGATTCAGGGCAAACGAAGCGTGGGGAGACGGCGGTATATCTTGGCTGCGTAATTTAAGAGGGCACTTGAGAAGATAGGTGTAGAGATACGGTGTAAAGTAGTTGCCTGCACTCAAGTTGTTTTCAGTCCCCCTTTCATTACTGATTTGGCGACGGTCCGGCCCATTCATTCAGTGTGGCAATCCGGGAATTATCAATCGGTAACTTCTAACTTTAGTGTAGCGTGGAAGAACGTGTTTTTATATAGGTTCACCAACTAGTTGCGTTTGTGTATTGTAAATTACCCTTGTATTCGCTAGTCAATGCGGTATGCTTGTAGTGTTTCCAGGATTTTTTCAACTTTATCGTGTCAAAGGCTTTATGGAAATCTACAAAAGCCAGAAGAATGGTTCGAGTATTAGATAGTCTTTTTAATTACCGTTTTAATGCTCCTGTACGACGATGTAAAGACCATTTCGATTTACTATTCCTGTAAGGAGTTTTTGTATAGGTGATAAGAAGACTTATAGTAGTCTGTATTTTTTTTTATTCATGGGATCTCCTTTTTAGTACAATAAATTACCTCAGCATTGTGCCATTTGTCCGGTATATTACTGTCCAAAAGGCACATGTTCAAAAAGGTTTTTATTTCTTAAGTAGGCAAGTGCCTCCGATTTTGACTACACCAGTAACTACACACTCTTCGCCTGCAAATTTGTTATTCTTGCTTTTCTTACAGCAATTTTATTTCGTCTATTGTGATTTCCGGTAGTAGTTCCGATCCTTGGTTTGACAATGCCCTTATCCTGTTAATATTTCTGGTACTTGATCTTCTCTGCTAGTTGCTTTGTGTTGTTTTGTGTACAGCAGTTTGTAGAAGTCTTGAACTATTTCAAGGGTTTCTCCTTTCTTTTGGTTATAAGGTGACCGTGTCTATCTTAATTTTTTATTATCGCCTTCGTCCCTCTTCTTAGTCCTTTTTCTCAATACTTTCACACTTCTATTAGTTTTCAATGGTATGTTCGAATTGTTCTTGATTGGTATTTTCGAGTGTCATAGGAACAAGCTTTGGATATTTCTTTATTTAATTTTTGTAGTTCGTTTTCTCATTTCTCTTCTTAAACTGGATTAATTGCCTGGTATTTTGGCTAATCTTCTCTTCTTTTTGTTATTTTGTTTCTTCTTTTGTTAATTTATTATTTAAGTCGTTTAAATTATTTTCTGTTTCAGGACTACTAAGTATGTCGGAAATACATTGCTGAAAACTATATACATCTGATGGTTTCATCCATGGTTTTTAATTTGTTTCTTCTTTTAAATCATCTTATACCTCTCCTTCTTTAAGCTTATTTCTATTTTACCTCGTACCATTCTATCGTCGCTAATGTAAACAAATCTGTTTAGAATCGTGATGTCCTTAACGTGAGTGTTTTTGTCTGTGATAATAATTAGGTCCTTTAAAAAACAACATTATAGACTTCTAAAATTTTAATACAAGGAAAAATTCTAATAATCATAATCAATGTTACATAATTAACTTTCAAATAAGAGCCAAATAAAAGAGAGATGGAGAGAGAGAAAAAATAATTGCCCATTTCATGTTGCAAATTTCGATAAAAAATCTCATTCAATGCATTAATTTCATCTTTTATATCGTCAATCATAATTGCGCTTCGCAAAAACCGCTACTTAGTATTCGAACACACCTACAAAGTATTAAAGAGACTATTTTAAACAAAGTTTATGAGCATCAAAGAGAATTAGTACTGTTTTAGAGATAATAATAATTATAAAATGAAACTTCTGATGGGAGCGGCACCAGCAGATTCTCGGATAAATGCGTTTCATTCTCATGCGTTTATTGGGAGAAAAATTAAAATAATAAAACTGTAAAATAATATTTGAACTACTTAAATAATAAGTAGTAAGTAAAAAAACAAATAATTATATCAAAAACAGTGAGAAAAATCTGTAAGCGAAATGCGTATTGCAAAAAGTTAGTTGAACACTTATATAAAAGTAAAAAAGTGATTAAAAAAACTGTTGCTAACACTAGATAGCTTTTATTGGCCGTGGTATACTCAGGGTTCTTGTACCTTCTCTTTGTGTCTCCTTGCCCATTTTACTCCAATAAATTTGGATGACAATCTCATTTGTCTCAAATGAAATGAGATGGTCAAATGACTTTAAGAACACGCAGGCCCGAAGTGGATACAAACCGACTACAATAGAAGACGTGGAAGAAGGAAGAGGAGGCCTATGTCCAAAATTGGATAGCAAGAGCTGTATAGATAGATAGATATAATTTTGATGAAAGTTCTGCTATACACCAGGAGAGCATCGCTTGACAACACTTTTTCCCCTATACCATGCATCTCCTGGGCTTGATGGTGTTGGTAGACCTCAAGATTGAAGACCGCAGAGAACACAGAAAAGATCTGATCCTATTTTGAATCAGTTGTCAGATTGTCTGTTGCTTTGTATTGTGCGATACCATTCTTCAGTGTTCCCCATCTGCTATTCTTCACATTGAAAGAGATGAAAATATCCTATTCTGCAGAAAGTCGCGGATACCTCCAGTGAGTTTGTTGTCATATAGTGTTTAAAAAGTTTCCTGTGAATTATGGTACTGTAAGCTACCGTAATGACGAGCAGTAACAGTAATGAATACACGCCTCATCTGGTCAATACTAGCAAAATTAGGAAAGACGTCATATCTAGGAACACATAATGCGCCATAGGGATTTTGAGCAGCTCCAGGTAATATATTGAAGGCAAGATTGAACGGGTAAAAGAGGCATAGGACAAAAAAAAAATCTTGACTACGAAAACATCAGAGTTTTGGACCCAAACAAGAGGAAATGAATAATTCATCAAGCTCAGAACAGAGAGAAATTGGCATATTGATCGCCAACCTCAACAGAGAACGCGCTTAGGAGGACGATCTTTGGATTATATTCAATATTCGTCATTATAAGATCTTCCCAGAGTCAACACCACTTTGTGCTTTTCGTATATTCTCGATAACATTCTATTTAGGATCATGCATTCAAGAATATTTTAACAGGTGACAGAGCGAAGAATTCGGCTGATAGCTTTTAAGTTGTTTGGGGTTATTGCCAGGTTTAAGCAAGGCAGCAGCTTTTGCTTATCTCCATATTTTAGGTATATACTTAAGTTTGTACACAACTGTTCATCATCTGGAATATCTACTCTAACTTTTCGACCAAACTATTTGAATTTGCTGAATAATTACCAGATCTTCTTCTTGTAGTGTCTCTTTGTTTCTGATGTTGGCGACCATCATGGCAATGTGTACTTTGAGAACTGCTGCTCTGAAAAGTTGTGGTTTTTGTGTTGAACCAAGTAATTTTTCAGCCAGGAAATCATTCGTCTTTTTGGTCCTCGTTTTTCTTTTACTTTTCCTTTTAGAATTAATTGCAGCAAGCCATATCTTTCGCTGTTCCTCAGGATGTGACCAAAGTATTCGATTTTGGTTTTTATTGTGGTTGACAACTCTTTTCCTTTTTGCATTCTTAAGAAAACGTCCTGGTTAGTAACGTGGTCGATATGGGATAGTTAGTTGCAGCAATCTGCAAGTTGCTCTGTCCACTTTGTCATTTTCCGAGATAATATATCTAAATGAGCAGTATACATTGGGAACATCTTACTCCTTTTCTATACAATTTGTATTTAATTCTAATTTGTTCTATTTTATTAGCTGTTGTTTTAAACCGTGGAACCGTTTATTTTAATTCTTTCTTTTTAGTTTTTATATAAATATAGTTCTTTCAATATATTAGGGATACGCTACTGAGTTATGCGTTCTCAATTTTTAAACTGCTTGTCCAATACTTGAAAAAACATGACCAATTCCCTTCCGCGAAAGGACTATTGAAGAATTGGGGACCCTTCTTCACCGAGGATAGTTAAATTGAAAGCATCCAATTAAACACACTACACTTTCTTTTTAGAACTTTTTGCTAAACTGATAGATCTCAATGTGTTCCATTTCAAGGGAAATTACCAACTTCCCTAAGAAAGTACAAGGGACTTCTTCTTCTTCTAGTTCCATGACCGTTATCGATCGTTGGATATCATGTTGGCTACCATATTCGCTATCGTGACTTTATTGACAGCAGCTCTAAATAAGGATGTAGTTGATTTTCCATACCATTGCCTTAGATTTTTCAGCCATGATGTTCTTCTTCTACAAGGGACATATGGCCGAATTTTCTCTAATTCCTAAAATTATGTAGTGTATCTTATTGGACGCTTTCAATCTAACTACCCGCGATGAGTCCAATTCTTCTATAGTCCTTACTCAAAGAGGCCTCAGGCCCGTGTCCATTTAACTAGGCATAAATTCTGAAAATGAAGGAAAAAATTCCAATAGTCGTAAATCCACTTCTACTTTGATTTTGTTTGTAAAACCGTTAAAACTTATTAGAGACGGTAACGACATGGAACATGGGTAGTGGATATAGTGCGAGCGAAATTTTTGTGATTGCCAAAAAAGTGATATCTATTTACGAAATCTAATAAAAGTAAGACCCTTTTCGTACTTCTTCAGGTGTTACGCCACTGCTGTGTCAAATACTGATTTACCACCTTATTTCTGCAAAGGTGTGTAAATTCGTGCCATATGCTGGAAGCTACACGTTTAATTTGTGAATATGTGTGGAGCCTCAGGTGTTGCTTATGTATGCTTAGATTTGTTTGCAATTTCTCTGATTTTATATGATAATACATAATGACAGATAAGACTACTACGGGGGGAAAGTGCACAGAGCTGTTGAAAATAACTAAAATAACATAAATTTCAGTATTTTGAGTGAAAGTAAGAAGGCGAGAAAACATTTTGAAGATAAAATTATTTAATTACGGTAAGAAATATAAATGAAATATGCCCATTATGTGCACTCTCCAGTATAACTTACACTAAGTTATAGTTATTTGTAATACCTCCAGTTTGTATAATATATATCATCCTTACATTGTGTTTAGGTGCCAAAGTGTTTTAGAGCTGTTTTTGGGTAAATTTGGGGTGCCGATTCCAAATATGGCTTTAGTTTTGCCCTATCAGCTCTAGTTTTTAAGATAGCGTAGGACAGGTCATGCCAACTTTTATGCATTTAAAATGCTGATATGGATAAATTGAAATAAAAATAACACAATTAGAAAATACGTATATTTTAAGCCATTTAACTACAATAAAGCCCTCTGTACAATGAAACAGATATACAATAAGTTTTGAGAAAAAAACTAACAAAATAGCAAAAAAACTTACTTAACGAAACGAAAGCTTTGCTTGCGTGATTTCATGGAATGGACTTTTAAACAGTCTCTCTTCAAACTCCAGCAAAAATCTGCCATCATATGGGTATCCGATCTTCCTTACTAGCGGTCCTCCATGGTTTTTATGTCTTGGTGAAATCTCTCACCTTGCTTTTCACTTGTGTCCTCTAAGTTTTTAGCGAAACGGTCCAGGTGGCTGTGAAGATGGTGAATTTTGATGCTCATATTACACCCAAGTCATTGGAAGTTATTCAGCTGGTTTACCAGCTGTGCATTAGTTTTTACTTTTGTGATTTCCCAGAGATATTTTGATAATGTCCTACAAGCTTTTTTCTCTACCTCATCCTTATCTGGTGCAGCTTCCTTCCTATGTAGGCGAAGCATTGTCCATTAGAATCAAGTGCCTTAACGAATTGTTTCATTAGGCCTAGCTTAATATGGAAGATTATTTTCTCTGGTTCGACTAAAGACAGGGCAATAATGTTCTTTTGCCCAATTACCAAGTTTTTTCTCTCAGGCCACTCTTTAGTCCAGTGGTTTTTTCGGTCCCTACTATCCCAGAGGCACAAGAAGCAATGATATTTTGTGTAACGCGCTTTGCTGCCCAAGAAGAAAGTTTACCATTTTCAAGTCTATAAAAATTTACATTTTATCTTCTGTAAAACTAAAGCTATTGTAGTATATTCTTCTTTCATCACGGCTGAATGAGCAATTGGTATTGAGCCAAACTTGTTTTCATTGTGAAGCAGAACACGTTTCAAACTCCGCTTGGAGCTATCAATAAACAAACGCCATTCATTTGCATCGTAGTGTGGAGTAATATACAAATTGTATACATCGTAGTGTGGAAAGTAAAATGGCATAAAACAGTGAGAACAACAAATATACTGAGGAATGAAGTTTAATTAACAATGTATATTCCTTTGAATATTCCAAAATATATTTCTTCGTTATCTCAAATATTAAAACTACTAAATTTGGTAATGTGCCATATCCATAAAATTAGAGCTGACACAAAAAAAAAACGAAATCCATATTTCGATTTGTTGCTCCTAATATAGTAAAAATCAGCTTAAAGATTCATGGCACCAAAACAATTTTTTTTACTGTAGGCCTGTGGGTATAATCTTATAACTAAAACAATATTATACAGACATACAAGAAGAAAAACCAATATAAAATGTATAATAGTAGCAGTCTTAAATGAGTAAGAAATTAACGAAAAACTCAAAAGATTTCATCTCTAATTATATTATTTTCGAAAAACAACATTGGAGGAATTTTCAGAACGACGTCGCAGCTCCAAATCCAAAAATCCGGCCGTGCTTGTTTTATCAACACTTAAGAAAACTTCAATAAATCGTTCTAAAAATATATATAGAAAATACTCGTCGTATCAGTCTACAAACTTTGCCTCCATATTGTGGTATTTTTAGCCAAAGCGTCAAATAAATATATTCATTCCATCTTTAACATTTTCAACTGTGTTGGAAGGGCTTATCTTGGAGATATTTAATTTGGTTAATTGGAAAAGTGATGGATGAGTTAAAACTGTTATACAAGGTACTGTCTGAAAACAGATCGAGTATGTTTAAAGACACATTTTTGTGCGTCTGATTTTTATTTCACGTGGAATATAAAAATCAACTTTGTAGTATTTGTTTTCTAATGTTTCTTTATTAAATTTCTTTTTCGTCTTCTAATGGCGCTACAACCCTCTGTGAGTCTTGTCCTCATCCAGCTCGTGATTCATTTTAATTCTCCACGAACCATCGCTGCATTGGGTTGGTCCAAATATCTTCCTTAGTATTTTGCGCTCAAATATTCTGTTGATTTTCATCATTGATTGAGGGGGTCCACGTTTCACATCCATATGTGATCACTGGTCTAATTACTGTTTTGTAGATTCTAACCTTAGACTCACGATTCAGTAACTTACTTTTCATTAAGTCTTTGTATGCATAAAAGCACTTATTACCGATAAGAATCCGTGCTTGTATTTCTTGACTGATGTTGTTATCATTTATTATTGAGCCTATGAGTGCGAAATGGCCACGAATAGAAATAGATGTCGAGAATTTAAACCACGATTAAACATTTGTAAAGACACTAACAGTGAAATTCTACATGATAAAAAACTCAGTTATTGAAGGAGGTTACAATGTAGACAATCAACAAAATCTATAACGAATTCTAAACGCATCTACACAGTGAAGACCCAACAAGACAAGAAGTGTCAAATGCCATCCTAAAACTCAAAGACAATAAAGCCCCAGGAATCAATGAAATCTGTTCGGAAATGTATAAAAAAAGGTGGTGATCAACTTTCTGCAGCAATCCATAAACTAATAGTATTTATATGGAAGAGGTGATCAACTGGACAGTAAGAACTGTACTCAGTCTACTATCATGCGTAATAAAATCTTCAGCAATTTATTGTTTAAAAGACATTCGTCGACTTTAAAGCAGCTTGTTTATTAGTTTTTTCTAATTACGATTTTTTTCGATGATTCGTTATTGTAAATTGTATAAGTAAACGAGCTAGTCTCTTTTAACATCCACTTGACGCTAAAAACCACACCTCTCACAACACTTGTCTGAAAACAGAGATAGTTACTGTCTGCAACAAACTATTAAAACCAAACTTCCGGATTAAGTGATGAAGTACATATTAAGAAATAAATCGTGACCTCCCAAATCCGCGTCTCCAAACATTCCTATGCACAAAGAACACACCTTGGTTTCCGGTCGTAATGTAACTTTCTGCATAGTTTCTTATCTACGGCAATAAAAAAGACATTTAACTTAATGCCGGTATGCCCGCCCAAGTCTAACAACTATTTTTTCCGATTTACACGGTAATTTTAACTTCTCATTTACGTGTTATTGAAATTACACGTATTGGTCATAAATCTTGAGGTCTTGGAAACATCATTTTTATTTGCTACAACTTTTCTTCTCTTCAGCGGTAAAATTTTAACCGTAAATACATTATGTAGGGAATATATTACAATCAGGTTACAAAGATATAATATTTTAAGTTTCGTCCTCAAGTAATGTTACAATTATTATAATGTGCCATCTATACACCAATATGGACAGAGTATATATGTACACTGGAACTGGATCCTGAAAGAAGTAGTAAAGGAAGCATATAAAAAATATTAATTACTATTAAACTGGAATAAGCCACAATTAAAGATAAAAATACGTTTATTTGACGTTTCAATTTCCACTTCGGAATCGTTCTCAAAATACAAACAGTAAATTAAACAAATTTTGTTTTTTGTTACATAGTGAAAAATTCTTCTAATAATTTAATTTTATCTGACTCATTTATATTGACAATTCAGACATACATTATGCATTTTAAAGTAGACGACTTTAAAATGATATTGCCAATATTGTTGAGTTGCGCTCCTGGGACGACTTTACTTATAAGATAGTTCATTCGATTACATGAAATCAACTTTAACTTGAGAATATCCGTCAGAAAAAAATCATAGCATGTAATTCGTCTTTAAAAAGACAAACACATGACATGATGACAGTAAAATTCTCCTGTTAGTGATTCCATAGTAAATTATGAGGGAAAAACCAGGAAAAAAACCTCATAATACTATCCCGACATTGTAAGTATTTGTTCGTGAATTTAGTTTTACCTTCAACAAACATCAAAATTCTGATTTTATATGTTACGTTATTTAAAAACATAAATGATGTATCCTCTATATGTTACTGACTTACTAATACTGGTATTTTCTTATTAATAACTTCCTCTTTCAATATTGGTAACCAGATCCTACTACATTCTGCCGAAGAATTTGCGACACAATTGGCCTCATTTAGCATAATTAGAGCCGCTCCTTTGATTTTTCTTTTTTTACCATCCGTTTCTTTTAGGACTACATTTGAATTATTCCATTGAAACCCTATGTTCATTATCCATGCGTGTTTACAGATTTGAGATCTAAATAAATCTAAACTAAATTCACGAACAAATACTTTACAATGTCGGATAGTATTATGAGGTTTTTTTCCTGGTTTTTCCCTCATAATTTACTTATGGAATCACTAACAGGAAATTTTACTGTCATCATGTCATGTGTTTGTCTCTTTTAAAGACGAATTACATGCTATGATTTTTTCTGACGGATATTCTCAAGTTAAAGTTGATTTCATGTAATCGAATGAACTATCTTATAAGTAAAGTCGTCCCAGGAGCGCAACTCAACAATATTGGCAATATCATTTTAAAGTCGTTCTACTTTAAAATGCATAATGTATGTCTGAATTGTCAATATAATGAGTCAGATAAAATTAAATTATTAGAAGAATTTGTTCACTATGTAACAAAAAACAAAATTTGTTTAATTTACTGTTTCGTATTTTGAGAAACGATTTCCGAAGTGGAAATTGAAACGTCAATAAACGTATTTTTATCTTTAATTGTGGCTTATTCCCAGTTTATAGTAATTAATTTACAATGCCACAGAAAATAGCTTCAGAACAATAAAAAAATATTAGTCGAGAAAATTAATCGATTTTTCTTAAAGTAAAATGGAATTGAATGCAGTCTTGAGCATTCTATTGAGTAATAGTCTTTTACAAACTTTTGTGGACCGTATCTGATCATGAAGAAATAAACAACTACATTTGTGCATTAGAAAAATGCATTTTAAAAGTGCATTTTCAAGGAGTTAAAGTTAAAAAATTGTTATCATTTGAAAAAAATTGATGAATAATTAAAATACTTAATTATTGGTTAAACGTTTCGGCTATTTTCCGTCTTCAATAAGCACTTTAATAATTAAAAATTACATAATACACAATTATATTTTAACGTCTTGCAACCTTTTGATAGTTTAACATGGAATGAAAAAGTGCGGTCTAACCCTATCTGGCAGGTACTGTGCACATACAACATGTGTCTGAAATGGTTCGCGTAATAAGCATCAGGGCTTCACTAAACACGAAGAAAGTGTGTGCTAAAATTGTGCCGAGACTTCGTACGAAGGAACAAAAAGATCCATCATTTGCATGACATTTATTTTGATATCCCGGAATGCCTGAAAGAGATCCGATATGAGAAAAGAGAAATCCTAGATTATAATCACGATAACGCACTCTGCTTTTGGAGTTAGCCAAAAATCAGGTATCAATCATGTAGCACCCGCCCTATTCGCCAGATTTAACACCTTGGGACTTCTACTTGTTCCCGAAAATCAAATCCTTCTTGAAAGGCACCCGCCATAAGTCATTAGAGGACGTAAAACAAAAATCGGCGCAGCTACTCAACAGACCATGGAAGCAAGAAGACCATGACTTGCAGCTCTGCTTCACACAGTGGAAGGCTCGCATGGAGCAGTATAGTAATGCGGAAGGAGTTTATATTGAATTGTAAAAATAAAAGATTATGCTAAATAAATATGTTATAACAACAGTCTCGGTACTTAATTGCCAGACATCATATTTATGGATATATTCGAGTAAGGAGTATAGGAGCAAAACCAAAGATATAAATTTATGGAGTGAGAGGTATTTTGGACACATTGCTAAAAAAACAGGTAACGATGGAAAAAACTGATAGTCGAGGTAGATTTGAAGGAAAGGGACCTAGTGGAAGATCTCCAAGCCGGTTGGGTAGATCAAACAAAAATATTGATTAACCAAGGGTTACATGAAGCCGAACAACTAGCCCAGGACAGGGAAGGATGGAGGGAAATCGTGAAAAAACTGTAAAGGCCTACCTCGCGTAGGGAAATAGGAAATGAGAAGTATGGTGATATATACACAAATATTGTTGAGGATCAATAGTGCAATACCAACATACGAAAGAGCTGGCCAGATATCAAAAAGAGAAATGGAAGAGATAAGCATTACTGGGGAATGGACAAGATAAAAAAGAACCGACCAAGGATAAAATATCTTATAAGCGTTTTTTCTGTGTTTGGAAAAAAAAAGAAAACAAATTTGGACAACAAACAGAAGTTCTAGCAAGAGACCAAGACGGAATAAATGAAGTAGGTAAAGGAAAGTCAAGCCCAACTGGAATATTACTGCAGGTACTAAATTTATTTTATAATAAATGAAAAATTTTTTACGTAAGCACATACCAAGTGCTGTGTTATGGAATACTTTGCGTTTTTTCTTCTCCGGGAGTGACTAACTCTTTGTTTTGGAATTAAACGAATTATATTGACATGTATAAATTTATTTTATTAGAGGATGAAAATTACACTGCCTGTTATTCTTAAAACTATGAATTTATAGTTCTGTTTTCTACGAATTATTTTAACGATGTTTTGAGGATTTGAGTACACAGAGATTGGGACTCAAATATTAATATTTAAAATAGCAAATACGGATTAGCTTATCGAACAAAGAAATAGAGAATAAATTATTATTATTCCATAGATACGAAGTATATGGCGAATAAAAACTATGCGAAAACTTCATTTATTTAAATAGGAAAATATTTATGAAGTGTATGGATTCTGATTTCTAACAGCAAAATTATTAGTGATTATACATTGAGAACTTTTCATAATTGTAAATAACATATACCAAGGTGACTAAAAACTATATAGAATACATAGAACTTAATTATTTACATGGTGAGTTGGTAGGTACATTAACCTCCTTTTGTAAGAATGAAAATAATTGTTAAAATGAATTTTTATTTAAAATGGTATAAAACATTTGTATACATTATTAGTTTATTTAACACATTTAAATAGTTTCGTTTAGTTCTCGATAGTCTTCACCTTCGTCTTATACGGTGTAGTCTCTGTGAAACTAGTCTCTTCACACTTTTTGGATCACTATAAATTATTGTATTTATTATGTTTTCTATCTTTATTTTTTTTTTACTTAATCTGTCTCATGTACATGTTTTCGTTTACTTTGGACCATATATTTTAGTGTTAATACATATTTTGTAAATTTGTTGACAACTATGTGACGGATTTCCTACGAAATCGTCGTAAAAATATTAATTATCCTGTATATAAATTTAAAGTAACAGACATTTTATTCAAAAATAAGATTGGCATAAGTGAAATAAGAACTATTTTTTATTGTGTCTGAAACTTAATATTTGTTTCTGAGGTCATTTTCTCTAAAATTATCTTGTTTATGGCTTGGCTAAATATAATGCATCTTCGATCGGATTATTTAATTGTAAGGGAACCAAGGTGTTTGTAATTTGGATTCATTATTTATCTTAATATCATACACAAACAGACTTATGGAAAGGGATTAAATCTGGAATGATAGACTGAAATTTACTTTCTTTTGGATTTGAGACAGATACAAAATAGTGATCCGGTGTTAAGTTTTGCAATTATTCGAAGTAGAAACAAAATACCTGTGTTTGAAAAGAAACAATAGATATTGGCGTACTAGTCTGACAGCTTAAGCTAAATCTGTTGGTTTGGAGTAAACATAATCAAGAATTTGGTTTGTTTAATTTATGCAAAATGTTTCATATTACTGTTTGAATTTACGAGGATCGCAAACAAAATAAACCCTAGATGTTTTGTTTGTTATTGAAGTTAACAGATTCAGTTTCACAATTGGA
The DNA here is from genome assembly GCA_918026665.1 of Diabrotica balteata. NCBI lineage: Eukaryota > Metazoa > Arthropoda > Insecta > Coleoptera > Chrysomelidae > Diabrotica > Diabrotica balteata. The sequence goes on from OU898281.1 coordinate 146,088,969, forward strand.
TAGTGTGTGGTAAAATCGGAAGGTATCAGGATTTTTTGCAAATAAGTTTTTCCTTCATCTAATGACATATACGTCTTTAATGTATCAATAGTAACATAATGTTTCTATTTTCTGAAAGAACATGTTATTTGACAGATGGAAGAATAAAGGTAAGTTTCTTTATGTTGGATGAATTATAGGAAGAGATATTATTTTAGTTTAAAAAGAGAATAGTGTATTACTAACCCAAAGGATTATACTAACCGTAATTATAATCTTGTTAATCAAAATATATATATTTAAGATAAAATGATATCGAAATATTTATGAGCATAATCGATTAGTCAATGGATATGGGAAAGTCGATGTACTAGGTAAATGGTTACCGTTTTAGATAATTCATTTGAATTAGATGTCAGGTGTTTAACAGGAAGGATGAAGGTTATTATTCTTGCAATAGAATAAGTTTATTAAAGTAGAATATTCTTGTTGTAATTCTGTTATAAAGAAAGTTAGTAAAGTAAAATGTTTCTTCAATTTTTTGTTTTAAATCTAATTTAAATATTTATTATTTCCATTTTTATCTGTGTAATTGGTAATTGATTCAAAATTTTTATTCAAAAATCACTTTTGTTTCCGGTCTAGATTTGTTCATAGAGTTATTAAAAATTTGCAATCGAGGCTTTTACTACATGAATTTGTTGTTTTAGTAAATCAAGAGATGTTTTCGTTACTTTCAGCTTTGTAATAGCATTATTGAAATTTTCCCAGCCATCATCATGTCTAAGGTACGAATAAGGTCCTGAATAACAGGATCAAATTGCATTAAATAGAAGCGCGTTTTGGTCTAAAATGATTCATGCAGAATTATCGTTTTTTAAAGTTTGTTCATCTTGAAAGAGTCTAGGTTTGATTTGTCCTAAGAGTTTTAGTGAGAAGTATGCATAATCGTAATTCAATAAGAACTGGTTTGTTTTGACACAGTCTTTATGTTTTTTTTGATAGGTGAGATTCTACAAAAATTTAATTTTGTATGTAAAAGGTTGTAAAGGAATTTGAACTTATTATGTTCCAATGATTTCAATAAATTGAACATTTATTATGTGTCGTAATAGATTCCAGGTGATTTGTTGATAGGAGTATTGGTATATTTCTTGTGATCTTGTTCATATTTGTCAGCAATATTTTTGCATCATACACTGATAAAAAGCATGTTTCAATCTATTTCTTGTTGAATTTTAGTGTGTTTTTTATTTGTACTTAAAATTGTGCAATTGAAGGAGAATTTATCTCTAGTATTTTATAAGGTCCATTATAATTTTGTGTAAGTTTTTTGGTTTGTGACCCTTCTTTGTTTGCTCATTTTTGGAGATATACTAATTGTCCTTTCTAAGAAAACGGTGTAATTAATCTTTTGTCGTCATAATATTTTTTATGGACTACTTAGGATTCTAATTAGATTAGTTTTGCTAACTCATGAGATTTTCTAGTTCTTAAGTGTTAAATTATCTAAATAATCTTCATATGTATTTTGAGTTCTATTGGTCGTAATATACTGCTAAGTGGATTAGGTGTATATCCAAATATTAGTTTCATATGGTGTGAATTTGGTTGAAGTTATGCATTAGTTCGTATTATATGATAACATAGCAAAATCTAAGCCAATTCGTCCAATCGGATTGATCAGCTTTTTATTATAATGTTTATGGTTAGTCTGCTAAAGTAGCGTGACTCCTTTCTAATGCAGCATTTGATTCTGGATTGATAAGCAGTACAATTTATATGTCTAATTTTAAAAAGCTTGGCGATTTGAGAAATAATTTGGAAGTAAATTCTACGGCACTTGATCAGTAACTATTATATCGGGTTTTCCAACTTGCAAAATAAATCACGTACCAGATTTTCAGCGTATAGTCTTGGTTTCAATCTGGGATTTCGGGAAAATTGCATAGCTTGAGTAAATTTTGTTAAGTCATTTGTAATGTTAATATGAACTTATTACCTGACTCGGTAAAGGTAAAGGACCTACTATATCTAAAAATATTTTTTCTATGATATGAGCTTGTGTTGTTATCTCCAATGGGCTTACGAATTTTTTTTTCTATCGAGTTATTTTTCTGACTAAGTTTTCAAGGTTTTTATATAGTTTTTAATATCATTTTTCATTTTATTCCATTTGAAATGTTTTTTTTATACGATTGTATGTCCGATGAAAAAACCAGTAGTGTCCAGCGTAGGACTAGTGTGATTCTCTTTGTAATATTGTAGGTATTTCCTCGGTTCGCAGGATTTGTTAGTATAGCATGATAATATGATTAGTAGATATATCAGTTTTTCTATAAAATAATTAATCATAGATCTATTTTTCCCCAACTTAATTTTATCGTAGCTTAAAAAGTTATTTGGGTAGGCAAATTTTTTATATTTTATCGTTTAGATAACCAAGTCTCTTAATTTTATTAGGAATTAAATATATCTTCATAAGAGGTATTGTCCCAATAATTATTTTTTAATAATATGTAATAAAAAGTTTTTATTTTGATCAGAAATATATATAATGTCATTTAGTCTTGGATTTTTGGCTCTTCAATTTTTCTATATGACTGAATTGTTTATTTATTTGTTTTGAAACGATTCATTTTAAATTTAAATTACGAAAAAACCAATGCTATATTTTGTGGAAAATGATGTATCTTTTTCATTTGTTTCTATTTCAATTATCATTTGTTATTAATTATAGTTTCGGATTTAGATAAGAACTGTGAATAAGTGTCATTATTTTCTTACTCATTTTATTTTTTTGTAAGTGATTGTTGCCGGTTTTTGTTTCTTCGCAAATATTTGTTTCAGATATTGGTTAATAGGAGGACGACTTAAACAATCAGCATTTTGATTTATTTTACCGCTGGTTTTATAAATAATTTCTTAGCTATTATTCTTCTAATGCTATTCTCCACTAACGAGTCTTGATCGGGATTTTGTACATTAAATAGCCAATGTGAGTGGTGTATGATCCGTATAATAATGAAAAATTTATTTCCGTACAAATATGTCTAAAGTGTTTAAAATCTACTCATACAATTGCAAGTAATTCCTTTTTCTGTTGTGTATAGTTTGATTCCGCTTTGTTCAAGGTTACGACTAGCATAAGAATAGGTAAATCATCTGGTACTTTACCTTGAGGAAAGTATGGACCTATTGAATAATTACTAGCATCCGTTGTAAGACAAAGGGTAGTGGTAAAAATCGGGATACTGAAGTATTGGTTCTGAACAAAGTATTGATTTCAGGTTCTATAATTGACTGTTGTTGATTGCTTGTCCAATCTAAATTCAACATTTTTCCTAAGCAGTTTTGAGAAAGGTTGTGTTAAAGCACTGAAATTTTTATTAAAGCGTCTATAATAACCAGTGAGACCAAAAAGATCTTAATATCTTTTTGTGTTCTGGGTATAGGAAAAATCTGTAACAGCAATACATTTTTTCGTCCGGTTTGACACCAAATTCAGTTATTAAAATGTCCTAAATACATTACTTCGCGACGAATAAATTCGCACTTATCTGGTTGTATTTTTAAGTTGATGTAGACATTTTGTCGAAATACTTCTTTTAATCTTTTATTATGATTTTCTAATGTATCGGCATGAATGGACTATATGTCGAGATAGACAAAACATCTGTAATTTTGTATTCCTGGGAAGAGGTCAGTATTCATAGCCTTTGAAAAATTACTGGGAGCATTTTTTAATCCAAATGGCATTCGTGAATTATTGATAATGTCCAGACGGAGTTGAGGAAGAGCGAGTCTTTGGAGAATCCTCAGGATCCATTTTGATTGGTGAAATCTGATGTTAAATCTATTGTTGAAAAATATTTGAATGACCCAATTGGTATATTATATCGATATATTTCGAAGTGAAAATGTATCTCCTATAGTATTATCATTTAGTGTCGATTGTCTTATGAAACAATTCGCATTTTTTCTATTGCTGAAGCATCGGCTTTTTGGCACAAACCCAAGGGGCGAATTCCATGTGCGAAGTTGATTCTTCGATATACCTGATCTAGGCATACCTTTTATTTGAGTTTCGAAATTCATGTTTGTGTACTTAGGATACCTGTATGATTTAATGGCTAATAGGTACATTAGAATTATAAGGAATTTGCAAGTTATGGCATTTGTTTACTGGTAAGTTGATCTCCTTCAGATAAAAGATATGGATATTGTACTCTTGCAAATAGAAATTAAAGATGATTTTTCTTCATAATTTAAAATGATCTGTTCTCAAAGGCATTTTTTATTTAGCAATTCTGTTAGAATTCGTATTATCTTTATAAGGAAGTACATTTTCGTTATATTTGCATTGTTTTGTAAAAATTTGGAGAATTTTTTCTATTGCTACTTGAATATCGTTTAATTCAACATCCGTTTCAGTAGTGTTTCGATTGAGGTAAAAAAGAAATCATTTTTTACTTTAACTACACTAGACATAAAAATACACCTTTAAAGATTTCGAGTTCGGGACATAATCCTTCGCATAATTAATTAATTTTATTACTTTAATTGAACAATTGTTTCAGTTCTTGCGGATAGGAATAGTTTATTACTTCTTGAAGTTAGAATTAGTAGTTTTGATTTGTATAAGATCGTGTGCTCTGAACAGGTTTTTCTCTGAACAGGATTTTGATTTATGATTTCGTGAAGGTTACATAGTTTTATTTGGTGCATATCTCAGTGGAATTTACACATTTTGGACTTGAATTTCTTTGGATTAGAGTTAGATTTAGATTGAATTGATTGGATAGTAGTTCTTCTCTACTTAAGGTTTGTCTTTCCGGTTGGATATCATTGGTTTCTAAATAAGAATGATCCTCATATGGATTTAGCATCATAAGGAAATATTTCATCGATATTAGAACTTGTCCGATATTCTGATCTCTCAAGAAATTCGTCATTGTCATTGTTTAATGGAAATTTTATATATTCAATTGGAATGAACATTTTTAAAGTTTAATTTATTTTCTGTATAACAATTTGCATTTATTTATTTCAAAAAATCGGCTACTAATATACGTCGAATATGAGAGGAAAAATCGTCTTCTACGAATAGAAAACATGAGTTTGAGACAAATTCTTTTATCTATAAATTTACGTTACAACTACATATAGTTTTATTTGGATTTAAGACATTTTTATCAATGCCTCGTAGGTAATAGATTAGATAAATTTTTGGAATGTTTTGTATTTTTGAATATTTAATTTAAAGAACTATCTGCGCCTGTATCGATTAGAAACTTGCAAGAGGATGATTAGAATTATTTTACTAAGGGTAAATCTACATAGGAAGGACTGAGAAGTTGATGGTGGGTGATAACAGGCCTGAGTTGAACGAACTCCTCGAGAATCGACCGTTGGTTGTTCGAGGATTCTGGAAGTTTAAAGAATTTGTTGGATTTTTGTTTTTTATTTTTAAATTCGCGTTTTCTACATTCTTCTTAATCGTGACATGGTTTTTTGCAGTATCTGCAAAAACGTTGGGAAGTGTTGGTATTTTCTTTTCTTAAGTTTGAGGAGGAAAAATCAGAATTGGAATTTGATTTTGAAGGATTTATAATTTTGATTTTGGAAAGGTGACCTTTGAAGATTTGAGTAATGGATTTTTTGAGGTTTTGAAAACTAGAATTTTGAAGTTTATCTAACTTTTCTATCTGAATTGTTTTTATATTCGACAGTTATTTGGAGGAATGGGTTATTTGTTTGCAAAATATTACAGAATGGTTGAAAAATTTCTTGTCTTGATTAATCTGTTCTTGTTCTCGGCAATTGCTATAGCAACAGCTCTTTCTAGGAATCTGGATTTCGGGCTTGATTAAAAATAGAGAGAGGTCTTTGTTTAATCACGTCTAATAAAGACTTTTAGTGCTTGAGTTTTAGAGTTTAGTAACATGCATTTCATGCATCTGGGATATAACGTCTGGATCAAGTGTATTTGATTAATTTTTTATAGCAATTTTCAACTTTATTTGCAAATGACATTACATGTTCACTGGGCATCTGACGTAAGGATTTAATTCCAATTGCCACGGACCTTCAGTTCGGCGTTCTGTGAATAAGCATCTAATAGAAAGTCTTCCCCTTTAAATCTTTCCATTCGTAAATTGTTCTTGTTTCTTGTTATGGCCCTGCTTTTATCGGTTATTTAGTTTCTATAATGGCTAATAAGATGGGTTTGGATTGCGGATTTACTATAAATTGTGAAGGCTTTTATCAACATGGTTGTCTATGAATTCGTTATATTTTGATTTGTATCATTCAAATTCTATTAGAAGTTTTTCAGCTATTTCAATTGATACTGACTTTTATTTGAATTAGGAAGTAAAGGAAATTTGAAAGAGAATTTGTGTCGGGAGAAGGTATTTGTTCGTCAAATAAGTTACTTATATCCAGAATAAAGTAGACATTACGTTTACAAGATTTTTAAAATATGAGACAGAGAATTTAAGATAGAATGTACTTAACAAGTAGAATATGTTGTTGGTCGCATAGTCTATTATTCCACGGTTTCACCTCTACTTCCCGATGGTAACTACAATTGGTTATGACTGGAACTGGATTTCGAACTGGATGATATGGAACCCAATGTTAATTAGTTGTTAGTGGCGATTTTTCCACACTGACAGGTTGTTTTTTCGAATGTTCCTCGAAGGAAACAAGTCCAATCAAAAATTCTAGCTCTCCTTCTATCAGCAATCAGAGACTCTGCTACTAATATCCCACGTTTGGACCACCAGAATTTTGTTATCGGAATACTATGCGTTTATTCTTCTCCGGACTAACTCTTTGTTTGGAATTAAACAGAATATATGACATGTATAAAATTTATTATATTAGAGGATGAATAATTACACTGCCTGTTATTTCTTAAAACTATGAATTTTATAAGTTCTGTTATTACAATTATTTAACGATGTTTCTGGGATGGATTTGAGTACAAGAGATTGGACTCAAATATTAATATTAATATAGCAAATACGGATAGCTTATCGAACAAAGAAAGATAAGAGAAAATAAATTATTATTATTCCATAGATACGAAGTATTAGGCGAATAAACTAGCGAAAAACTTATTTATTCTAATAGGAAACAATATTTATGAAGATGTATTGATTCTTGTTTTTAACAGCAATTAATTATTAGTGATTATACATGAGAACTTTTCTATTGTAAATAACATATACCAGGTGACTAAAAAAACTTTATAGAAATACATAGACAGTACTTTAATTATTTACATGTGAGTAGGTAGGTAACATTACACTCGTTTATGCAACACAACTTTTCTTTCTCACTTGTTTTATACTCTAATTGTTTCTCCTGCGCACAATCATCTAGCAAACTGTGTATATCAGAGTCAGGTACGATAAATCCAATTGTCAAAAGTTAATTGCTATACGCGAAGTGGTACTAGTACTTCTCTCGAAACACGATATAAGTAAGTACTACTCGTTCTCGTTGCGATATTGTTTTTTCTTCTTTTCTGGGTCACGGCGCGCTACAATAAACTTACGTCACGGTTCGGGATTATAATTACGGATTTAAATTCATAACTGTTTCTGTTGAATCGAACGCCCAGTAATGTACACTGCCCGACGAAATTTTCGGTACAGTTAATAGGGCGTTTAGAAAATTAGGTTAAATAATGTACACTTTATTATAAGTATGTTAATCTTCGTGACTCTCCAACCTTAAGTGAAAACTTACAGTATAGAGAACATACACAGAAATTTAAGAAGGTTTAGTAAAAATGACTAAAAAAACACTTTTCCGGTCACTTCATAGAGATTATTCCTATAACAATGTTATCAATTCTATTTAAAATATCTGTTCAAGAAGTGTTGACAATCTTCTTCTTTGGAGACGACCAAGTAAACACCGAGCGAACGAGAAAAATCGCAAAATTGTTTATAAACTGAAAACGGACTATATAAGGGAATAACAAATAGAGAAATCATACGATTTCTACCTGGCGAAATCGAATTCAAATATCAGCCACCGTGCTTCCTAAAACTTGCGAAGCAAACAGCTTTGATGAATAAATCGGCAAGGGAATCTAAAATTGCATTCCAAAATGCCGTTCTGACCTAAAGAGGTCCGAAATGTATATGCGGTTGTCGCTGCTCTGTACGAATCAAAATCTAATACCGTCATTGTGTTTTATTTCCTTTACTTCGTTTGGAAGTACCAGAAATCGAATTCACTACGGAATATTGAACGCACAATGGACAAAAATGAGGGAGGCCTATGCCAGCAGTGGAGACGCAAAGGTTGGGTGATGTTGATGGAAAAGGACAAGAAATAGCTTATTTTGTCCCTAAGAAAAATTACGAAGAATTAAAATAATTTATTAAGTATCACATCGAAGGGAAAAAATGAGAAATTTAAACAACAGAATACAAAGTACCAAAATCACTAGTAATAGTCCAGAGTGATTTATTATAATTACAATTTTATAAGCAAATTTTTTCGAGCGTAATCTTATATACCAAATCGGTAAAGAACTAGTCAAGGTAAAAATCCTTTTTCGCTAGTGTACCTTAGAGTTTACTTTCTACTAACACTACCGATGATGTGTTCCACAGAAACTGAACTTCAACAAATACAGTCACTAAACTAATTCAAAATACGGGATCCTCTTGAGTCTTCTTACCAAATGGGTATTTTCAAGGAGCTGGAAGTATATTTGTTGCAGATAATGTCTTGTCAATAGTTTTTATATCTAGATCTCTATGAAGACCTCTTTGTTCTTGAATTGTCGAAGAACTTGATGTTACTTTTACTGGCACAGCCTTAATTTGTTTACCATACATCCAAATGGGTTTCAATATCTGCTTATAGAGGAGCAGTTTGTTATTTGTAAACAATTTGGAGTTTCTTCCCAGCAGCCAAGACATATTTTTGTATTTTATACCAAGCAATTCACGTTTCTATTTGATTTAGACCAAAGAAGCCTAACGTCGAGTGTCATTCCCAAATACTTGAATATGTTGATTTTTTTAGTAAATTTGACATGGACAAACTTTCGTTCAACTTTATAGCCCATCGTTTTCAATCCAGGTGTGAATCTGACCTATGGATGTTTGCAATTTACTGTTCTATGGTCTTTTTCCACAGCTACAATAACGGTGTCATGAGCATTTGTTACGATAGTATCATGTTTAAGGACCTAGTACAATACCTTGAGATAATTATATCTTAATTTCTCCCACGTCTAGGCCACGACGGAGCAAATTTCCCTTTCATCTAATACCTCTTCAATTATTCTGGCTGTTTAGGAACTTGTTCGATGCTTAAATCTTTTTCTCTAAAAACAAATTGGTTGGAGGTTCTTTTTTTAACAGAACGAGTAATACCAGTACCAGTACAGATGTAACTTTATTGCAGATGTTTATGTAGCTTCGTTACCATACTACTATCTGCTACTTCGTACAGCTTAGATACGTCTGAATGACGCGTTGATAATATTACTCAATTTGATAACAGATTTATGTGGAAATAGTTTCAATATTTATCCCATGATAAGATCAAATCCAGTAGCTTTTTACGTTTGTTTTGATTTCGGCAGAAATTTCTTTTGAGGAACTAGGTCTAATGAGTAAATCTTCCTGTTAAGGGTTAATCCAATCTTAAGTATCTTATCCATCGGTGACCTTTAGACCTTTTTGATTGTTTGGTTGCATTCCAAAATGAATGATTTTTACAGCTGTCATTAGTCAATTCGCTTCAGCATTCATCAATCGATTTATTTCTGATACGCAGAATTTAACGTTTTATGTGTTCTGTTGCAATTAATGTTCTATTAGCTGATGCCCTAGTTTGTTACCATTTCCTTCTGATTTTCCTTTTTTCTTGTATAAAGTCTGAATTTCTTTCAGGTCATTATTTCCTGTTATTTTGTGGGTGTTTTCTACTATAGTGAAAGCTGCTTGGTCAACAGTCTCTTCTTCTTACAGTGCCTTAATCCTTAAGGACGTTGGCCATTACATTTGCCCATTTAATCTTATTTGTAGCAGCCCTGAATAGTTCTATGGAGGTCATGTTCGTCCATTGCCGTAGTTTTTAAGCCAAGAGTTGCGTCTTCTTCCTGGTAATCTTTTGCTATTGACTTTGCCTTCGATTATAAGTTGGAGCAGTTCATACTTTTGATTTCTTATGATGTGACCAAAATATTGTGTTTTCCGTTCTTTTATTATAAGCATAAGCTCTCTTTCCTTATTCATCCTCCGCAAGACTTCCGCATTTGTCGTATGGCTCATGTAGGATATTCTGAGCATTTTACGGTAACACCAGAGTTCGAATGCTTGGATTCTTTTTTGTGTTGCTTCTGTCATTATCCAGGCTTCAACACCATAGAGCAAGGTGGAGAAAACATAGCACTTAAGTATTCTAGTTCTCAATGAGATTCCCAGCTGGCGGTTGCATAGAACTTTTTGCATTTTGTAAAACATTGTACGTGCCTTTTCCAGGCGTATTCTTATCTCTAGTGAGTGGTCCCAAGTTTCATCAACAGTCTCTACAGGACGTTTAACCTTCTGATCTAATCTTGTTTGAATCTGTGGGCCAATATGTTGGTTTCAAGTTGTCCGTTTGCAAGTTTGTCTTGGATATTATTGCATGCTGTTAATACTTACTTTCTGTAGCCGTTGGATATGTTTAGCGTTGTAATCTAATCCATAGTGCAAAATTGTAGAAGATAAAATGCAATTAAAAAAGTCTGGGACAATCATGATATATATTTCATATCAAAAATGAGGATACAAAGTGTTTATAATATACGATACTGTACTATCCAAACCATTACTGTGGTACAACCGTACGTCGTAAGGAGGTGCATCTTCGTTCCGAAGGTTGGCGATCATCAGGGCTATACGTATTTTCGAAACTTCTGACCGAAACAATTCGTTGTTGCTATAGCTATACCATTGCCGTAGATTCTTTAGAGCTCTCTCTTTCGCTCACCAAACATTCCGTAGAACAGCACAGGAAAGTACGTACTTAATTTCAAGGCTCAATCTCTTCCGCAGAACACTCTCTTCATTTTAGTGAATATGGATCTGGCTTTTTCTATTTATTGTTTCTTAGGATATACCACTGACTAAAAGGAAAAGAACCACAAACGAAGAACAATTCCCAAACGAATGGATAAAAGCATGCGCTCCATCAATATTTACGAAAACTATGAAGGAATAATATTTAAGAAAAATGGGACAAGCTATAAAGATCAATTTCTTCGAAAATTGGTTCATAATTATACCAACATTTTCTTAGTGCCTTAAATATTACATAACTCGTTCTAACTACAATAATTTGATTTAAAATTTAAATAAAGTTCCTGCTCTTTTTCGTATGTGAAACCGAGTTGTCGAAAAAGATACATCTAGCGCCGATCGGGTAAAGTCCAACTCGCGATCGTCCATATAAACTTTCATTTACAGGAAGCTGATTCTCCGGTAACCTGAATGTGAACGTGTACTACTACACCAGTCACGTCGCCGTCACATTACGCACGCACACATGTCGACGTTTCCTCCATTTCCGAGGTAAATAGCCGGCGACCCGCGCCGGAATTTTAGCCACGGCGACTTTACCCCGGGAGAGAGCAGATCTAGAAAAAATAAGCGTCCCCCGTGGTTTCTAGGGCTAGTTTGACGCTGTTTGGTAGCCTTGTGCTGCCCAGATGGTGGCACTGTCGCCTCTCACACCCACTTGTCTACGTGTGGGTCGTCTTCTTTCACGTACACTGCTCGACTGCGTAAGTGGCACTCTCATTTGTTTGATCGGAATGTTCTTTCTTACGATTCGTGATTGTGAATTAAAAAAATGCTTTATTGGGCTGTTATTTTTTTTTTCACACGATTATACAATTAAGAAAGTTACACCTAACTGTAAAAGGAATAATGTAAATAAAGGATTGGTATTAAGTAAATTTAGACGAATATGTAAAATAAATAAAGCTCTTAACAATTTTACTAGTACTTAGCAACATTTTTTTATTGAAAAATTTACCGCATCAACCATGAGTTGATTAGCGAAAAGACCGTGTAAGTATTAAATTCACATTTAGGGGGATTACCTCTGGTAAACAGGTAAAAGTGCGTATATCTTGTATGTCTGTCCTGGTTTTTGTAAATTTTTAATTATATGATTTAATAGCAATTAGCACATTGAAGAACAAAAAAGCCAAAGGACCCGGAGGGATACCAAACGAACTAATTAAAAACGGAACGGAAAAGTTATTCCGCATGCTACACAGAATGTTCGAAAGATGACTAAATGGAGAGGAAATACCTGCGGAATGGACACAAGCGTACATCACATCCATACATAAGAAAGGAAACAGGAAAAGATGTGAAAACTACAGAGGAATTAGTATAATATCGTCGGTAGGTAGACTTTACGGGAAAATTATCGAGGAAAAACTAGAAACTGAAATAATAGGAAAAATTGGAGAAGACCAAGCAGGTTCACAGTAGGAAAATCATGCCTAGATCATACGTACACATTAGAACAACTGATAGAGAAGAAAATGGCAAAAGGTAGACCGCTCCATCTGGCGTTTGTTGATCTAAAGAAAGCATACGACTCAATACCTAGAGTCAAATTATGGGAAGCAACGAATGATCTCGGAATCCGACAAACACTAATAAAAGCAAGCACTGTACAAAGAAAAACAAAGTAGCTATTAAATGTGGAAATAAAGCCTACAATCCATTTAAGACGACAAAAGGACTTCTACAAGGCTGTGCTACGTCCCCTACTCTGTTTAAAATATTCTTGGAAAAGACACTCAAACCATGGAGGAGAAAGTGCGAAGGAATGGGCATACCAGTAAGAGACGAATACCTATACACCTTAAGTTTTGCCGACGATCAAGTAGTCATCGCACAAGATGAAGAAGATCTCAGCTTTATGCTCATAAAACTAGAAGAAGAATATAAAAACAACGGAATGGAAATAAACTAATAGCAATTAAAAATATAATGTCGGGCTAATTATAGAACCTTGAGGAATCCCATTTTCTTCAATACTTTCTTCAGGATACGAACTTTGTACTCCTATTTGAAATGCTCTTTGTCGTAAAAAGTTTTGAATACATTCCAGAGAGTTACCTCGGATATTCCATAAGGGTAGTTTTTTCAAAATATTTCTGAATTCCTGAATATCGCTTTCTAGTCTAGTATATTATTTATGTCTTATCGTTTTGTCTAAAACCAATATGGAAAAATGAAAATATATATATACATTGGTTTTTTAGGCGGTACGCCCTTCCGGTAGGGATCTATGGAGGAGTATCACCAAGCCGCAAGCCCTTATCTCTTGCCGTACTGCTCCACCATAGGCCGATCAGACACCAGCATATTGTAGTCTAAGCCGCAGATTCATTTAGAATTTTAAACTGCTGCGTTAGCCTTTTTGTTTTCTGTATACCGAGCTGGGGATCGAACTCACATCACTCGCAGTGAAGCGAGTGAGAAACCGGCCGCCCAGCCCGCTTGGCTATCTGACCGACAAAAAATAAAAATATCGGGAAAGAAATGAAAGGAAGAGTTTACAAAACAGTCATCAGACCAATAATGACTAACGCGTCAGAAACAAGACCTGATACAGAGAGAACAAAACAGAAACAGCAGAGATGAAAACAGTTAGAAACATTGATGGTAAGACACTATGGTACAGAGCTAGAAGTACAGATATGCGACGTAGATGCAACGTGGAGAACATCAAGAACTTGGTAAGAAATAGAAGAGTAGAATGGAACGATCATATAACCGAATGACAACAAATAGAGTAGTAAAGACGGTAAGAGATGGTTCCCAATAGGAAGACGATAAGTAGGAAGACCTCGAAGACGATGGAACGACAACTTACTGGAGACACATTGAAAAACAGACAGTCATGTCTATATAAAAGTAAGAAGAAGTATCTAGGTCAACCTTATATTGACAGTTTTTTCGAGTAATTTTCGTATGGAGCACGTCAAACTTATGAGTCTGTAGAACTCGGGTCTTTAAGGTTTAGGAAGGAGAAGAACAATAGCCTCAATCCATATCGTGGGGTACTGATGTTGCTGTCATATGAGATTAAAGATCTGTAGCGTTACCTTTATGTCTGTTATGAAGTTGTTTCAGAAAAATGGATGGTATATCATCTGGTCCAGGACTAGCATCCTTCAAATCTAAGAGAACCATTCAATTTATGAAATGCTAGGAGGGTTTTCGCTAATTTCATTTATGAAAGTGTACTGCAATTTTCGGATTGTATTTTAATATCGAAAAAATAACGGTGCCATAGCTTTCATTGGAGGATATTTTTGTATAATTTTGTGCTAATATATTGGCAGTTTCTGTTGATGATGTAATGATTGGGTTATTCACCTTCAGGCTTGATATTGTGGGTGACTGATGGAAACCGGAAATTTTGCTTATTTTTTTCCAAATTTTGCTTATTGACGTGGAGCTGTTTATATTAGAAAAAACCAACTGGATTTTTTACCTGTTTAATTAACAGTTGACAAAAGAACCAAAATGACTATCTACAGAACACTGATTAGACCCGTAGTAACCTATGGATGTGAAACTTGGGTAATGACGAAAAAAGATGAAGTCCAACTCAGGACATTCGAGAGAAAAATACTGAGGAAAGTATATGGCCCGGTACAAGAGGAAGATGGCACATGGAGAATCAGCAGAAACGACGAGGTTAATGAGTTAAATGAAGGTTATGACATCGTAAGATTTGTGAAAAGTCAAAGACTGTCATGGCTGGGACATGTGCAGAGACAAAACGATGCAAAAACAACAAAGAAAATGTTACAATGGAAGCCCATAGGAAGGCGAAAAAAAGGAAGGCCCAGAACGAGATGGTTGGATGACGTGGAAGACGACCTGAAAAGTCTTTTGTATTCCATCAAATTCTCTAGATTTTTATGTTTTTTATACCTATTGAAAGTTTTTACTTGCTCTAATTGATTCTCTATAGTCAGAGTTTCCACTGTGATACGGGTGTATGATTTTTTGGTGGTTTTGTTTTACTTATAAACTGTTTTGCACTCTGTATAATAATATTATTGAAGCCCTCTAGGCATCGTTGATAATATCTTATCTTAAAATTCTCCATAGCTTTATCGATAAAGTTTTTAAATTCTCTCCAAGTAACTGACTCAGTTGCAGATAATTCTCCAATCTGAATATTAAATCATGCAGGAGCCAAACATTAATTTTTCTAGTTATTAACATCTTTTATCGGTACGTGCAGACCCCAATGCTATTGAGACCGTTAAAATCAGCGAGTACAATACGAGATGGTATTTATTCAATAAGACTGTTTATGTCGACAATAATAAATACTGCACTTGATGGTAAAAAAGAAAAAACCGAAATGGCGATAGGGTATAAAACAACGTAATAGAACAACTTAAAATCGATTTTATTATTACCAACATAACTATGACATTGAATATTGCTCTATTGTTAAAGTTTATGTCATAAATATGATGTCAATTTTTCCCTAACGGTGTAAAAAGTGAGTCAGCTTACAAAAAACCAAAACATTTGACCATTCCGTGCAGTGTGGGTGTCAACAACAAGGTAGTAATTATTTGATGATGGATGTCAGATTTGCCACCGGCAAAAAGTTAGAAAAGATGTTGCTCATTATTTTTTAATTGCGTTATTTAGTTTTTTATTTATGATTATAAAAGTAATTAATCATAATTTGTATTATTTGTAAACGATAATAATAGTTGTTATGTGCGTATGGGTATTAAAAGAAGTGGGATTTTTTGGAATAACTTTATATATTATCACTCTTCTTATTACAAAACCAAACAAAACACAGATATTGACAGTATAAACATAAACCAATATTTACAGTAAGCAACGATAGAAAATAATAGAGATCTTGAGTTGACCAATATAAATTGTTCGGAAAAGTATATATGAAGTAAGTAAGAAGAAGAAAATAAAAACAGACAAGGACTAAAAATATTACTAAGAACATATCTCATGCATTTAGAAACAAATAAACAGCATTCCAAATACGTCTCCAAAACAGAACAAGTAACACAGCAAGAAAAGAGTACTATAGAAAAAGGAGTAAGAAGAAAAGCTTGTAACTAAACTCTCTTTCTTCCTGTATTCCGATAATATTTAAATCTTTTAAATGAAAGTAAGAAAGCTTCATGGAATCAGTACGTTAGTTCAATCACAAAAGATACTTCACCCGCGCAAATATGATCAAACATTGTAGCGTTTTATATTTAATGTCTAAATAATAATATAAATTCGATTCTATATAGTACGCCCCTGGTACGCTAGAAATGTGTTGTCTGTAGAGATTTTTAAATACGCAATAATTCTTCAATAAATAAAAACGTATTTGCTAAAGAGAACAATTTATGGCTTTTTAACTTCAACGTTCCCAGAAAAATATTGCAACATTGGTATTATTTTTTCTAAAGCGCAGTAACGCCGGATGTTTTGAACGAATTTGAGTAAAGAATTTGTTGATTTGACAAGATGGCAATGGTTTTGTGCGGGGAAAAGAGGGGTTACTATCTGGAGATTGAGATCGAGAGGGTCAGCGAAGTCAGTGATGAATAATTGCTCGCAGCGAAAGGTCGTTTTAATTATGATGTGGTAAACCGGCATTCATTCGCCAAAATGGTGGAATTTTCATTCTAAGTAATATGTCGTTTCTGAAAGAGTGACCAGTAACCACTGTTTTTATTTTGGCTGAAGATTTATGATGTTTGAGCAGTGAACAAGTTTAGTTCCTGTTTTGTTTTTCGTTTTTTGAGAAATCCAGTTCATTTCCGAGATGCCCTTTTCACCTCATGTAGAATAATATTGGAGCAGTTTTGATTTGGATGTGCCAGTTTCAGCTTCCAATAAAGCTTTCTGTTGATGTGCAGTTGGATACCCCGCAGAAGTTAGCCAGTTGTTCAAAAATTTAAGTTAACATGTGTGAACTGAGGTAACATTTACGTTATTAATTTTTAAAGTAAAAATAGACATTTTCTTTTAAAAAGACAAAATTTGCTTTCTTTTATAAATTATTTAAAAAAAATATATTTGTAATTATATTATGTTAGGGCCTGGTTTAAACTGTCATGTCATAATTTTATCCTGTTTTAAAAATGTTTGTTTTGACGTATGACAGTTTGATTTTTAATCTATTTTGATTTGTAGTAAAGATTAAGTTTTATTCTTTATAAAAGGATATCCATAAAATTTGGCCACATTATCTACTAGGAACCATTTCAGAGAATTTTGTAACCTTTTGTAAACAGATATGTAAGTTCTTTTTATTTGTATTGGACAGCTATTTATATATAATATGCCTTTGTTGCTGTAAGTTGTATTGCTTTATAAGCTGTATTTTTGAAAACTGTTTGAGACAATAATAAATGTTAATTTGTTTCTCTTATCTATTTTGAGTTTTATTTGAAAAAGATATTTTTTTTCTATATTTTTGATGTTATACAATTATTTCCCTAGTTACAACTAGTGGTTGTAATAGGTATAATTGGGCACCTCAAGTGGCGCCCTATATTAAATTTCTTGAGGTGTTTCCGTTTATATTCATTCTGTTTGTCCAATAGATTCGTATAAGTACCTTTTATTTCCTTTTTTGTAGTTGCCCCAATCCAACCCCGAATATCTTCAACTTATCCACGACCCAGCTCTCCAACAACCAACTGAGTGTCGTATGCACTTGTTCCGATTATTTTGTTTGCCCAATCTTGTCCCCCATATTCTTACCCTGTGGTAAGCAAAATAGTTGAAGACTCGAGTGGATAAAGGAGGTAACTAACATTTTTTGAAAAATAGATTTTTCCACATGGTTGAAAGAGGCAAGTGACAATCTAGCCTATAGCACCGACTTCAACGCAAAAATATAAAGAAATAGACAATTTTCAAAATCTAAAAGGGGTAAGAGACATTATTTTAACTAAAGCACACGGATAAAAAAAGGTAACTGCAGTAGTTGCCCCCTTAATTCACTAAAATTTGTAGATGCCTCTCTTATCCACTAGATGACACTATGTTGACTTCAGTTGTCTCCTTTATCCATAACAAAATGTAATAATACGAAAAGAAGCCTGCACTTTAAAAGAAATATTTTTTCTTAAAAAGTTTATGTTACCAAAATATTGTATACCAAAAAGACTAAAGATAAATACTTTATCAACTCTTCAACAAAATGAAACAACAAGGAAAACGTTTTTAATGATTTATCTAAAAAGAAACAAAAAGAATTTAAAAAAGTAGAAACGAAAGCAAGAAAGAGATCTAGTGATCCAAATTTATGGAAAAGAAATACAGCAAGTAATTCTAGACAGCGGTCAATCGTACATAAATCAAAAAGGAAAAATAATACAATGTAAAAGTGTAAATGTTTGGGTTTGCTTTGTAGTCAAAAATGCAAAAAGAAATGCAATGATAAAATTAATTTAGAGCAAAGAACAAAAATATTTTCTGCCTACTACCAACTGGCAACTGAAGACATGAAAAATATATATCTCTTTAAGGGTATGAGTTTTAAGAAACCAGCAAGGCCAAATAAAAATGCCGTTCGTAGCAAATCTGCATCTTTTATTTATAAAATTTGCATTGATACTACAGAAACATTTGTTTGTAAAAAAGCATTCTGTTCTCAGTTTCAAATTGGCAAAAAAAAAGATAGAAAACTTACAACGAGAACTAAAGGACAGACTGCAAATTCCGAGTGTTTGCAAAAGAGGGAAGCATGAAAATAGGCCACACAAAATTGCAGAAGACGTAAAATTATATATTATGGATCATATTAGCTCGTTTCCTGCTACCCAGTCACATTACTCCAGAAACAAAAACCCGAAATAAACAATATCTTGCCTGTACATTAAATATATCAAAAATGTACAAACTATATCTTGAAAAATGCACTGAGGAAAATAAACAGTCTCGTTTTCAAGTAAAATACTGTACCTATAGCAACATATTCTCTAAACAATTTAATTTATCATTTGGTGAACCTCGCAGTGACACTTGTAGTACTTGCGACAGTGGAAACGCTAATGAGCAACATAAGGAAAATTACGAGGCAGCTTTTTCTATACAACGTGCAGATCGTGAGTATGCAAAAAACGAAGATGGAGTATGTTATCTAACTATGGATATGCAACAAACACTTCCCCTTCCTAAATTAACAACTAGTAAGGCTTTTTATCTTCGTCAGATGTGGATGTATAATTTAGGGATACATTCAATTACAAAACTTTCAGAAAAGGCTAACTTTTTTACATGGACTGAGGACATGGCTCTTAGAGGAAGCTCTGAAGTATGTAGTTCATTACTAACCATGTTAGAGTACAATAATATTTTTCAAGATAATGCTATATCTCATCTGATAATATGGACCGACTCTTGCGCAGGTCAAAATAAAAACTTCTTGATCATATGTCTCTATCAGTACCTTATACTAAAAGGAATTGTAAAAACTATTGACCATAAATTTCCTGAGGTTGGACATAGTTTTTTAGACTCCGACAGAGATTTCGGACGTATCGAAAAAGTATTACGTCGACATGAAAATATATTTTTACCTGAGGAATATAGAACCATAATTACCCAAGCAAGTAAAATGAATCATGTTACAGACATGCGTATACACTTTCGAAAATTTGACGATTTGGCACGGAATTTAAATTTAATTAATCGCAAGAAAAATACTTTAAATGAAAACTGTCCCATTTCGAGATGGAATAAAATGGATTCGTGTTTGTAATTATGGATCCTATTTATATAAAGAGAGCTATGATTCAAACACACCTTTTAAAGAGGTAAATATAATTAGGAACTCGCGTCAGACCCAACCAGTTGATTGCGAGATTGAAAGAATTAGGGAAAAAACTGGCCGGTTATCAACTGAAAAAGTGGCAAATCTCAAGAGTCAGCTTCAATTTGTCAAGCAACCGTATAAATGGTATTATAATGCGATTATTACCGAAAATGAACAGAATAATAACTAATAAATTAAAATTTTTTTATTGAAAACATGTTACCACTGGGCGTTTTAAACAGAAAATTATTTGTTTTACAAATAGAATTAACTTTTTTTTAATAAAATGTATGTATTCAGCTCGTTTATTTTATTTTACCTTGACATTAACCCCTTTAAAAGAAAACTAGTATCTAGTTATAGTAAAAAAATTTCAGTGGATAAAGGAGGTAAGTGTAGTTTTTTTCAAAATTTTGGGTTTTTAAAACAAAAAGCGAATTAACAAAGTTGCACACATAAAATGTACCATTAATATCTACTCACCGAAAACATTTAAAACAAAACGCACAATTACATAATGCAACTTCAACATGTTTAAAAATTAAAACTTTAATCTGCTTTTTCTCCATTGTATAATTTTGTTAGTTACCTCCTTTATCCACTCGAGTCTTCAGTTGTTACAAATTTGGCGCCCAACGTGGGGCTTTTGAATATTTCCATTTTTTTTAGATTTTTGATCCTTTTTCCTGAAGCCACTATCTTTTTCAGTTTCCCCAGTTTTCTGCCATTTATATCAACTTTTTGTTTCCTTTTGAATAAGTGCCCCAATTGTCTCAAACATATTTAATTGTAATATATTAAATATATGTATTTTGTACCAAAATTTATATTTGTGTATATTAACATATGTGTATTGTTTTTTATATGTATTGGTAAGTAAATGAAAGCAAATATTTGAGTTGAATATTTAAATATGAATTTTGATTGAAGTATTGATATTGAAAAGAATTTAAAAAACAGTAGCAAATTATACAGTTACTGTTACATTTATTTTTTTATTGATTTGACAAATTTTACAGAATAATCGGTTTTTGTAATTTTTTATTTGTTCGGTCATTTTAAGTAAATGTTTGTATTTGTTTGAAGGACTTTGTTTGAGCTATGTAGTTGAGAAGTAGTATTATGCAATTTGTCTTCTAATTAACCGTCTCTGAAGGTGTATTTAAATGCCAAAGGTTAATTAAAGTTGTTGTACGAGTAGTCATTGTGAGTCGTAGAGAAGATTCGACAAGTTTAGTCTCAGTAGTAGACTGTGTGTTTATTGTGTATCCTTTCTTGTATCTGAATGACCACAGGTAAATATTTGTGATCAGGAGATGCTGTTTTAGTTTTGACTAGGAGCAGTCTCATTTAGTTTTCGGAACAAGAGTTGGTTTATTTTGGTATCATTTAGTGTAGCTCACTCAAAGGTCAAGTTTTCAATATTATTAGTATTTTGTCTTTCCCTGTATGTACGGTTTATGTTTTTTGTTAGTATCCATGTTGTCCCATGTTGTTTGAAACCATTTTTTTAGTCCCTGTTAGTGGAAGTGTGAACTTTTAGGAGACAGGTCAAAGACCTCATTTTTGTTTACCAACTGTTACTAAGTCAAGAGCAGAAGTTGCAGCAAACTGATTGAGTTTTGGATTTCAGTACGCGGGAGTGCAAGTGAGACTTACTATCAGGTGATAAATGGAAACGGTTGTTTCTTAAAATTGTCATATTTTCTACCAGTTGTTGAAGTTGATTTTAGTTATTTTGTGTGTTTGTTTTCATCCAATTTTTGAAAAATGAAGTCTACTCAGGTTAATCATTTGAAATCAGGAGAGTTATCTTATGAGCTTTTCATAAGAGGTAAAAATGTCCCAAATAAGACAGTTGATGATAAGAGAAAGATGTTAAGAGCTTTGTTGGCCAAGGAGGCCACTTTGTCTTCAAGTTTAGTCGATTTGGTTAGTAATGTAGTAGATCCTGAGACAGAGTTGTGTGAGATTAAGTTGATTATGGAAGATTTATGTATTAGTGCTCAATCAATAAATGTAGAATCAACCAAAGCTGATTTTGCTAGATTTGAGACAAGGTCTACACATTTAAATACCAGATTAGAAAATTTCCCTATGAATGATGTTGAGGAAGATGTTAAAAAGTTTGTCAATGAGTGTAAAGATGATTTGTTGTTGTTACAGGGTGATGTGTTAGAAAAACTAGAATTATCTGATGATTTAGTAAAACCATCCACTAGTAGCCCAGTTTCAGTCCCTGTAGTTCCCAGTTGTACAGCCCAGCTCCAATAATACAGGTTTCAACTCCTGTAATTATTTCTGATCTACATATTAAGTTTAATGGTGAGAGTAAAGCCCTTCCCACATTTTTAGAGAAAGTTAGAGATTCTGCTAGGTCTCGGAATATTTCCGAAGACATCCTGTTTCGCTCAGCCATTGAGTTATTTGAAGGTAATGCTGCTATTTGGTATAGGAGTGTTAGAGATAAAATTAATAGTTGGGATGAGTTGGTAGCCCTACTCAAATCTGCTTTTTTACACCCAGATTATAATGATAATCTCTTTGATGAAATTAAAAATAGAAAGCAAAAAAGGAATGAATCCATAACCATTTATTCAGCAGTGATGGAAAACCTTTTTAAACGTTTGGAAACATATCCTAGTGAAGCCCAAAAAGTGAAAATAATGAGGAAAAATATTTTAGTGGATTACATTCCACTGATAGCCCTTCAAGATTTTGCTACAGTAGAAATGTTAGTAGCAACTATAAAACGTTTAGAGCAGAATGTCCTGCCCTTGTTGCAGACTACTAAAGGTCTTGCAGGTATTTCGATTGATGATTCAGAAAAACCCAAAGAACAAGTTCATGTGGTGAATAATCAAACCAAGCAAGATAGAAGTGGAGTAGGTAACAGACAGGACAGAGAAAATTCTTCTAAGAGACCCAATCCCAAACATAAGTATGAGAATAATAGACCCAGTCCTCCAGAGAATACTGAAATAAGAAATCAGTCTTTTTCGTCCCCACCTCCAATGATGCAATCTTTTTCGTCCCCACCTCCAGTAACGCAGTCTGCCCCTTATCAAGCTCCAAGAAATCCGAAAAAAATTATTTGTTTCAATTGTAATAGACCAGGTCATATTTCCCGTGACTGTAGAAGCAAGTCAGTATCTTGTTGGCGTTGTGGTCATAAAGGTGCGATCACATCTTCTTGTCCTAAGTGTTGTATTTCGAATAGGTCTAAGTCCAATAGACCTTACAGGTCATCAGTGAACCCAATTTTTGAAAAGAAAGATTTTGATAGTCGTCCCCATGTTAATTGTTTAGAAGTTGATGTAGATAGAATAGACCCTTGGTTCGATAATTTGAGATCAAAGATAATCCGATCCCCCCTTGATTTTCCACAGTGGAAGGTGGAGAATGATTTTGTTTATAAGTTTGCCCCTACCAGAAATTCTTTTAAGACTAATGATGTAGAATGGAAAATTGTTGTGCCCAAACCACAAAGGTCTGAAGTTATGAAGTCTTGTCATGAGCCACCTACGTGTGCTCACTTTGGATTTTCCAAAACTTTGTCCCGTATTCAGGAAAGATATTATTGGCCCCAGATGCGTGTTGATGTGCTTAAGTTTGTCAGGTCATGTAAGAGTTTGTGGTGCTCAGAAGACACCAAATTATGCTCCATTAGGTAAAATGGGTAAGCAGAGAGAGGCCAAGTTTCCTTGGCAAATAGTTGCAATAGATCTGATAGGTCCCTTTGTTCGTTCAAAGAAAGGTTATACGTGGTTATTAGTAGTTGCTGATTGGTTTAGTAAATATACTTTAGTCCAACCTTTGAGAAAGGCCACGGCTAAGAATATTGTTGAGTTTTTGGAAAATGATGTTTTCCTAATGTTTGGTGTTCCTCAATATGTGATTTGTGATAATGCCTCAAATCTGAACAATCCTCTCTTAATTGAGCTCTGTAATAGGTATAACGTTCAGAAAGTATGGTTTAGCCCAGTATATGCACCTCAGTGTAATTTTGTGGAGAGGAACAATAGAACCATTGGTACAGCAATACGTACGTATGTTAAAGACCACGTAGATTGGGACAAGAATTTAGCAAAGATCAGACAAGCTATTAACACTGCAAAGCATGAAGTGACTGGATATACTCCAGCTTTCCTGAATTATGGCCGTCATGTTCCTTTAAGTGGAAACTATTATGGTGTTGATCATAAGGATCAACAGAATCAAGATATCGAGATAATTCCAGGTGACCGTAACATGTATGCTTCAGAAGTCAAAGGTTTAGATAAAGTTTTTGAAAAGGTTAAGGCTAATCTTCGAAAAGGATATGAACGTAACGCTAGGAGTTACAACTTACGTAGAAGAGAAGTCCAATTTCAAGTGGGTGATAGAGTTTGGAAAAGAAATAAGGTTTTGTCTTGTGCTGTCAACAAGTTTATGTCCAAACTAGCACCGAAGTATATTGAAGCAACTATCAAGGAAAAATTGTCACCAGTGGTTTATCGTTTGTCAGATTTAAATGGTTCGGATCTTGGTAAATGGCACATTAAGGATTTAAAGCCTTTTGTATCAGATGAGGACAATATGTCATCTTTAAGTAATTAGTTCATCCTATCCCATATGTCTGTATTTTCGAGTTTGTATGTTGATTTGATTTCATCCCTTTGGAATATTGTTTCACTTTTGATAATTTTAATTCAGGTAACCTATTTTATTTGGGAGACACATGTGAGAATCACATTTTGTCATATGTAGGTATATAGATTTAGGGTCTATATCCTAATTATTTTTTTGTAGAACCGTTGCCGAATTCCCTGTCTCGCTAGGCGTATAGTGGAGATAGTAGACGCCTACCTGTTAAGTGTAGAGCAATTTATTTTGGATTTGTGCGTAGCACTTGGTTTAGGCAACGAGGTGTCATGGCTATGCCTGCCCGACAAATCACTTGTGTTACTGCTGTGAATGTCAGCGAGGTTCACTGCAGGGCATAAGGTTAGCTTCCCCCAAGGCATAGAAACTCATGTCACCTACAGTTCATTTTAGAGTCAAACATTTCAGTCTACTCGACTTTAAAGAGTCTGGCGATCGATGGCACGCTAGCCCATTCTTGTAACTAATTTTGTTTTTGTTGTTTAATCCCATGCTAGCCATCATCTAAAAGATATTATTAAGAAGTTTCGACTCAGTTAGGAGGTCATCTTCTGATTTTGTTTTTGTTTGTTTTGCTTTTATCAAAAACTGGATAAGAATTATCCGAGTTTTTTCTTTTAAGAAGGGGCATTGTAGCGTTTTATATTTAATGTCTAAATAATAATATAAATTCGATTCTATATAGTACGCCCCTGGTACGCTAGAAATGTGTTGTCTGTAGAGATTTTTAAATACGCAATAATTCTTCAATAAATAAAAACGTATTTGCTAAAGAGAACAATTTATGGCTTTTTAACTTCAACGTTCCCAGAAAAATATTGCAACATTGGTATTATTTTTTCTAAAGCGCAGTAACGCCGGATGTTTTGAACGAATTTGAGTAAAGAATTTGTTGATTTGACAAGATGGCAATGGTTTTGTGCGGGGAAAAGAGGGGTTACTATCGGAGATTGAGATCGAGAGGGTCAGCGAAGTCAGTGATGAATAATTGCTCGCAGCGAAAGGTCGTTTTAATTATGATGTGGTAAACCGGCATTCATTCGCCAAAATGGTGGAATTTTCATTCTAAGTAATATGTCGTTTCTGAAAGAGTGACCAGTAACCACTGTTTTTATTTTGGCTGAAGATTTATGATGTTTGAGCAGTGAACAAGTTTAGTTCCTGTTTTGTTTTTCGTTTTTTGAGAAATCCAGTTCATTTCCGAGATGCCCTTTTCACCTCATGTAGAATAATATTGGAGCAGTTTTGATTTGGATGTGCCAGTTTCAGCTTCCAATAAAGCTTTCTGTTGATGTGCAGTTGGATACCCCGCAGAAGTTAGCCAGTTGTTCAAAAGTTTAAGTTAACATGTGTGAACTGAGGTAACATTTACGTTATTAATTTTTAAAGTAAAAATAGACATTTTCTTTTAAAAAGACAAAATTTGCTTTCTTTTATAAATTATTTAAAAAAAATATATTTGTAATTATATTATGTTAGGGCCTGGTTTAAACTGTCATGTCATAATTTTATCCTGTTTTAAAAATGTTTGTTTTGACGTATGACAGTTTGATTTTTAATCTATTTTGATTTGTAGTAAAGATTAAAGTTTTATTCTTTATAAAAGGATATCCATAAAATTTGGCCACATTATCTACTAGGAACCATTTCAGAGAATTTTGTAACCTTTTGTAAACAGATATGTAAGTTCTTTTTATTTGTATTGGACAGCTATTTATATATAATATGCCTTTGTTGCTGTAAGTTGTATTGCTTTATAAGCTGTATTTTTGAAAACTGTTTGAGACAATAATAAATGTTTAATTTGTTTCTCTTATCTATTTTGAGTTTTATTTGAAAAAGATATTTTTTTTTCTATATTTTTGATGTTATACAATTATTTCCCTAGTTACAACTAGTGGTTGTAATAGGTATAATTGGGCACCTCAAGTGGCGCCCTATATTAAATTTCTTGAGGTGTTTCCGTTTATATTCATTCTGTTTGTCCAATAGATTCGTATAAGTACCTTTTATTCCTTTTTTGTAGTTGCCCCAATCCAACCCCAATATCTTCAACTTATCCACGACCCAGCTCTCCAACAACCAACTGAGTGTCGTATGCACTTGTTTCGATTATTTTGTTTGCCCAATCTTGTCCCCCATATTCTTACCCTGTGGTAAGCAAAATAGTTGTTACAACATTTACCGATGATCAACATATTGCAGATATATTTGCCTCCCACTTTTCAGATAAGTCAAACATTCCGAATCTTCCCAATAACTCAGATACCAACATATCCAGCCCTAAAATATTTTCTAACCTAGCTCTATGAATCTTCCTTTTAATCTCCTAGAATTAAACGATGCCATATCTTCATATGGGATATCGTCAGTCATCAGGCATTGCATTTGAGTGACATTACATTTTCCATAAGATGTGTGCGATTGCCATTTCGATTTTTAGCCAACAGTAGGTGTACTGTTCTTTGACTGATTCCACATATAGACGAATCTTGGACTGTAGAAGAAGTAGGGTTCACTATAATTTCTGCAATTACTTCAATTTTTTGTCATCACTAAAAGTATAACCTTTTAAAAGATACGAGTGGGAAGGGACTTTTGGGTAGCACTGTATATAATTAGTTTTATTTATTTTGTTTAATTAATTTTATAATTTAAATGAAATAATAAGAAGGTTATGCAAAGAAAAGAATAAATTAATAGTGAAAATTATCACAAAACAACCAAATTAGAGTTGGCAACTGCCAATTTTTGGATCATACAAGCAAAATAAATTGTGTCAAGCTTGAAGGTAAATATATGTGAGATGCTATCACGTTTATTTATGTTTATTTTAAACTTGTGCTAATTTTCCAAAATGTTTAAAACTCTAATATCTGAGAAGAACGTTACAAACAAACGTTTTTGTTCTCAAAGCACTAACTGAAGTCTGAATTTCACTTTTATCACAATAGACCTCGTTTTAACTAATCTTTATTTCATTTCAAGAAAGTCGGTTGAGTAAATACACATTCAAATCATGCACCTTCAGGTAAAATTCGCTATTATCTCACGGCGTTATGTGATAACAAAGGAAAGAAAACCGCTAGATAAGAATCTTCGAAGAATTGTACAGAATATTAACGGAAGTGACTGAGTGTCTTACTTTTAATAGTTTTGCCGAAACAGCTAATGCAAATAAGACATTTGTTGTTATAGCAAATTACAGAAAAATCATAGAAGTTAAAGAAATACACTAAACTTTATTTCACGTTGGCTTATGCATTTCAGTGTTGCCAAAACTCTCAGGCACGCGTTGCTACTAGACTGCCGTTATAAGGCATGTACACATGAGAGCGTTAGACGCCGCGTTTCAAGTACCAAGGAACAAATGGTATTGTTCACATGCAAGCGAGCGTTTAGAACCAACGTCGTCAAAACGTGGCGCTCGTATAATTAACTTCAAACGACACGTTTGCAGCACGTTTTTAGTTACTAGGAGAGGCATGTGATCGTACACATGTTTACAGTCAAGCGCGTGCTTTTGTCCTCTTGGCATCGCTGTGCCGTGTTGAAAAGTGATCTGTCTTCAATGGAAGTTGGCAAAGATACGGAATTGTTCATCGATGAAGTGCAAAAAAGAAGATTTGGGACATGTATATGGTGAATACATGAATGGAGTTTTACCCACTGCAGTTTTACAAGTTTTACATACAACGTAGACTTAATTGTTTTTCCAATTACAGTGGTACCTCGACATACGAATTTAATTCGTTCAACAATGTTCGGGAAAAATTAACTGAAATGCCATTAATCCGTTCCAGCTTCAAAAACACCACCTCAGTTGTTTGTGTTAAGTGTGTTCTAATAAGGAAAATATATTTACAAGAAGAAACATTTATTTTTAAATAACAAATACATATTCTACAAAAACATGATAAAATGAAAAGTGAAGTGCTTACGAAAGCGCTTATTTTTCACTGGTCACTGGTCTTCACTTTTTTCGTCATACTTTTCTCATTTTTATCTGCAGATTGCTTAAAAAACTGCCCAAGGAGGTTTATTTCTTCATCCCTTTCAGGACATTGCAGAAATGAGTTAGGCAAGTCTCGTTAAACAACTCCGATGCACGTCCAGTTGCAACTTTTTTGGGGCGATTTTTATCCACGAACTCTACAACTTTCTCCCACATTCCCAAGATCTTCTTTATATCTTTTGTACAGATAACCTCCTCCATCTCTGGTTTCTCTTCAAAACCAATTTTTCGTTGAACCAACGTATACTGCTGTTAATGTAGATCGTCTAACTCCTCGGTTGTTAGCTCCTGAAACTGTCCCTCGACAAGTTCGTTTACATCTTTTTCATCCACCTCCAGACCCATGGATTTTCCAAGAGAAACAAGTTAAAGTGGTCCTTCCAGAACTCAAGAAAGAGTATTGTTTGTGTTCTCCGTTCAACTCAAAATCAAAGCAGCGCCGAAAAAGGGTGTACATCTTCTTAAAATTATAAATCACATGCTGATCCATGGGCAGCACCAGCAGATAGTAGTTGTGTTGGGTGGTAGGTAGAGAATCTTTATAAACTAAACTCTTCCAGTAAATAATCTTCGAGAAGGGCTTGCATGGGTAAGTTGTTTTTCTGTAGATATTTTTTAACAGAAGGGTCAAACACCAGGTTTATCAACCCCTTCGTATTTTCCCTGTACATAATTTGCAGCTTTTATTTTAAAATATTATGTCAGTTAAAGGCTCTGGAATTTTCCGAATGGTATACCAGCAGAAGCTTGATTTTGTCACCAGCATTGGCGCAAAGTGCTAGAGTTAATCTATCCTTCATGGGTTTGTGACCATCGTCTTCTCTTCTGCTGTTATGTAGGTCCTATTCGGCATCCTTTTCTAGAAAAGCTCTTCGTCATGTTGGAGACTTGCTGGGGGATGTATTCTTTGGTTTCTGTTAATTCTGAAAATGTTTTGAAGTACATATCAGCTGCCTTCACATCCGAACGTGCTGCCTTATCATACCTGACGACGGAGTAAATGCCGGTCCTTTTCCGGAAGTTGTCAAACCAGCCCTGACTGGCTTTAAATGAGACTTCAGATACTTTGTTTGTGGAAGTGTGTGGGATCTGCTTCAGCACATTACCGTTAATCATTCGTGTCTTCTTACATATGATGCTTCGTGTTGCTCCTCCTTGAAGCTACTTCTCTGTTACCCACGCCATAAGTAGTTTCTCCATCTTTTCATGGAGAGAGGGCCAGAGCCTCTCCATTTCCATGAAGAAATTATTGTAAGACCCTTAGCTGGGGTTATACCCTGTATCAACTCTTTCTGTTTAAGCACAGTACATATAATTGACGTGCTGCGCCCAAACATCCTCGCCAGTTCAGTTACTCGTACACCTTGCTAATGTTTTTCTGTGATTTTACGTTTTAACTTTATATGCATCATCTTCTTCTTTGAATACATGTAGGTAAATATACAAAAAGCAAAAAAACGAACCCAACCTATTAAAAATGCCTCGAAATCGAGAGAAATAAGCACACAGGAGGTCTAGTCTGAGTTGGGGGAACTGTTGAATACTGCACAACCCCAACATGCGGGGGGCATATTGAAGTCGTGTGCAGCGGTGTAGTATGCTTTTCCTCGTATCTCAAATCTTGCTCTTATCTCAAAATAAAATATCGCTCTCTCGGCGGCTCGTATCTCAAAACACTCTTATTTTAGGTCACTCGTATATATCGAGGTACCATATTATTTGGGTTGTAGTTTGTAGTGCCATTTGATGGATGGAGGACTTGGCCATATTTTGTAGAACATAAATGATTATATCGTTAAAAGCGATTCTTTTTATATGATGCAGTTTAAATCTCAATTTATGTTTTTTTGGACTTGGACTATAACCTTTAGTTTTGTGATTACTATGTTTGTATCATTCGTATTTTACCAACATGTGCGCCGTGACTAGTTACACCATTCGCTAAGTGAGCTTCTACATCGTAAAAGATAAAAATCCATTCAAAGCTTCAACTGTGCCTTTTTATTCTATTTATGACATCGTTTACGGATTATCTCAACACATTTCCTAAATAAAACTAGCAATACGACCTTAACGTCTCAAATTTTTCTAAAAATCGTTCGAAAATAGTTGAAAGAATGTTAAGTGGAAAACAATTTACTTGAAATTCGTCTGATATTTAGAGAAACTCAATATTTTCGTGCACTTCCACTACAAAAATAGTCCGGGATCAAATGTTTCTTGGAATCTATTTTTGTATCATAAACAAGCTAAATATATGAGGTGGTTCAAAGGAGGAATATATTGTTGAGTATATGTAATCTATCATATTAAAACAATATTATAGACGGATTTCCTGGTAATGAGTGATTGATTTTTTCGATTTTTTGTCTAAATATTCGACTCTTTGATTGGATTGATGGTTATTTTTTCATCCTCAGTTTTGTGCTTGAAACCTATGATAATCCACTGAAATTTTGACCTGTCACTGTTTCTATCTAATTTATTTAAGAATAGAAGATAATATAATATAAATATAAATCGAAAAAAGTCGTAATTAAATAGATTGTGGACTTTACATTTAAATGCCGACGGTGTTTCAGCGATTTTACAAATCATTTGCCAATATGTATCTTTTATGTTACTATCGTGGTCAATATAAATGTTGTTTATTAACAACTTATAGTTAAAATTTTTAATAAACTATAAACATTGACAGTCGGGCCATCTGAATCCAATTTGTAGTCACTCTTTTAATGTCATCTGTCCATCTCGTTGGGAGTCAACTCTATTTCTGTTATGTTTCTCTCCATTGCCCTTTCTCTAACTTGTAGTTTACTAACTGTTGTTCTTGTGAGTGTTAGGGTTTCTGCGCCGTAGGTCATCCACTGGCAAATTACACTGAATAAATACTTTTCTTTTCAGACACATTGGAATCTTAGACTTAAAATATTCTTCATCTTTCCAAATGCAGCCCAAGCGAGGTTTATTCTTCTTTTCAGCTCAATTGTTTGGTTGTCTCGACTTAAACTGATCTCATGGCCCCAAGTAATGTCAATAGTAGATGTTTTTGTTGTGGACTAAATTTGTCAAAAATTGTGTTTTTGAAAAATTTATTTTAAGACCAACTCTTTTTGTGGCTGTATGGAGTTCTTGGAGCATTATCTGTGCCTAATCAAAGCTGTCTGCAATAAGAACGATATCATCTGCAAATTTAAGGTTATTAAAAATTTTTCATCTACATTGATGATGTTTTCGTTCCAAACTATTGTTTTACAAGCGTATTCTAGCAAAGTTTAGTCAAGTATTTAGCAAAGTCTGTAAATAATTTGGGAGACATGTTGTCTCCTTGCCGAACGCCTCTTTCAATACGAAAGGTCCCAGTATCTTCATTAAGTCTTACACAGGCTGTAGCATGTTGATAGATGTATCTGATGAGGGATGTGTATCGGTGATCTATTCTACATTGTGTTAGAGCTTGGAGCATTTCACTTTAATTGACCGTATCAAATGCTTTTTCAAAGTCGACAAGGACAAGTATCAGGGGTCTATTATATTCAATGGTTTTTTTATTTAACGACTTAATGGTTTGTAAATGATCATTTGTTCCGTATCCAGCTCCAAATCCTGCTTGCTCGCAAGGTTGATAGAAGTCTAGTTTTGATGTCAACCTATTAGTTATTATCTTCATAAACAACTTATAAACGTGAGATAACAAGATAATAGGTCTATAATTGTTTAGCTCTGTTATATCTCCCTTTTTGTGCATTACTATTATAACAGCTTTATTCCACTGAGATGTAATCTCTTTTGAAAGGCATAAGTTATATAATTGTGTCAATGCATTCAATACTGTCTTGTCTCCTGCTTTAACTGCTCAATAACGATTTGGTCATCACCAGCTGCTTTATTGTTTTTCATTCGATTTAATGACTTTGAGACTTCTTCGATTGTTATTTCTGGGATATCCTCTGAAACCACATTCTGGACTTTTCTCAACTTGGTGCCGTCTTTCTTACCCCTTTCTCTGTATAATTCTGTGTAAAATTCTTCAACTACCTTAATGACTAAGACAATTATACATTGGAGACCATGGAATCACAAACGAAAAAGGGGAAGGCCACAAATGCGATGGTCAGATGACCTAAAGAAACACGCCGGGTCAAAATGGATGCAAATTTCCCATGATAGAGAGGCATGGAAGAAGGAGGAGGAGGCCTATATCCAAGGATGGACGTTTAGGGCTGTACAGATAGATAGATCGACCTTAATTATCTTATCTTTATCTGTTACCACTTTTTCCATTTCGATCTGCGAGCTTAACAATATTCTTCTTACATAGAGCTTGACATCTCTTCAGCACCTTTAAACTTTTATTTTCCTCGACAACCGTTGTAATCTTTTTTGTTTTATATTGTCGTACGTCCTTTCTCACTGCTTTATTAATATCTTTCTTAAGTTGTTGTAGTACGCGTGCGTTCGTATCGTTTTTGTTCTTAAGTTCTCTTCGTGTCTCCATAAGTATTTTTGTCTCTTGACTGATTTTTTCCTCCTTATCTCCTTATCTTCCCTAGGATTTGTATTGCTGTATTGTAGTGGAAGTTATAAAATAACACAAATCGAATATTTTAAGTTTTGGTAAATGTTTCTATGTTAAATTTTTGCTGATATAGTGAAAATTGTGTGGACGAAAAACGTGCACCTCAGAGCGCGCTATTAAAAGTTCCAGATCTTGGTCAAAAATTATTATAGAATTCTGCCGCTTCCCGCATTTCGATCGCCATCTTTTTCTATCTCTCCAGGTGTCTTCATCAATGTCTCTGTCTTTCATGGTTTCCATAACACCTTGTATCCAAGAGTTGGCTGGTCTTCTTTGTTTTCTTCTATTACTTGGATTGTATTCCATAGCTCTTTTTGGCAATGTGTTGTCGTCCATCCTCTGTACTTACCTTACCATACCATACCATATTAACTGTCTAGTTTCTATTCTTTCAGAAGTTGTATGTAGTCTATCTGTTTTTCTTCTAATTTCAGAATTAGGTATACGTTCTACTCTTGATATACGGCAAGCTCTTCTCAGGTAATCCATTTCAACCGTGTCAAATTGTCAAATTGTGTGTCAAATTAATATAGAAACCTTTACTAAATCTTAACCTATTCATTGTGAGTTGTTCTGTAACTTCCATTAGCCAGATTGTCAAATTCTATCGCTTAATTTTGTTTAAATCTCTTATAAATAATCAATTCGCAACTTTTTAGTGAAATTTTTAATATTTAATTGTTTAACATTTTTATTACTAAAGATAAAGTAATTCTGCCAAGTTTTTTTAAGTTAAAACAATTAAGTACCTTTAAAGTAAGGGGTTTTGAAAGTTAATCGCATGTATTAAAGCTGAGTTATACTTGGAAAAGTCCTATGGAATGCCTATGTTGCAATTATTTTTCACGAAATTTGTTATAACTCTGGTTCCAATAATAGTTTAGGAGATACAATCGTTTAAACAATTAAATTTTTAATAAACAACAAATTATCTGATGGGTTTTGAGATTGGTACCATCGAAACATCAAATCTGCGCACCAAAAAACAAGGTACCGAAGGGACCTAAAAGTGCATACTCAACCCTCTCCTGGCTCCTATACTATTAAAAATTGTCATATTTTTAAAATTTATGATAGCTTTAAGTTTTATTAGTCCATTCATTTGGATAACACTCCGATAAACGTCTCCAGTCGTCAACATTCTTTCTAAAAATCTCGAGAATACCGAATAAATTAAATTTAGAGTAGAATGACACGTTGGTAAACAAATTAGTTACATTAGAATGCGTGACAAACGAGACATTAGCAAATCAACGTAATTTGTCAATAAACACGTATCTGGAAATAGAGTTCTTTGGAATAAATTCAACACGCTATCGCTTAGGCTCGTTTCGCGTACTGTTCACTCGAAAATATTCGCATTATTGTATTATGTCTGATCTGATGTAGGCACATTCTTTTTCTTCAAGAATTACATGCTTCGAGCACGTTGACAACTATACTATTATGGTAAAGGTAATCGCATCACGTATCGACAAGTATAACTGAAACTAATGTACCTACCTGTTAAAAGTATATTTCCTATGACTTTTACACAACGAAACGATGATTACACCTGAACAATCTGATATCAACTCCTACGACTGAACTAGTTTTTCTGCTACATCGATCACGTTTACTTTCAATATTGGCTTAGACTATTCTTTGTAATAGTTAGTATTTTTTATTTCCCTTACCGTTCCAAAAAGTTTCCGTTTCAGTTTGCTTCTTGCTAATGTCTAGGCTCCGCTTTTCTCTTTCTTCATCCTTTCGATTTAACCCATTCATTGGAATTTTCGTACTCTGTAGTCCTGTTTCTTTTAAATCCACTTTTTTAGTGTGTGAACTGGAAGCTTATCAAGGAAAAGATGAAGAGGTAGTGAAACTATTGACTAAACATTCCACCGAATACGGTTTTTAGACTTCGAGATTATTCACGAATTCACGAGTAGTCCTTGTCTAATCCTTCCTTGCCGGATCTTTTCCTTGATGATTATAATAGAGATATCCCGTTTGATCTTTAATGCAGTGATTTCTTCTTGCCTTCTGTATCATGTACAAAACGGAGTCAGGCAGGGTGACTTATTAAACCCACTTCTCTTTAATATAATAATGGACGAAATAATACAAGCAGCACGTAAAGATCATGGTTACAGAATGGGGAACAAAGAAATCCAAATATTATGTTCATCAGCAGAAAAAATCAAATGTATGACAACATCTAAATACCCACTACGGTGTAAAATCGAAATTGATTGGAAAATAAGAAAGCAAGAAGCAAGGTTTAGACATCTGGGAATAGATATAACTAGTTACGGAGATGTTGAAGAAGAAGTACGACAACAAAGCTTAAAAGCAAGTAAAGCGGCGGGTTATCGTAATGACACAATCTGGAAGAACAAATCCCTAAGACAAGAACCAAAACAAGAATGGATAAAGCAGCAATTAGCAGCAGCAAGACACGAAGACTGACACATCTAAAACAAAACGACTACTAGAAACAACAGAGATGAAAATACTTTGACTAATATCAGGGAAAAGTCTGTTGGATAGGGAGAGAAGCAAAAACATAAGAAGGCATAAATGGATGGGTGATAAAGCGGAAACAGGACTCGAACGAACACATTAGTAGAATGGCAGAGGGTAGGATAGTACGAATAGCACGAGATAAATCACCAAATGGACTAAGAAGTATGGACAGATCAAGAAAAAGATGGTGCGACAATTTAAACAATTTAAGAAGCTAATATTGAAGAAGAAACGGGATTTATAGGAAGAAGAAGAAGTTCTTACACGACGAAAAGAGTACAAAAAGATGGTGATTTATATGGATAAAATTTTTGATGTGTTAGTGCAATTTAAATATACCTAACATCGACTTTATTAGCTCAAAGCTTTATTTTACGTCATTAGAGATCAGCGTTCAATTCAGTCGTTTCACAAGTTTACTATGATAAATATGTTGTAGGAGAGATAGACTCGAATTAAATCGAAAAGATATATTTATTTTAAAATAAAAGACCTTAACGTGTTAGTAAATCTGTGTTTTTCATGAAATATTTTTTGTTACAGGTGAGTTGGTGTGCAAATTACAGCAACCATGTGGTTTGGTAAGATTTTTAACTGTTTAAACAAGGGGAATAATGATGATATTAGAACAAGCAAATCAACCAAAAAGCTTAGTATCAAGGGATAGTTTTTTTTATTTATTTTGCTTCAACCACTTACTTAACATAAACACTTACATAAAAATATATGCATAAATATATATAAAATATCAATCACAGATAAGTTTTACAATATATGTTTTAATTATTGATGTACAGTAAGTAAGGTCTCGTTTATTGCCGTGGATACATTCCACAGAAAAGCGCATATAAAAAAAATTACATAAAACCAAGACAAAAACAAAAAAGTTTCCAGAAATTAAAAGAAGTAGGCTGCATGATAAATTATTTCGAATATCTGAAAGAAATTATACAAAAGCTTTAAAAAAAACTGGTCCATATTTCTATTCGTTTTTGTGACTATTTATATTTATTCATATCATGTGGATAAATAGAAAAACAGGGGAACCTGTTTATTTTACTAGTGTTCAATACTCTTCCAGTTTATATCATAATGTTATGTTAATGCTGCTGCTTTATCTGCTGTAGCACTCTCTCCTGTGATCTTGATATTTCATCCTCTTCTTCCAAATACTTTACCCTGCATAACGAGTTGAAAAATTCGATATTTTTCTTCGTTCCGCATCACGTGCCCTAGGTACTCAAGCTTACGTTGTTTCACTAAATTAAGCACTTCTTTTTCTTTTCTCATGCACTGTAGGACCTCAACGTTAGTGACGTGGTCCACATACGATATTTTTAGTATCCTTCTGTAGATCCACATCTCGAAGACTCGAAGGCTTCAATTCGCTTTTCTGTGGCTTGCGTCAGTGTTCAGACTTCAACTCTGCAGTAACACTGGAAGAATGTATTTTAGCATCTCACTATCAGCATATTGGTTTCCAAAACTGAGATCACTGCAGCACAGCAAGGATCTCAACTGTATAAATGTAGACCGTGCCATTTATATTCTGGATCTAATCTTTTGACCGTAGTCCCATTGTGAGTAGAGGGTAGTTCCGAGGTAAGTGAATCTGTTGACTTTCTGGATCTCTTCGCTACCTGCCATTAGTGCCCCGGGATCTAAATTTGCACGGCTGACAACCATGAATTAAGATTTCTTAATATTAAGGTCTAGTTCGTATCACTCGTTCACTCGGATTCCTATCTCTAGGTTTGTGAAGGCTTCAGTAAAAATTTCAGAGTATATATTGAAAAGAGTCGGCGAGAGCACACAGCCTTGCCTTACTCCTCGCATGATTTTCACTTGATCGGTCAGCTAGTCTTCGACCTTGACTTAGCACGCTGGTTCCAAAATAAATTCTTGATGATCCGAATGTCTTTCTCATCCAATCCTACTCTTTGTAGATCGGCGAACATCTTCTGGTGCTGACAACGGTTAAATGCCTTGACGTAGTCAATAAAACAAATATAAAGATCAGCTTAATATGAAATGTATTTCTTTTGATAAAACCGATTAGCCATCCTTTGCTAGCTGAAAATTTTTTCCAGCTTGGGAAGTGGAAGTTGGTGGCTCTGACTGTTTCATTAACTCATAAATCTCAGGAGCTTTTTCCTGGATTAAACAACCACTTACAGAAATTCTTCTTTGAAATTATTTATTTGAAATGATCTATTGATTTCTGAGACAAACTTTTGACCTGACACATACTTGTTTTTTTAATAATAAATCTACATTTAGCCCTTATTATTTTAAATTTCAAATGATTTTCAGTATTTTTATATCATTCATATCTATTAAAAGCCGATTTAGATTCGCATATTGCCTGTTTGCACGCATCGTTCCACCACGGTACAGGTAAAAGTTTTGGATGGAAAGCTGTTTTTCCAACGGATTTATTTGCTGCATCAATGATGACTATTAAAAAAAGATGTTTTCTCATTAATATATTGCTCTGAGTCTAACATGTTTCTAAGATCCATAGCTGATAATTTATCGTTACTAATTTTCAACGAATGAACATTGTGCAGCCACGGGCAAATCTCGTTTCAGTTTTTAACAACCCTTTGGTCATATACGTTTTTAAAACGTATATTGGGAGAGACTTTGCTTATTATATTCCATCCCAAATGAATGAAAAATCAGGCAGACTCAACCTCAAGTTCTCTGTATTTTGTACGGAACTTATTGTTGCTATATATGAAACCATTAAATTGAATATAACTTGATTTGCACTTTGAATGTGCCGTTGGTAAATAGTCAAGCTCCTTGTGAAAAAGACTTTATTTGAATTAATACAATACATGAATATACGACCGCTAATAAGTATTATGTTCCGCTCGCTATGCTACCTATCTCGTTCCCGTAACTTATGTTGTCGCTTGGAGATTCTTTTAGTGACACTTCTTCATCTTCGCATAATATGACACATTTGCAGACACTGCTACATTGCCGCATCGGAAAAAATGCATGAAATCGACTTAAAACATATGACGGTGTGAACATTAATCATTTAAAAATTCCGATTACAGATATTTAGTAGTAATGTCAGATTTAAGTTTAATTTTAAAAGCATTAGACAACATAATACAAAATCCTGTTACTTTTCTTCCGATTGGTGATCTATCTGTCTCCCTCTATTCTTATATTATGTTCTGTTTTCATTCATTATTTTACAATATCGCTCTTCCGGAAGTATAAAATGACATAACTAAAATTTTTAAAAATTAGTTTATTGTGTTTAAGGAGTCAAAACTGTTGAATTTCGCCAGGACCAGTAAGTTCGTAAGTACAATTATGATGATTTAAAAATTCATAGAAAATACAGTTTTGATCTCTGTAAGACAATAAAGTCATTTTTCAAAATTTTAAATTCGTTATTTCAGAATTCGTGTAGTTTATGCATAATATCGTTGTAGATACAAGTTTTTTGGGATTAACAAGTTCAATTTTGCAATACCTATTAAGTTTAAAGTAAAGTTTCTTTAAGTAAAATTTTTAAAGCTGAATATGTGTGAAATTTTCCTTATTCTCACGAGAAATAAAAGTTCTTCAAAGAATAGGTATTTCCAAAAAGTCGACTTTTGAAGCTATTTTTGCAATAGTAAAGCAAGAAATTAACAAAAATACTTTATAAATCCTCGAATTTTCTATTCTTTTTAATAAAATTGTGTTACTTTCCCAGAGCGATCTTACATTTTATATATTGTATATAAATAAAAAATGACATTTAATCTTTTGCATAATGTGTTTAATTAATGTTGCTATTAACAAATTTATTAAAAACAGTTGAAGACTACAGGGGAAAAACGCTGTAAGTCAATATTTTAAATTTTTGGAAAACTTCATAATTCATAAATAAACATGCTAAAACACTGCTGTCTTGAGTATTTGACAACTCATATATACAGAGTATGATATTAAAAAACTGAAATTATCATGTACAGTAGGTAACAAGAGAAATTAAAAAAAAAAGAAGTAAATGTGTGGAGAAATCTGACTTATAGCATTGTTACCTAGTTTCACCTTGACTTGCAGCGCTCTTCCATTGTACAGCATTATTTTATTGGTTTGTAACGTTTGACTTATTCCACTTTTATTTTGTTTGACATTTGTGGTTTGTACTACTTGTATCCAAGTATCGAAAAATGTATTCATCAAAAAGTCGATAAAAATTGACTTAAGCGTTTTCCCCCTGTAGTCTTCAGTTGTTAAATATCAAAGAGTGTCATGGGAAAATCGTTAGTTTTCTGGTCTAATATGCCATTGTGTTTGATCTGTCCAAGGGTGTTCTCCGCCAAAGATAAAACTTTTATTTAACACTTAATATACCCATAGCTCATGTACGAAGGCGACTTTATTCAAGCGGATCGATGCACTTAGTTTTTGATCATGCCTAATAAAAATTGAAAAAAATATTTTGCCCCCCTTTCATTTATAGAATAAACTTTCGTCTTCTATTATCAAATTCCCTTAACTAATTAACTAATTCAGATAATTCTTTATCATTGGAATGTTTGTCTCAATGAACATGCCATTCCCATCACTGACACAGCTCGGTGCCAGAAACTATCTATATATTTATTTGTTTCTATTTTCTCTTTAATCATTCCAAGAACCGAGTTCTTGTCAATAAAAAAAGTGGAAAAAACATTCCGACTGACTCATAGTTCACTCATAAAAAGCCGCACACCTATGACAGGTAGTTCTAAAAATATTGTTTTGTTTCACCATTGCGTTTCGTCTTGGCAACGAAAGAGGTTTATTGCAATTTATTTATATCATTTGTGAGATTACCACCTGAAATTGTTTTTGTTCTTGATGTACAGCTTTTACTTTGTTACTCAAATTTTTATTATTCTATTTTATTTATTATAATGTTTATTGTAACACTATTTCTGGAGCTAAAAAAGAACCAGATCTCCGCACTTGGTTGCAGAATTTAGTTTGTGGAAGAAGTTGAACAACTGTTATAGACTTCAAGCCCATGGGAGATATTTAAGGGGTCATCAGCATGAATCACATATAAAACAATACTGCAATATGTAACATCTTTAAAAACTTCAATTTTTATCGGTATAGATACACAGGTAATGTAAACTTACCACTCGAGGGGGGTATTTTATTTATTATTATTATTATTTTAGGTAGGTAATACAAAAATAAAGACCTGAGACCTTCTTCTTCTTCACGTGCCATCTCTGCTACGAAGGTTGGCTATCATCATGGCAATTTTGACCCTGGAGGCTGCCGCTCGGAACAATTGTATGGAAGTGCAAGCAAACCACTCCCTGAGGTTTCTCAACCATGACATTCTTCTCCTACCTATGCTGCGCCTACCTTCAATCTTTCCTTGCATAATTAGTTGTAACAGTTGATATTTATTCCCACGTGTAATATGTCCCAGGTATTGTAGTTTCCTCATTTTAACACTCAATACGACCTTCTTTTGTTTGTTCATCCTGACTAATACAACTTGGTTAGTTATCTTATCCTTCCAGGAGATTTTTAACATTCTTCGGTACGCCCACATCTCAAATGCCTCCAGCTTATCCATACATTGCTTATTTAGTGTCCACGCCTCCACCCCATATAACAGGACCGAGAAAACATAACATTTAAGCATTCGTATTTTCAGCTATAGGCTTAGGTTACGGCTACACATTTGTTTCATATTGTTAAAGGCACTGCGGGCTTTCTCTATTCTTATTCTTATTTCTCTGGTGTATTCGTTTGACTCGTTAATATTTGTTCCGAGGTAATTGTAATTTTGTACTCGTTCAATGAGATTCTGTCCCACATGTAAGTTGATATTATTGATACGTTTCTTTGTAATTATCATGAATTCGGTCTTCTTTGTATTCAGTGACAGACCAAATTCTTCACTTGCTTCTACCACTTTGTTTAGTAATCTCTGTAGGTCGTCAATATTTTCTGCTATAAGCGCGGTATCATCAGCATATCGGATATTGCAAATGGGGTGACCGTTGATCTTTACTCCGGCTTTTTCGTTCATAAGAGCTTTTTTAATAACTTCTTCCGCGTAGACATTGAACAAGGTTGGAGACAACACACAGCCCTGCCGAACACCTCTTTTGATCTGTATTCTATCTGATATCGAGCTGTTAATTCGTACTGTAGCTTCTTGTTTGTAGTATAGATTCCTTATCACTCGCATGTCCCTTGTATCAATATTTTTATTTTCCAGTATTTGCATCAGTGGCCTATGTTTTACTGTATCAAATGCTTTGTTATAGTCTAGGAAACACACAAATATGTCCTGATTTACGTCTAAGCATCGTTGTGTTAGAACATTAAAAGCAAACAGTGCCTCTCTAGTTCCTAGTCCGTCTCTAAAGCCAAATTGAGAGGGTCCGATGTCAACTTCCAATTTTTTATATATTCTCCGATGAATGATTTTTAAGAAGACCTTTAATATATGACACATGAGACTGATGGTGCGATGTTCCGAGCATTGTCTCGCATTAGACTTTTTGGGTATGGCTATTATTGTTGTTACTAGCCATTCATTAGGTATGATACCAGATTTGTAAATGCTGTTAAATAGTTCCACGATCTTTATTAAATTGTTGCCTTTGATGAGTTTAATTATGTATATTGGTAGTTCATCTGGGCCTGTGGCCTTCCTCGACCTCATTTCTTTAATCGTGTATTCCACTTCATCTCTTGTTATTTCTGGTTCTGTGTCACTGTTTATGTATTCGTTATCTACATTGTCTCTTTAATCTTTAAACAGTTGTTCTATGTACTGTTTCCAGACTCTTAATTTTTCTTCTGTGTCCATAATAATGTTTCCACTCTCGTCTACTAATATGTTGTGTCTGTTACTTTGTCTCCTCGTCAACTCTTTGATCTTCCGATGTGCATTAAAGCTGTCGTGTTTATTTTGTAGTTGTTCGATTTCTTCGCATTTTTCCCCGTACCAGTTTTCTTTAGCTGTGCGTATTTTTAGGCGAATTTCTTTTTGTGTCTCTTTATACTTCTGGTTCTTTTTGTTTTTCTGTTTTCTTCTTTCATCCATTCATCCACTATGTTCACCTGAGACCTAAGGCCATACAAAAATATTGGTACCAGTAGCAGGAAAAATCTTTTAGCCTACCTAGTGTTACCCGCTCTGCAATTTTGCTTATTGCTAGTAATAAGCTTCTTCTTCAAATTCCGCTCCTATCGGAGATTGGAAATCATTCTGGCAATTATAATTTTGTTGGTTACGCGCCTGATGCAGTTCAATTGAACTGCATCCAAACCATTCACGGAGATTGCGTAGCCACGAGATTTTACGTCTTCCTACGCTACTTCTGCCTTTGATTTTACCCTGCATTATATTCCTTAATAGTTCGTATTTTTATTATGTAATCCAAGTATGCCAGTTTCCTGATTTTTATGGAATTTAAAACTTCGCATTGTTTTCCTAGTTGTGCGAGAACTTGTTCGTTTGTTTTGTTTTAATAAGCTTATCGGCCGATAATTCTGTGGAAATGTGCCATTTTCCAATGTTTTTCGATCATTATTACGTAAGCTTTTTTCCATCTGCCAGGAAAATGTCTTAATTTTAGGATGTGGTTGATTAAATTTGTTATGTGTACTATTGCTTTTGCTGGTAGATTCTTCAGAGCTCTATTCGTAATATGGTCTGCTTATTTCTACTAGTACCAATATTTTTGTAAGGCATTAAGTCGCAGGTCATCTTTTTTGTATTTTCTATCTAAGTTATAACTGCTGTACAAATATGTTTGCCCAAAATGTCCCCTCCTACTTGTTGTTATTACATATTGTAGTATTGATTTATATGTGATTCAAACTGATTCAAATTACCCCTTAAAAATTTCCCATGGACTATTATAAGCGGACACATTTTTTAGTAAAATATCAAATTAAATTAGATGGGTTCTGATTTGATTTTTGTGGACGTAAAATGCCTATTTTCAAAAGATAATTTTGATAGAATATGCAAATATGATAGACTATGATATCGAATGCAAAAAGTTTCATCTTAGTGTGGAAAATTAGTAAATTTAGTGCTTTTTAGTGCTTCATTACCTTACCTATCTAAGCATTTTGGTATAATGTTGAATTATTGTATTTTGTTTAATGAAAATAAGACATTTTTTATTCCTAATTCGCTTCTAAAACCAAATTGATCACTTTCGTTATTCGAATTATTTAAAGAAACTTCTTAAGAGGTTACTATTTTCCAATCCATGCTTCGTCTAACCCTTCCTACACATTTTCGTCACCAATTCTATACCATTTACGGTGGGACACACCCCTGTAAGGTAAATTGGAAACTTTTCATCATAAATTTATACAACTGTGACATTGTTGAATATGCTCATAACCGAAAATATTCCCATTACATTTCCTGATTGCTTTCTCATTTACCTATACCGTATATCATTCCATTTAATTTTTTGTCCATTTAAACGTTCGTAGTAAGTGATTTTAAATCAAATTCTACATAATGAGCACGCTAGCCATATCAATTTATTCGATATACCCGCGGAGAAAGAGAATGCCAAGAACACCTGTTGATTTCACTAGAAGATTGTGGTGTGGTTAAAAAACATTAATGGAATGTTACGATCTACAATTATATTATTCAGACTGGTTAAATAATTCTTAATAATCACGAGAATGGGTTATTTGCGTTAAACGTTTGAGGCGTGGATTATCATTATTTTTATTTTTATCAGATAAATTAATTAAATATATTACATCTTTATCTGCTATTTACGAATGCATTGTTAATTCTACAGTGTATAAAGTATTGTTTCTGTTATTTCGTTCGTTATTTGTTTCTCTACATTTTTTTTTATTTCCATTTGTTTTTATCATTTTTTATTTATTAATAAAAGTAATATTTTTAAAATATAACAATCGATAATATATCTGGACCTGAGTATTAGAAGGACCAAACTCCATTTTCGTTGTTTTAGGTAATTCTTCATCTTATGGTGCCCTATCCAACTAGTGGATGTTGGCGACAATTCTGGCATACTACTCTCGATCTTGTGTGGCTCTAAAT
Organism: Diabrotica balteata; assembly: GCA_918026665.1. Lineage (NCBI taxonomy): Eukaryota > Metazoa > Arthropoda > Insecta > Coleoptera > Chrysomelidae > Diabrotica > Diabrotica balteata. The sequence goes on from OU898281.1 coordinate 146,133,657, forward strand.
AGTGCGTGGGCATCGAGGTTTGTCCAATCCCTTATGTTTTTAAGCCATGAGTATTTCTTTCTTCCGATGCCCCGTTTTGCTTCTATCCTCCCTTCCCTAATAATCTTTAAGAACTGGTACTTGGATTCCAAATATATGACCCAGATAAGCAGTTTTTCTTTTTTTTTTTTTATTATTGGCAGTAATTCTCGTACTCTGCCCATTCGATTTAATACTTCGACATTTGTTGTGTGATTTGTCCAGGAAATTTTAAGTAGTCTTCTAAATACCCACATTTCAAAGTCCTGCAATCGGTTTATCACATTGGCCTTTATGGTTCAGGTTTCTACACCATATAGCAGTATGGAGTAAATGTAATATTTTACAAAGCGATATCGAAACTTGAGTTAAGGCTACTGTTGCTGGTTGCTAAGGTTCTGGTTTGCTCAATCCTGCTACGTATCTCTATGTCTGGATCTATAAAATCGTTTCAGAGTAAAGATTAAAAAGGAGGGGTGACAAAACACAACCCTGTCGTACACCTTTTTTTCGATTGAGAAATATGATGTAGATTCCAGTCCTACTCTCACAAATACCACTTGATTCATATAAAGGTTCTTTATGATTTTAAGGTCATTCTCATCTATCGAACCATCCTGGAGCAATCCTATGTTCAGCAATTTTGAAAGATCACAATCGAACACTTTCTGGTAATCTATAAAGTATAGGAATATTTATAAGAAATAAAAAAAGTAAAAAAATAATTTCTTTTATAAAAAATTTTTAGCAAAATTTCACCGATGTACAAAATTTAGTTCCATCAAAATATAAACGTTTCTGTCTCATTTACATACAATCTTATGTTTTATAACTGCAACAAAAACACTTATGATAGCGTACACATAATCAGCTACATATCGTGTATCCTATTATTCTTTTTCGCCGTGTAATAATCACAGAAATAGTTTTGTTGCGGTGCAATTTGATAAACCAATAACAAGCCGAACAAGTTGATATGCCCGAGGTATCACGTTGCAGATGCATTTCCTGTACTTTGAAGTGGCTATATTTAGGTTACCTCTCCATACTTAGAACTAGTACCATTAGTGCTTATGGCTAGCATTTAAATAATCGTTCGAAGTACCATGTGAACGTACCGTTCTTTGGTTATTTATCAATCCGATGAAAAAATGAAAGAGTTGCAACAATGAAAAGTGCACGGGAAATAAGGATATGACCATCGTCTCGCCTTATAATTATGTAAATGTCTTTAATGAACGTTCAAAGAGGAGATTAATGGTTTTGGGTGTAACCGCTAACAGATGTTGCACGTTGTAACTTGCGTTTTAGAAATTAGTGACAAAAATTTTCCAAAAATCATAACGTAACGTGTCTCTTCCAAATGTATGTCTTGTACCTAAGGGGATGTATTCAGTATTTTTTGGATATTTACTGTATATAGTTATGAAAAATTATCGAGAACAAAAGAAATTAGAATATTCTCGACATATTTGTTTGGGGGTCTGTATAAAGGTTAGCTTATTTGTAGAATATCTTGTAATATTTGCTTTTACAGTCTTCATTTTGAAGTGTTTGGAATACACCAGGAAGCGTTGTCACATGCGTAATAGTTGTCTCCTAATTGATCATATAAAGCTTTCTTTCCATTCTCATCCAGATCGACTTGAAGAGCATATTATACAGAACTTTTAAGATTTGTTTAACAAGTAACAGGTAATTCATTAAGTGGCACTTTTTTTGGTGGAGATTTAATGGAAGTCGTGCATGAATCGTGCCACCTGAAGTTGCGTTTTTGTTCAGTATTGTTTAAAATTTCATCATGGCGAGACTTAGTCCGGCACACAGTGTAGAATTATTTAGCTGGATTACGAAATGTGCGTTCTACGAGGAATGTGTTTTGTGCGCTTAAAGTAACTTATCGGCCTACCTAACGCACAAATCGCTATACCATCAGTAAGTTTGAAACCCAGATTTTATTATTGCCCATACACTAAACCACATAAAAAATATAGCTACGATATCGGAGAGTGGACGCGAAAATAATAAGAATCGTATAGGCTTAACGTATTTTAGGTAAGGATCTTAGTTTAAAAGCATACAAAATTCAATTAGTGCAAGATCTGAAGCCGAGCGCAGTTCTAAGGTGACCGTTGAATGGTATCCGAAGAGGACCTCCAAACACCCGAAAGTAACTCAGAGCCTGGCAGCAAGACGGTTCCGCGGGTGGCCAGGGCACGGGACCGAACTCGGATCCATGAAACTCAACTCGTAAGAATTAGGATCACTTCACCTCGATACTCCCCGAATCTCAGAGAAAATCCTTATTACGAAATTACGGATCCAATTTGTCGACTTACCTAACCTACATTATTCTATCGACTAGAGGCTCTTCACCTTAGGGATCTGCTGTAGATATAGGTACGAACCGGCGCGAGCTTTCACGTGGCGTTCTCCTGGATTTTCAAGGTTCGAGAGGAAGATCTGAACACCGCTGCAACTGCGGCAACTTGATAAGATTGCAGAAGATCCACTGTTTTCGAAAAAAAATTTGTTTTCTTCCGGTGATGCCCATTTTTGGCTTAATATACGTATTTGGGCTGATGAGCAACCCGAAGAGGTTCAAGACAGAGGTTGCCATTACATCCAGAAAAAAACAACTGTTTGGTGTGGTTTATGGACCGATGTAATCGTTGGTCCATATGTCTTTGAAACAAAGGCCGGCCGGCTAGAAAGTTACTGTGAATGGGACAGCTATGGCGCCATAATAAATTGAAGCTCGTGATTTCAATGACATTTGGTTTCAACAAGACACTTGCCATACAGCCAGTGAAAGCATGGCTTTACTGGGAGAACCATTGCAACAAATACCAATCGAAATGTTCAAACGCATCATCGAGAATTGTAACTTCAGAATGGACCATCTTACCGCAGTCCTGGCCAACATTTAAGGAAATTATCTTTAAGAAGTAATTGTAAAGAATATACTTCTGTATGATAATGACTGAACTGAATCCAGTATGTATTTAAGCTTTATATAATATAAAAGCCTAAAACATACAGGAAGATGTTCCTGTAGCTATATTAAATCTTGTTGGTGGACCGGCGTTAAGTAACTCCAACAAGATTTAGGCTATAGGAACATCTTCTGCCATTGATCTGATACAAAGAAGATATTTTAAACATTCAGATAATGCAGCTAAAACTAAATTATCTCTTTATAGATTCAGTTTTCTCAAAAATGTTTGAATATACATTCTTAGATTGTGAGAATTTGTAAATAACAACTTGATTCTCTCAAACAACTAGCATAGTCCTAACAGCAGTTCATTAGTTTTATGATAAAACAGTTAGTTCTAGGTTAAGATAAGAGAGGGTCTTGTGGGATTGTAATTCAACTATATAATATCGTCATTAAAAGGAATAAAATATTTAAGTATATCTTGAATATCTACAAACTTTTCAAATAAAGGTTTATAACATTATTAGTTTGCAACATGATATACATGGATATAATGTCAATGACATATGTCAAAAAAAGTTCTTTCTCATAATTTTTACTACGTTCACTGTAATTTCTCTATCAGCAATTTTACAAACTTCATTTCTAGTGTTACTTTTTCTCATGTACTACAATTTGTCACAAAATTTAGCAGAGATTAACGATAATAAAAAATGTTCAATCAGTTACATGAAGTCTATCCTCAAGATGATATTTTAACGTATTGATTTCATTGATGCAACATACATGTGTTACAAAACTTTACTGAAGAAGCTAAATTTTGTAGAAATGTATAAAACACGAGCTTACAGCCTTATAACTATAAATAAATCATTTTTTTATGGAAATTATCATCTTAACAAAAAAATTAACGTAGCCGTACCTTTTCCTCCTAGAACCAATTATTTCTCAATTCTCATTATTCATTTATCGCATTGAGCAATCATTACATAAATAATTGACCTCTTATGTTCTAATAAATACACCGAATCATTCATCTTTCTATTATAGAAGTAACAAGTTGAACAGCACCGGCATTTATCATAATTATCTTCTTTCAAACTAATCCTTCGAACGTGTAATTAAATTATGAGGTATCAGGTGAAGAGTCGACAAAAAGGTAATTGAAAATATTTTCATATAAATTGATGGAAAAATGGAGGTATGAGTTTTTTAGGTACATCAAACTATCGATGAAATCGTTTACTACAGAAATTCATATGTAAAAGTATTGTAAGTACTTCATATGTGACGAAAATGTTGAGTATTTTGAGAACAATTTCTGAACTGGGAATCGAAACGTTAACGTTACTAATTCCTTAATAACTAATAAACTTACTAATTCCCAATCTGGAAGAAGGTCCAACGTAATTAAAATAAACATCAGCCTCAGGAAAGCACCTGGGTTTGATTTAATTACTATGGAAATCTTGAAACAACTCCCAAAAAAAGCCATTTTTTTTAACCTATTCTCTATCCTTCCATTGTTGGATATAGGTCTCCCCCAGTTCTCTCAATCTTTCCCTATCTTGAGCTGTTCTCTGCCATGTGGGACCTCCTTGTTTCCTGACGTCATCTTTCCACCTCATCTGTGGTCTGCCTCTTGATCTCTTTGCATTGTATGGACGCCACTTTCCGATGGCATTGTTCCATCGTCCGTCTTGGAGACGTTCATTGTGTCCAGCCCATTTCCATTTCAGTTTTGCTGCTTGTTATATCGCGTCTACTGTCTTTGTTCTGTGTTTTGGTTCTGATCCTGTATCACGTCCCATATGGCTGATAGGGACAGGTACGAATAAGGCATTGCCAAATAAGTACCCGCGGATCAACTGAGGATATGACATTAGGCAGCAGTAATGTCATTACTGGATTAAGGCTATAGGAAGTAAAAATTCTGTAGGCTTAATTCCAGATACTTACAGGCGTTACTCACATTATGAGTTAAGCGGCTGTGATACTGCGACAACAGCAGTGTCTGACCCAGAGTCGGCGGCTGCAAACAGCGTCTGTTCCCAGAGTGGGCGGCTGAAACACACTTACCAACCCGTCTGACCAGCGTGGCGAATTTACGGCCAATCTACCCCCCCCCTTATGATAGATTCCAAAGTCATAGAAAGCTTATAATCTTATAAATGCCTCGTTCAGATTAACATATCGAGTGCCATGGTGAATATCCACCACTTTCAAGAAAAAGAATATTCCCACTGGCCGTGGTGGTCATGCGTTATGCACCAGCTTAAAATTTATGTTTAGCCATGGTGGATAACGGAAATACACTAAACCACTGACTGATGCATATGAAGAGGTTTATAAAGCATATACAAAAAAGGTAGTAAAGTTGGTTTCTGTGTTGCACACATGACAAGTTCCTACAAATGATCAAACTTTTTTTCAGCCAAACAAATATATGTTTATATTTTTTATTTAGAAAGAAAAAATTATGTGGCAACAAGAGCCTAAAACTAGTGTTTAGAAACAAAATTATATTTTAGAAAAAAAAACAGTCAAATTAAAAATATGCCTCTCGGGACTGGCACGGATATTTAGTTTTTTTTGTTTTAATTTTCGTTGACTTCCTATCCATAAATGCAACATTTTCTTTGTAGCAATTTGCACAAATTTGCCATTTTTCAGTTGAAACTTCTTGTGGGATGGTACTTTTTGTTTTGTCAAAGCTAAAAAGTCATCATAACATGTAGATAGTAATAATTGGTATTGAAATCTTACGTTTTACCTCTTATGATGTTTTCCCTGAATTTTGTTATTGTCATTTTACCTTTCGTTACTTTTTGATGTAATACGAAAGCACTAACAAGAGCAGCATCAACAATAAGTTCCACAACTAACTTTCTATACCATTTCATGCTTTTTCGAAAAGAAGAATTGTACGACGAAGTAATAATAGTTGTTGTATAGGTACTTCTAATACAAAAACTAATGTTATATAGTTGAAACAATTATTCAAGTAATACATACCTGAAAGATCAATATAACTTTAATGTTTGTTGTATTCTATTACTGTTTTGGGTTTTTGGACTGGTCCGCCTCGTTTTTTAATTGTAATCATATCCGGAATGTACTTAGTACATAAGTAGGATATCTCGCTTATCCCTTCATTTCTTCACAAATATTCCTATATTGCTTTCTTGCATTATTAGTTGGCCTTTCTGTCACTTGATTGTTATAACTATATCAGGTTTGTTTTTTCTGTTTTTGCGTAATGTAGCCAAGAGAAATGTTTTTCTAGAAGAGTATGAGCAAGCTCAACACTCGAGTAATTATTGTCCGTACAAATTGTTCGTCCAGCATTCAGCTAACCTGCACTTTGTGTTAGGACTATTTGTGAAGCTACTGTAAGATCATGACCTCCATCTTCTTTGCTACAATATATTTTAGTGTTATATAGGTAGCCACCATCGAGACATACTTTGAACAAGTTGATGCCAAATTGGTGACGCTTGTTTTTTATGTATTGTTTGAATTTCAAGCGCCCCTTTAATGGCACCAAAGTTTCGTCTATGCAGATAAATTCTCCAGGATTAACTTGAGCTTGAAATTGGTTGAGTTTTTTTAAATAGATCACTGATTTTAAAAAGTTTATCGTTTTGGTGTGCGGCTTCATTATTTGCGAAATGCCACATTTTCAATAGTATTTGGAACCGATTCCGTGACATAACTGAAGATAAATACATTTGTATAAAGAAAATTTCTTGATTAATACAATGAAATCGCATGTAAATGCATAATACCCATCCATATAATTATTCCTATAAATTTTCTAGCTTTAATTTTGTTTTATTTTTCTTGTTGCTGAAAAGCATATCAATTGGTTTCATTTACAAAAAAATTAATTAGCTCGTCTTCTAGTGCTAAGGAAAGTATCAGATGCAGATGCATATTTGGTAATCACATTAGTTTGAGAAGTTGACGGTACAGTAAAAGTGGTCTATACTTTAGAAGTGGAAGGTGTGTTATTACTAGCCCCGTTTCTTTCAATTTCAGTCAGAATCTTCCAAGAATAATTGATCTTCGATACTTGGTTCATACTTTGAACAATCTGATTCTTCTGAAAGAAATTTATTCCACATTTCATGGCTTCTGTTCTTTTAATAAGACATCATTAACACTTTTACAGTTCACAACTGAAAGTTAACTGAAAACTAATGGACATGGAACGCATTCTTAAGGCCATACAGCTCTTCTGCACGTGATTGCGGCGTTGTCACTCACTCGAATAGTCTGAAAGTCTGACATCATTGGTGGAAACCGCTTGTCCACCAAGGCCCCACAGTAAAAATTTATCAGTTTTGTCCATGTTATACCCGTTATCATCAACAAAAAAAAGTAATATTGTCAAGGAGACATATTTTTTCCAACAAAGATCACCTATACGTGTTTATAGAAGTTATAAAAACATTTACGAAAAAAAATTTGGGCCCTGGGACCAGATTTTTTTATACATGGTGGTCTATGGTGTTACGATAGCAGAGGTCGTAATGATCTTTAAACCTTGAAATCAAACAAATGCAGTATCATTGTACAAGCCGCTTTCCTTACTACCTGTAATTTTGAAGCTGTACGAAAAACCATTGCTGAAAAGGTTGAAACCTTTAAAACGCCACAAAAAATTTCCTTAGGGAAAGCTCCGGGAATAACGCTTTTACAAATGCCAAATTTTCGCCGTATTTTACAATCGGATTACATTCCATATTCATGATTTGTAGTATTAATTATCAGCGACATATTGCATCTGCAGTTCATTATGTTTACACAGAAGTAATACCACTATTTAATCCTTTGTATAATATATTACTTTATTTATTGCCAAACATATGGAATCAGCTTATTGGCACACCCATATTATTGGTACATCAAAGGCCTTCGAACCACTAATTCTCTTTTAAGAAGATAATAAATACGCATCTCATATTAGCCGCTAGGCTCTTGATACAGAATACAGAAGCAGAAAACGATGCAGAATTGCTATTTAAGTGTACCAATATTAGACCAGTTCTTGAATTCACCATTATGTCATCAAATTAAAGACACTTTTCGTAGTCATCAAATATTCAACGTAAGTATTACAAACATAATGAATGAATGAATTTTTCTCATCCTCTTATTTGTTTTTAATCCTTTCTTCCGTGGATTCAATAATGTATGAATCTTTTTTCACATTTAGGATTTTCTTGAGTCTATACCACCTCCATTGCTACTTTTGTATTACCGGTATCGTCAGCTTATTGTCCGTTACTCTTAAAATATAATCTTTCCTTACTCTGATAATATATTCTTTCCTGATTCTGCTTGATTTGTTTTTTATTACTGTTTGCCAGCTTCTTTACATAAGGACAAGATGCTGTCCTTCAATTTTGATTTTACTGTATTTTAATAACTTTTCCTCCTTATTTTTGTTTAGAGTTAGAGTTACCCATTTAACTAAGGATATTATTCAATTATTTTCTCTGCAAGGTAGATTGTTCAATACGTTTTAAATTTTTTTTGTTGAAGTACTATATATAGTAGAGAGAATTATATCATCAATAACTTGACAAGACTTTTCAAAAAACAAAGATGAAGAGCATATCTATGAGCATATTGAAAAAAAAGTGGCTAGCCTCTTCCTCTAGTACTTTAAACGTTCATTTGAATCCCTTAGCGAACCTTACGTTACTGCATAAGGTCCGTATAGAGACGCCATATTTGGACCAGCTACCCCAGTTGGAAGTTTTACGTTGCCATATAGTGAATATGTATAAAACATTAACATCCTATAAAATTATCAACAAACATGTCATATAAAACCAATTTAGACATTTAAAGGGTTGTCACCCATATATTCAGTGGTTTTAATAATGTGTACCTAGTAGCAGCACTGAAGATGGAATATTGATTCCGAAAACGTTCTGTGATGTAGCCCGAAATGGCTCTTTTAAATTATACCTTTTACAAAGGATGTTTTATTAAAAATTTTTGTTCGCTATTTTCCTTAAGAGTCATAATTGTTCTAACAGAAGGATTCTGCATAATTGGCCTTTTTTTATTGTTTATTTGCTTTCGAGAAGGAATGATCAGTCATTTTCTCAGCGGTTCATTCACCGATATACTCCCCTATGGATGAATAAGACAAGTGGACAACAAAAATAGGTAAATTAATAGACCAATCAAGCTACTAAAAAAAATAATGCTTCTCGCATTTCAACCGCCATCGTTTTCTGTCCATCCATTCCTCTTCTTTGATGGCTCTATCTCTCATTATGTGCCGTATATTGTCTTCCCAGGCAACTGAACGGCTTCCCCTTCTTCTTTGTTGTGGTATGTAATTTAAAGCTTTCTTTGGCCACCTTCATTCATTCCCTTCACGTGGCCATACCACACTAGTTTTCTCGTTTCAATTCTGTCTACACTGGAATATACAGTGTTTGTCCTACTATCTTTTTTGGATACACCACATGCTCTGCTTAGAAAATCCATTTCTACTTCTATTCTTTTTTAATTTCGTTTCTTGTTTAATATCTTTAAAGACCATAGTAGAGAGTTTAAAATGTTAACCGCTTTTTTTCCTGCTGCGTTCTGTTTTCGATGTCTCTTTTGGTAGTGCCTTCTTTAGATATTATAGATCCGAGATATTTATATTCCTTGCATGTTTTTGTGTTTCTAATTTCTAACTCTGGATCTTCTTTATCATTTCCTATTTTAAGATACTCTGTCTTTGACATGTTCATATTGAGGCCCCATTTTTCATATTCTTTCTTTAGTTTTCTAAACATGTAGTCCATGTCTTCCTCATCATTCGCTACGACTACCTGATCATCTGCGAAAAATAAAGTTGTTAGACATTTACCATCGCCTATGTCTATTCCCATTCCGGATACTTGTTTCCTGCACTGCTCTAGCGATGATTGAATATATATTTTAAATAAGGTCGGAGATAGACAACATCCTTTTTTAAGCCCCTTTGTTATTGGAAATGATTCAGATATAAAGTTTCCTTCTTTAACGACACTTCTTGCATTTTTGTATATATTTGCGATAGCATCTACATACTCTCTACTGAGACCTACTTTCGTCAATGTTTGAAACAGTTTTTTCAAAGGTACCGTATCGTATGCCTTCTCTAAATCTACAAACAATAGGTGGGTAGATAGATTCCTTGCCTTCCGTTTTTCGATTACCTGTTGCAGAACGAATATACCATCAGTACACGATCTTCCTGCACGAAATCCATCTTGTTCTTCTATGTCTTCGTATTCTGATTCTATTCTTTTTTTTATTATTCGACCGTACAACCTCCGGTATACTCGTAAAGAGTATACCGGAATAAAAGGAAAAGACAGTTTAGATTTGATTTCAGGTATAGTGCGTCTGTGTATCCGCCTATACATATTTCGCCCTAATAGGGCTCATCAGAACAGCTATTCACAGTCGCTCTGAACGTGAAAACAAATGTTTCCTGTCTTAGCAGAAACAACTCTAACGTGGCTTTGTATGGACGCAAATAGCGACATATGATAATAAATCCGTAAACTAATTTTTCACCGAATGAATGTATGAACTTTAATCAAATAGAAGGCAGATATCGAGCACAATTTTTTATTAAATCTTGCCTTGGCAACTGTGCTGGATATCTATCTGCCTTTTATTTGATTTAACTTATTTTAAACTTCAATTGTAGCTTATTCCCGTTAAAATAGTAATTACTTTAAGATGCCATAAGAAAATAGCTTCAGAACAATATACAGAAAACAATTTTTGGTTTTTCTTTACTTCGGCTTTATTCGTGTTGTCAAGGGACTCATATACTAATGACATTGTCATAGTCATTCAATTAAAAGTTTAAATTATATTAGTCATTAACTGAAGAACCGATCTTCTTCTTTCAGTGCCCTGTCCGATTATCGAACGTTGGCGATCATATTGGCAATAATAACCTTATTCACGGCGGCTCTAAATATATTAAAGGTGGTTTCTTGATACCATTCTCGGAGATTTCGTAGCCAGGATGTTCTTCGTCGGCCTGGGCCTCCCCTTCCGTCGATCTTACCCTTTATTATGAGGTGTAGAAGGTTATACCTCTCTGGATGTCTCATTACATGACCGAAATATTGTAACTTCCGAATTTTTATCGTTTTTGTTATTTCTGTGCTCTTTTTCATTCGATGTAAAACTATTTCATTTCTTATTCGATCAACTTATCCGCAATACTCGTCGATAAATCCACATCTCAAAGGCCTCTAATTTTTTCATTAATGTCTCTGTAAAGGTCCAGCTCTCCATACCATACAGCAATGTGGAGAATATGTAGCAGCGTATTAATCTGATTTTAAGGTTTAACGTAATATCTCTATTAATTAGAATTTTCTTTAATTTATAGAAGGCGGCTCTGGCTTTTTCAATGCGTATTCTTATTTCTTTATTTATATCCCAGTTATCGTTAACATTGCACCAAGTAGGTAATATTGTGGACTCTTTCTAACTCTATTCCATACGCTCTGATGTTCGCTGGTTGTAACTCCGTTTTGCTGACAACCATAAATTTTGTGAACGGAAGAACCGATAACACCAGCATAATATATTATTAAATTCATTTGTTCACCTTTCATTGACTTCTTTAATTGACTCATCGTTTTTTGTTACATAGTCTTCTATATTGCCAATTTATATAGACTGGCCTATAGAATTCCTCCTGTCGGGTTTCCAATCCAAAACCGATTAACATTTTTCAGATAAAAGGCAGAGTGTGACTTGTCAGTGCCACATTTCGTTTGTTATTTTTAGATAAACTTCTTGCATATGTGGCTCGACGACAGTTTACCGTTACCCCATCAACATTGTTCTGGTTTCCAATTAAAGGCAGTTCATTCGAGAACCGAAGGAAATAAACTTTTCTGTTTTATGGAAACATTTACAAAATGGTACATTAAGTGATAAAATTCATTACAATGTATTAGATAATCCGAATATACAAAAAATTACTGATTTAACGAATTAGACGAGAGTTTTAATCAACGATTTGTACTAAAACACTACACTAAGAGATAATAAAACTGACAATAACATGTCACGAACTGTACTAAAAAGGTTAACAGAACTGCCTTTAATGTAGCTGCCTCATTTCGAGGTACTGAAAACTTTAGCGTTCATCGAAATAGCTATTTCGTTGCTTAAAAGCAACAATGTTTACTGTGAAATGGTTTCATGAAAGAGTCCAGCTAGTTTTGAACATTAACACTATCCCATAAACGAACTCTTATCATAGTAAACTGTATTTAACCTCAGTGATCCGTGTAATCAGTATTAAAACATCTTACACGGCCGGAGTCACCGTCTAATGTGACTTTCGCGTACATATTTGAATCGGCAAACATAGAAAATACACAACTACTGACATTGTTGTCATGCCTAATCGCTAAGAGCGTGTAATTGAGGCTAATAGGAAAATTTAGCAGCCGTCTCGCCTGGCTGATCATTACAATCGCGGCTTATTTGTGATAAAATGCTTTTCAAGTGGGATACACCTTAAGCGATGTATCGGCTCACAGTGGCGTAGTACCTCTGAAAAAAAGAATCCATATATCTACTAACATCTATGAGATAATGTTTATATAAACCTTATCTTGTCCCATTCCATCATTCGTAGCCAAACCCCTCTATCTAAGTTTTCCTCTTACACTGTTTAGTCGATTAGTTTTGCTGTTCAGTCCACCATTGTTTTTTCTGTTTTCATTCTAGTTATTACTTCTTCAATACCTCTCCTTTCAATTCTTCTGATTCCACCGTTATTTTGCGCATCTTTTACTTTCTCATTAAATTAAGGCTTAATACGAATTCTCTGTGATACAGTCTGTATTTCATTTATGTTGACAGCAGTTTTGCTTCAGCTTTGTTGTTTGTTCCATAGACAAGAGCATTTTGCCTTAAGTAATTCGGCTGGAATATTTCCAAAATCTGGGAATCGGCCATTCTTCTAATTCCATTTCTATATTCTTCTTCGCTAGTAAATAGTGGATCTTCAGTATATACTATATGGTAATGGATTGTATCTTTTATTTTGTGATATTGATGATTTATGTAATTTCAGTCAATTTTAAATTGTTACTATTATTTTTCTGATTTTTTGCTAGTTTTGTCCATAAAATTGTACAATTTTCATTCACAATAAAGCAAAAACAAAGTTTTCAACTAGAAGATATTCATACTTTTTGTCATTCTGGTAAAATAATTAAACCAATGACTGCTTTGTTTGTGTGGTAGTGAAATTATTATGCCACCAAGTAAAAACATCACCGTCAAATAAATCCTCTGTAGAGATGAATAAATCACCATCAGTGCAGTTCCTTGAAACTTGTTCGTATAAATGGGACTAGAGGTTCTTTACCAGAAATTTTTTTATTAATAGATGATATAGAAGAATGAAAACAATTGATATCTACTTATACTAAAGACACTTATATTAAAGAGAAGTGGGCTTACCGACTATTTAGAATAGCTCGAGACTAGCAACTATTTAGAATAGCTCGAGACAGAGACAGTTTCGCCATGTTAATCGCCAACGTCAAGGGGACTTGATAGGGCACGTTAAGAAGAAGGGCTTACCGAGTCACCCTGCCTGACTCCGCTTTGTACTGGTATACACTGTGTTGGTTTTCCATTTAGCTTTGCCTGTATTCAATTATGGTAGATGTTTTCGATGGTTTGTATAATATTGATTGGTATGTTTCTTTTACACAGTGGATGTAGGATGTCTTCGACTTGAATGGGATCGAAAACCTTTGTCAGGTCTATAAAACATAGATATGCTAGTTTATTGTACTCGATGGCCTTTTCTGTGATTTATCTTAGTACAAATACGGCGTCTACACAGGATTTCCGGATGTGAGTCCTTGTTGTTCTTTACTTTTTTGTACTTTTTTACTGTTGAACCCTTGGTCTTATTTATCTTCTTTCTTGAACATTGGCATCATTATGCTGCTTCTGCATGCGTCTTTCTATCATTCAATAAATCAACACGAAAGTTTTCTTTAACTTTTCTTCTTGTGAAGTTGTTGGCTGCAGACGGGAGATTCGACCAGAAGTCAAGGTTTTAAATTAAATGTCAGATCTTTCAACTGATTATACAGGTAAAATATCATTATAAGACGCTAAAGCTTGTTCATAATCAATAGTAAATGTTTAAGGGACAACATTTTCAGAAAAACTGCGATTAGCAGCTTCTTGTGAAAAAAGTCCACTAAGGATTTTTCTCTTTTCCTCAAACGTATTAGTAATGGAAACATCTCTAATAAGCAGAAATGTGTTGAAGATGGCCATCAAAAAAACTAATTAAGTTGAAAAAAAAAACAGCCAAAAAAGTATTGTAAAAAGCACAAAATATTTAAAAATATATAGTAAATGGAATATATTTTACACCAACATGTGAAAAATTGAAATTTAAAATATTCAAAATTAATTAAAAGGCATCAAAATAACACGATTTGAAGAAAAAATGATCATATTTATTAATATTTGTATATAATTTGTCACCAACCAATACTCAAAGGACAAATTTACAAATAAGCTTAGTTACGTTGATACTGTTGCAACGTTTGCTGATGATACTGCCATGTCATGTCATGCCACTACATGTTGGAAAAGACAATGGAGAAGCTAACAGGAAACTGGAAACATCCATTGGCCCGATTCAAACTTGGACCGAAAGATGGCTTAAAAAGATGAACGAAAGTACACAACATGTACATGAAAGTACGTGTCAACTGTACTAATAAAGAAACAAATTCAATTCCGGGAATGATACTATAAAAACTCATATCATTAATAAATGTGAAGAGCTTGGTATTAGATATAAAAAAAATTATTGCCTGCTAAAAACTAAAAATACAAGATAATGGATATCATTGTTAAGTAAGTCTTCAGGATGTTAAACGTTTGGAATGACTTATTTTTTTTATATAGAGCTGACTATGAGTTCGGCAACATAACTCACTTTTTTCTTGATTAGATATTTTCAGAGAATATGCCAAACTCTGAAGTAGGAGCCAAATAATGAAGACATTAGACAAGCCATAACTTGAATCCTCCAGACAGTCCGTTAGTTGACCTCCCTGAGGTCTTCCAGGGACTATTAGGAGGAAAATCAGGAAATCAGGTGGATCTTCATCAGAAGAACGGACGCAAATGAAGCCATTGGTCAAGGATACGGACCTTTGTACTGATCATAAACATACAACCACACCTTGGCTTATCTCACTAAATTACAAACCTTAAAATATACGGTTTACCATATTACGAAACCTAATGGAATTTTCTTAGAAGGTGTATATTTTAATAACTGTTTTAGTCAAAGCTTTATTAATTTGCTTAACGACTATATTTGTGTTTATGTCAGTCCGCGTTTGTTTTATCGCAACTTTAATGACAAGCTCTTTATGCTTTTATTGCCCCGTAAGTACGCTAGGCGTTTATTTTCAAATGGTAAGTAATTATAACCACGTACACTGTGATACAAAATCATATTTACAACGACTAGCGTCTTGTGCGGTATTTCTTATCTGGCTTTTAGATTATTTGCGGTGAAAAAATCTATTCGGATTGATGTTGTTTTGCGTGATTCGTGTTGAATACAACCGAACTACCATAAATATAAGTATTGTGAGAAAATAATATAAAATCACGGGTTGGTATATAGGCCAGTGAAAGAAAAAACAAGTTTTTAAGGTTTTGAAGGTGACAACCTTAATACGTACAGCTGATTTTGCTTTGTTAATCATAAAAAGTGAAGGGATTTGCCGATTTTTCTGAGAGGTGAAAGTAGGCCAGCTCTTGTTATTTTCTAGGGCTGACATAGTTTAAACAAAAATTATTTTGCGTGCCATAGAAGGCGACACATTGCAAATTTTCCTAGCGCACTTTAATTTGAAGCGTGCATCATTCATTCTAAAACAAAAACGGAGCTCTAAAAGTTCTCCCTTCCACTTTAACGTGGCTGTATTTTACAAGTACGATCACTTTAACGTATTTACATAACTTTTTACACCTTCTCTATATATGCCATCTAAAATTGGATCATAAGATCTAGAACTTCACTTATAATCTGTTCAATGTTCAGATCTTAATGTTCATAAACAGTGGAAATATAATTTTAAGAGAAAATGCTGTCTTGTTTTTTATTGGTCATCATCATCATCATCATCTTGATGCTACAGCCCTTAGAGGGCCTCGACCTTCTCAAGCTTTCTACGCTTTTCTGTTCTGTCTCTTGCTTGCATTTTCCAGTTGTCGACTCCGATCTTCTCGGCATCTTGTGTTACACCGTACATCCACCTCAGCTTTGGTCTACCCGTCTTCTCATTCTCAGGGTTGCGCTGTTAGAATCTTTTTTATCATGTTCGATTCAGGTGTCCGGGCTACAAGTCCTGCCTACTGCAGGCAGTTTCGCTTAGTTATAGTGGTAATATCTTTACCACTAAACGTATACTTG
This sequence comes from Diabrotica balteata, assembly GCA_918026665.1. NCBI lineage: Eukaryota > Metazoa > Arthropoda > Insecta > Coleoptera > Chrysomelidae > Diabrotica > Diabrotica balteata. The sequence goes on from OU898281.1 coordinate 146,150,132, forward strand.
TAGATATTCTGCAGTTCAAAGTTATATCTACGCCTCCATATTCCGTTCTTACAAACCTCTCCGAATATCTTGCGTAGCACCTTTCTTTCAAAAATCGATAGAGCGGATTCATCTGTTTTAGCTAGCGTCCATGCCTCTGATCCATATGTGTGTTCTATACAGCCTTATACGAGTTTTTTGAGACAGACTTTTGTTAGCTAAGTACTTTGATAAACCATGATATAACACCTGTTTGCAATTATTATTAGCCTTTTTATTTACTTAGATGTGTTATTATTGGGGTTAACGTTGTCCCTAGATATATGAACTCTTTGACTGCTTCGAAGTTTTGCTCATTGATGAATTAATCTGCGTCAACATTTCCAGCTGTTGTGTTTGTGTTAGTCGCTATGAATTTGGTTTTATTTTGATTTATATGTAACCCCATTCGTTCTGCCTGCTGCTACTAGCTCGGTTAGGATTTCCTCGGTTCTCGCCCTGGTTCTTGTTATAATATCCATGTCGTCTGCATATGCTAAGAATTTGGACTGATCTATTAAATATTGTTCCCCTGCTATCTAAATTAGCATATCGTCACATTAAAAAAGCTGACATCGCCAGCGCATCTCCCTGCTTAACTCCTATATATTTCAAATGGGGTTGACGAGTCGTTTTGAATTTTTACTGCTGATAGCATCTTCGTCATTATCACTTTTATCAAACATATGAGTTTTTTTGGAATTCTAACTCATTCATAGCGTTGTAAAGACTTGCTTAAGACACTATCATATGCCGCTTTAAAATCGACAAAAAATATGATACATATTTATCTATGTTAAACTCTTGCGCTTTTTCGAGGATCTGTCGTAGTGTAAAGATATGGTTAATGGTTTTAAACGTCAACGCCTGAATCCTGCAAGATATCTCCTAGAACTATTTCGGTATAAGGATTCAATCTCTCGTGGCAAAATGTTTGACAATATCTTGTATGCTGTATTTAGGAGAGTTTGGTTTGGGTATTGGTCATAGACGGTTCTTTTCTTTACTATTGTGTGAGCCTACTTACAAACGCATGACATAAAAAATGTCAAAGTTATTATAAGTACTGGATATAACCAAAAAAGTCTAGAACTTTTTCAGACAGTTTTTTTTTATTAACAATATTAATAAAATAATTTTTTTAATCCATCTTAAAATTGAAGCCTTAAAGAATCGATTGATATCTTCTAAATACCTTTCGAGTCATTGTTTGGGTAAGTACAGTTGTTTAAATAATCACTCTCTGGTATAAACAAATTGAGCAATTATCTCGATTGAGATCCCCAGTCAATCTGTGAAGAAATTGATAAGTTTTTCACAGATTCACTGTGAACTGTAATAAACTTAAGATAAAAATAACCTATTAATATATCAGCTAATCAATTAATTAAATACAATACAATTTCTTTTATCTTAAATTGGTTATATTTTCACATTTCATTAGTTTTGTTTGTTTCATTTAAGTCAAAATTTCTTATTGGCATTTTTCATTTGTTTTACAGTAAAGATCTTCCTTCGTCTAAACCCGTTTTAGAATTCTTCCATTTGATCAATGTCCTGCTTAATTCGGAGGTCTAGTATATTTTCTTATATTTTGTTCTATACATACATATTTTATATTTCCTTAATTGTTGCATTCTTTTCCTACGAAAAAGTACAAAAACAGTTTAAGCTCTGATGTTAACAGCATTTGAAACGGACGGCACTGCGCCTGACGCACTTTACACTTTCTGGTAGAATAATCAAGCACAGAGGCCTACAAACAGTTGCAAAAACGATTCAGCTGTCCATCTGGAATATTAGTAATGCATTTAAATACAACTTGTGTTTATAAACATTCGTTTTTTTCTTCTCCGAATCGAATTCTGGGCCAAATACCAGTGTTGCCAAAGCAAAGTGTTCGTTGACAGATTTGAAAACGAAAATGTTTGTGTATTCTTTTTTCATTAGGTTAGTCTACCAATCCTGACTATTTTTTGACGGATTATATATTTCTACATATATTAGAGTTATTTTAACTAATTGTACAAGGAAACTGTTTAAATATTAACAGTACTAAAATCTGAGAACTTAACTCATATAGACCAATTAGTAGTCCAATAATGTCATAATGCTCAGTTCCGGTTTCTTTACAATAGTTCCTGAAATATTAATAGTAAATGCTGAGGTTCGAAAAGAGGAAACCACAAGCAACGTTATATCCTACAGACATTTCTCTCCTGAAGACTTGATGGCAAGGTCTATGAAGACTCTTGTCAAAACCCTACATAAAGTTAGCACTTCTACCTCAAATTGTATTTTAGTTCCCATTCTTTACACGGTTCCCATTACTCCTTAACACCTTCTGTGTGACACTTCTTTAGGTTCTCTCGCTTTGTGCAAAAGCCCGGCAGTATTCGATTATACATAGCTACAAATTAACAGAGTTACAGAAGGGTGCTTAAAATGGAGAGTTTTACTAAATTACACCAATACACACATATAATATCAAGAAGTCCGTTCCAAATAATCTCATTTATGATTTTCGCCTTAAATTCTATAAAGGATCTATTCTGGAATGGAAGACAAAAACACCCTAGGCATAGTTAGAAGATGAAAATTGGTACTACAAAAAAAAATTCTTACACACTTACAAAATATTTAACACTAATCATCGATTATGGAGCTCCATTCGGTAATTAAGTACAAGCTACTGAACCGTAGACTGAGAAACAAGGTCCTGAACACATAGAGAAGAATCCTAAATAGAATCTGCAAAAGATGTAACTTCTTCTATATCTTTGTGCTCCAATACAGAATCTGGCAATTTACATTTTTAACCGAAAAAATCAGTTAACAAGAGAAACGTTTCAAGAACGATTAGGACCTAATTTTAGAGCACAGAACGTGCTCAAAACGCCTTACCACATTATAGGATATATTCTCGTGAGAATTCCCAAACACAAAAGTTCCATTTCTTCCTTCAACTTTTCTAAATACTGTCAGCAATTATTTTGTCATGACTTTGATGTCCTCGAAAATATTTCTTATGAGTATAATTCAATAACCAAAAGGACATTAACCTCAAAGAGATTAGTCTTTTGTAGTTTTGTAGTTTCCCAATCTGATATCAGAATGATACATGTCCTAGATGAGGGGTAGCTACAAGTATCCCTACGTATCTGCTCCAACGACGAAATCTAAATATTTTGGAAAATATGTTCCAATAAATATGACACCACTAGATCGAACACATTCCGAACAATACAACTCAGCTCTAACAAGACAATCTATTACATACATAAACTGTACATTCCCGTAGACGTTGTAGGTGTTTTTTATTTAAAAATCCTTTTTGGATCAGTACTAAGGCCATTCTTAGTATTTATTTTCTTCTTATTTTTAACTTTTTTTGCTATTTTCCTCCAATCCTTACCTTCTATATCTATTATCTTCTTCCTAAATTTCGTAAATCCATTTTTTAATACGAAAATCTATACTGGATTTCGCTTTTCTTTCCTTATATGAATATACCTTTTTATCGGTTTTGCTTTTAGTGATCTCTCTATCTTGTCGCTTTTGATCATTTCCTGATTCATGATCCATCCAAGGCCTTCCTTCATTTTCGTCATCATTTCATTTATCATACATTACCTTAGGAACCAATATACCAAAAATGCCGTCTGAATCATGATTCCATCCCTTAGAGGCAATAGCCTAAAAGGCATGGAATCCGCGCCAAATTTTCTAAGAAATTTTCAACGAGAGAAAAACGAAACTAAAATAGGACGTAATTATTTCGTCGCGTGTTTTGTAAATTGTAGATTTTCACAGTGTTACACTAAACAATTTTCATAGCTTTTTGAAAATCTGTGTCCGACCTATTTTATTGTCACTGTGTATATAGTTTTTTCTCTCTTTTATTGTTCCTTTGACTTAGTTTGACCATCAGCAGGCCTTGTTATTCAAACTTCTTTCCTGAGATTTTTCATTTGCGGTATCTCTTATAATACTGGCGATCTATTTCTCCAAATTATATTTTGACATCCCTTCATGTTCCAGTTTTCTTGTAAATACTATTTTGTCCTAAATAAACCTTCTGGTATATAAATTCTGCAATTCTAGGATATAATAACCACTTTCGAAGTAAACATAAACTTGAAATTTACTATCGCCTTTATTTTATTGTACACAATCTAATTCACATACTTCAATATCCAATTTTTATCCTGAGTCGCATTATATAACTAGTTACTGCATACATTTATCGCGTCAGAATTTGATTGCTTTCTATTTTAGACTATACAACGATTTCTAAACATTGAGTACTGCAACGACACTGTGTCTAGGACATAAAATCAGGAATGCGTGTTAAACATGTTGTTAGTGGGTTCAAAATACAACGAATTACGATTACTTCAATGATATTTCCGCCTGTATGAAGTTTTAGTTCGTATACAGAGGAGTTAGTGTAGTTCCAAGTAAATTTTGTCTGCACGTCAAGTTGAAAGTCGTAATTTCAAAATTTCTCCAGATTTCTATCATCTAAATATGTGTCAATTCGAATAGAAACAGAGTAAGCGAATTTGGACAACGATCCTCATTATTGCAGCTTATTATGAAAGGCAAAATTCGATGAAAGCGAAATGTGGAAAGAATATCGTGGCTTAAGACCTTGAGGGAATGGTTTGAATGCAGTAGTGCAGAACCATTTAGAGTGGCAGTCAACAGGATCCGCATAGCCATGATGATTTCCAACCTTTGATAGAAGATGGAACTTGAAGAAGACGAATAAGAGAATTTGGAATCAGAGACTGTTTCTTGCTACATTGTTAACCAGATCACACCGTGTAGTACGTTTGATATTCATGAGAGCATGTTAATTGAGATATTAACGACTGAATTGACGTTCTTTCTAGGAAAAGTCTGAAATTTTTAGTTCTTGGATCCGACAGAACTAAACTTGATAATGTCTTGTTAAAACTATCTTTTTTTCATAATTGTCCTGACGCAAATACGAGCCCTTCTCATGTCAGCTGGTCAAATGTTGGTGAAAAGAAAATTAAATTTTAGAAAACAAATAAAAAGTCCAGCGTAAACTTTAAAAGTTTTAATTCCTCGAATAACATTTTTGGACCTCCATAATTATAAAAACTATTTTTTTTTAAATTAAACACAGTTTTTAAGTAGATGTGGCAAAATTCTGATGTAAATTACTCCCATATTTCTTGCAATTTTTGCTTCAATTCGTTGACAGACCTGGCAGGATAATTCCTCAATGTATTTTTATTTCGTATCACAAAGTTTGTATTTGGGACAGGTCCAGATTGTTAGAAACTCATTCCAGAAGTGGTATACCAATCTTTATTTTGGGATAGGGTAACCTGCGGCATCCTGTTGCCTGTGTCCCGGAAGACAAAATCTTCCACTGATGTTAAACTTTGCTCCATAATCGGTAAAAGAGATGATTCCAAAATCTTCAAATATTTGTCTGTATTTATAATTTCATCGATAAAATGCAACTTTTCCATACCTATAGAAAACATGCTGCCCCAAATCATGACGGATGCTGAAAGTTTGAGTTTTCTCTTGGAACAATCTGGATGAAAAGCTTCATTTTTTTAACGAATAACGCGACTCCCATTGTTATTCATTTGAAGTGTGCATTGGAGACAGTAGGAGTCACGTCATTCGCATGAAAAATGAAGCTTTCCATCCCAACTGCCTGAAGAGAAAAGTCAAATTTGCTGCATTTGTCATGATCAAATAAAAAAAGCTTTGAGAAAACATCCTGCTAGGTCTGTTAACGAATAAAGGAAAAATTGCAAGAAATATGGAATTCGTTTACATTAAAATTTTGTCAGAACTTGATAAAAACTATACCTTGAAGAATTGTGGATATCATTAAAAATAAAGGGGATGTAACTCAGTGGTAAACTTTCAAATTTTTTTTTGCTAATATTACATATTCTATGAGATTTTTTTAAATTTATTAATATTCTGGTTAATCAATAGTTTTCATTACGTTATAAAATATTTTCTACAATTAGGACAGTTAAAAATTTTGTTCGATGCATTAAAACTTCTACAATTTACGCTGCATTTTTATTTTTTGTTTCTAAAATTTAATTTTCTTATCAATCTAACGTTGGGCCAACTGATATACTACAGTCATAGAATAGGATACTTAGAGATGTAACTTATTGGTCTAATATATAAATTGATGAATGAAGAAAAGATCCCTATGTTAACCATGCTGTTGAATTATATCTATAAAAGCGGTAGGATTCCACAAGATTGGTTGAAATAGGAGTGTAGTTTTTCAGTGTAGTAAAAATCCTTAATGTTCGTAGTTCCATACTTATTTTGGTCTGCTTCTATTGCTTTTCTATTCTCTGTTGTGATGGCGACCATAAGTTCTTGAATTTTATATGGTCAATTCCATATGAAGTTTGTTCTTTTAAGTCCTTTTCTTTACTACAAGGTGAATATATCCACTGTTGTTCGTTGTTTATTTATTACATAATATAACTAAATAAAATATATAATAGAAATAAACTTTAAAACAACAGCTACGTTTTATACTTTATGTCTAATCTTTACTTTTAATGTATTTCTACGGTCCACAATTCTATATCATTGGAATTACATGTTGTCATTGATGCCGTAACTTTTTTGTAATTTTATATTCTAATTAAAAATTAAGAAAAAAACACTCCGCAGATAAATCCTCGTTTTATAACTATTTTGAGTGACATTTTTTATGTTTCTTACCTTAATTCCCCATGACATGTGACATTAATGACCAACGCATTTTTACGTCGTAATTTTTGAATGTACAAGTATTTCTGAAATGTTCGCTAAGAAATTACGAAAAATAAAACTACCAGACCAGTAGGTAAAAATAATGAGTATGTAAGTAAATAAATGTTTATTGTGTCTAAACTTTAATCTTTAGTATTACAGTACTATGTTTGCACAGCAATGATAAATACTATAATTTCTGATGTTTTATATCTTATATTTCAAACTTATGTCTTTTTTATTATTTAATAGATTGTGTTATTTATATGAGGTTATTAGCGGGGACTATAAAACTAAGCTAGTTTGGTACATGTATATCAAAGGCTATGAAAGAACATAAAAATCGCCTTACACTAGTAATTGGAGATTTGAAAGCCAAACTAGGTAGAAAACTAAACAAACAACAAACTAGGAGATTTCGGGTATGGTCAGAGAAATGATAGAGGTGTTACTTTGATGAACTACCTAGAAGAAAAGCATCTATACGCAATGAACTCCTTTTACAAAAAGAAGCACCAACGGAAACGGACATGGATCAGCCCTAATGGATCAACAAAAATGAGATCGACCACATACTGTCCACGGAACGATATACCACTAAAGATGTAACAATTGTAGTGATCACAGGATGGTCAGATCAAAAATTAGTATTGACGGTAACTATGAAATGAAAAGAAAAATAATTAGAAACTGGGATCTAGTAGATAAAAACAAACTAGGGCAATATGAAGACATATACAAAGACCTATTAAAAGAACACCTTACCCAAAAATTAGACAGTGAGGATAAAGATATAGACGAAACAGACAACATACTTACAGCAACGATGATTACATCAGGAAAAGAAATAGCGAGAAAGGATCTAAAAAATAACAACTATATATCAACAGAAACAAAGAAGCTTAGAGAAAAGCAAAGAAGAGCTTTCTTTAGCAAAGAAATCTATAGAATATGTAGAAATCAATAAAACAATAAGCAGAATGATAAAAGCAAATAAGAGAAAGGAACAAGAAATAAAAATAAAGAAGTAATACGAAACAACACAAATATATGTTTAACGCCGAAATTAGGTAAGTTTGAAATAAACAAAATATAAAATGTAAACGGGTAGAAAAAAACATTAAAGATGGCATCGTAACTATAATCAATCATTTATACTTAGAATTATATAAAACAAAAAAGGAACCACCAGAAGAAATTAAAAACCAACTTAAGGCTAAAATAAAAAATGTCAACTCAGCTACAGCCAGAAATAAGTAAATCAGAAATAAAGAAGGCATTGAAAGAAATAAAAACCAGCAAATCGCCTGGAAAAGATGGAATAACTGCAGAGATGCTGAAATATGGTGGAAAAGTGGTAATTAATACTCTACATTCCCTTTTTAACATGATATTAAAAGACAACAGAATTCCAAACAACTGGAAGGAATCAGTAACCATTATCCTACACAAGAAAGGGGATAAAGCAGATATAAAAAACTACCGTCCTATAACACTCCTCAATGTAATGTATAAACTCCTAACAAAAATTTTAACCAATAGATTGACGACAAAGTCGACGGATACCAGTCGAAAGAACAAGCTGGTTTTAGAAAGGGATTCAGCACAAGTGACCATTTACTAAGTATGAAAATACTTATAGAACGAGCAAATGAATACCACATTCCTCTATATCAGTAACCAAAAAAAAAAGAAATCCTGTCAAGAAGTAGTAGAAGCAGTAAAGATCAGTTGGAAGACGCCAGAACTCGTGGCTGAAACACCTGAAAAGATGGTTTGACATCCACAGAAATCTTTCGTGCAACAGTTTGCAAAGCTAGAAGGAGACGGCTTTATAAGATCAGCTAACAAAAATACATTTCAAGGTGCAGAGCAAAAAAGAAGGTTGGGAAACACTGATCTAGACCTATAGAAAGAAAACCTACACGTATTCTAGAAAGAGTTCAGTATTGTTTTTTAGTTATTAACAATTTAGTTTCGAATTTTTTGCTCACATTTAAAAGGAAGTATGTATTTGAGATAAAATATCAATTTTATTTTTTAAAACTTGAACAAGGATTCGAAATTAATTTTTTTTTTTTTTTTCGAACATATGTGTCTCGACAGCTAATGGTCATTGACACAGGTACAATTTACATTTATGTTTACATGGGTAATACTTTACATGGAGTACAAATTAGTTACAATACACTTTTTTAATACATTTTGTTTTAAATTAAATTGTATAACTTTGTGTTTTTTAAAAAGTTTAATATGTTTTCGTAGTTACTGTCGTTTGAAGTAAGAATGTCTTTTAGGTTGTTACCAAGATTAAATTTTCTTCTGGCCGCTAGGTAGTGTTGACAGTCAAGAAGTACATGTGCTACGGAAGTCATGGTGTTGCAATACTGGCACAAAATCGGATTACTGGAATTCATTAGGTGTCCATGTGTAAGGCGTGTGTGTCCTATTCTCAATCTTCGAATGATTGATTTGTCCTTTCTTTTCATTGGTGAGAGCTTGTGGTAGAAGATGTTTGGTTGTAAACGCTTAACTTGGTATTGCTTTTTTTCCATTGATCATTCCAAAGGTCCATTATTTTATGTTTGATTGTTCTTTTTAAATCTGATGATGTTTGAATGTCTGTTGTAACGTTAAGAGAACATGCTTGTTTTGCTGCTTGATCGGCTTTTTCGTTACCTGGAATACCAACGTGTGATGGGACCCACAATATCGTTACTGCTACTCCATTAGTTTGAAGACGATTACATATGCTCTGGATTTCTTGAACTATTGGGTGGATAGAATGTACGTTTCTTATGGACTGCATGGAGGACAGAGAGTCTGTACAGATTGCTATAGTTTTATCATCATTGAGTGGAGTTTTCACCGCCTGTAGTATTCCATATAGTTCAGCAGTATAAATATTGCAATTGCTGGAGAGTCGAAACAAGCTGGCGGTGGTTGTAGTCGTTGTAACAGCACAACCAACACCTTCTTCAGTCTTAGATGCGTCTGAGTAAAGGATCTTATCGAAGTTGCATTGATGTAGTATTTCATAGAATCTTTGTTTGATAATGCAAGGTGATATTTCATTCTTATTATATTTGGATAATTCGATATTAAAATTTGGAAGTTTACATATCCATGGAGGGATTTGAGGGACCGTGAAATTAAAAATTTAAACCCGATTTATTGTGTATAATTGTGTATGGTGTGTTTCTTTCATCTCAAATTATGTTATATTTTTAAATAAAATCCACTTACCTAATTTAAAACAATGTAATACGAAACTTAATGTAGATATGGTAGAAAATAAGAGATGGACTGTTTTTACAAATAATTTTGTTGTTGGCTTGTTGAATAATATTATGGGCGATGATTAAGGGGGATGATTCAGGTGAGAACTGTATTCCAAAACAAACTATTAATAGACAGAATTAAACATAATGTAAAAACTACTTAATTGACCAAAAACTGAAATAGACGCATTCATTTACTCGAATAGTTCCACTCGAGTGGTACCTACTCGTTAGTTTCAACAAAAAAGACGATAATATCGGTATTATAACGTTCTCGTTCTATTCCTAGCCATTATAGAGAGATCCTGTTAATAATTAAGGTGGGAACGGTGCCATACCTACTTTACAAGTCTTGGAATTGTCGAAAACTACCATTTCTACCATTAGCGACTTCGAAAATTTTAATTGAGTGCAACAAATTATGCAACTTAGCGAGTTGATGACTGTAACAGCAGCTGGAACTTGTATATTTAGATATTATGTATTAAATATTATCGTGACGTGTGTGTTGTTAAGATTGCTACTACAGTTATGTAATGGTAGCTGGGAAAATGATATCATGTGTGTTTTTAGGTGTTTAACATTGAAATAACAATCTTAATTACATAAGACTAGAACAGCAAAACCGATAGGATCGAAGATGGGAGCGGAGACCTCGATATTCGTATTGTTTTTATTGATGACTTTGTAGTGCTAGCGGTATATCAAAACACTATTTGTGATAAGAAAAATAAATGAGTATTATCAACTAACCTACAAATCTTTAAAAACGTAGTGTTATTGGTCGTCATGAGATCTTGTACCAAACCCCATTGTGTTATTATTAGACAGACAAATTTGCCAAAAAAGTAAGGAATATGGCATAACCATGCTCAAGTTTACCCAAAAATATGCATTAAATATGCATTTCTTTTAGAAAATATGCATTTTTTTTAATGTGCACTGTCAATAGAAACATATATTTAATAATGGTATTGCTTGGGAAAGTATGTAGTATTTATTTTCATATTTTACATCTTTTTACTTTCTTTTACTGTATTATAATATGATCTAATTTAATTTTATATTTTAACGACTTTGCTTTCAAAGTTTTCAAATATTGTTTCCTGTTATACAGTAAATATCGCATTGTTAAACTGGCTAACTTATTTATTCTGTTTTAAGTTCAGAGAATTTTACTTTTTTTTTCTTATTTTTGTGTCGCCAATATACACAAAACGTGTAAAGTATCATATTACTGTGACCATTGAATTAGATTGTCGTTATTCGTTATTCAAAAGCGCCCTACAATAGGGTTGATTTATGGGATGCACTTGCCCCATGAACCACATAACGATTAGAGGGTTCTTTCTGATCAAGAAACACTTTTTATCGAGACAGCGTACAGTAAGCACGGGACGTCTCTTCTTTTTGCGCTCGGATGGCGTCGCGACGGTCAACGCTACGAATATAATCCACCGGCTACGATTAAATATAAGAATATACCAAAGGGTAAGTCTATATTCTTTGTACAGTCAACAGTAATGAGGTAAACGTCGAGAATATTGAAGTGGCCTTGCCAAAAACTATTGACAAGGCCACCGCTTCGAAGGCCCTAAGAAACCAATTGTTTGTCATATTCCAAATATTTTTCATGTATACCTCGTAGCATATGTATTTGGATAAAGTTGATCTTTTTTGCCTGAAACCGCATTTGTATTTTTCCTATTATTTCCTCTGAAAATGGCTGTATCAATGATAATATCTTATAGGAAACATTTTTTTAAAGTGTTATACAATATACCTGTATGATTTTTGCAATCATTGTCTCCCTTCTTGTACATAGGAAGTTTTATTATTAATTTCTCTGTTTATCAGTATATATATATTTAGTCCATTCTTTATCAGTCTTCAGTTAGTCCGCCTGCGCCAGGCGCTTTGATGTTTTTTAATCGCTTTATAATAAGCACTGTTTCTTCTAATGTCGACTAACTAGCTGTTCTGCTGCTGGAGCAATATTTCTTCTGCTTGTTCTAGCTTTTTTTGTGAACTTAAGAGTTCCTTCCACCTTTTCAGGATTTATTTTATCCCTGATGATTGCCCCGCTTTAGTCCATACCAAGGTTATAACAAGATCAAAAATTTGAAAATTTTGATATTGGTATCAACCCTTGGGAGTGTCGCTTGGTTTCCTTGTAAAATTTCCTGGTCTTTCTTCTGTTGTTACATTCATATAATCTGTTCTTTGCTGTATTTTTTTATTTAAAATTTCTTCTTCTTTTGTTCTTCTACAAAATATCCCTTTCTCGTTCCATCCTTCCTTTTTTCTTCCAACGCTTTCCTATTTACTCTGGAATTCCTTTGTAAACATTTTTGTCTAGCTGTATTTCTGTTATTTGTTTATTATCATCAACATCACTTAGCCTCGAAAGTCCACTACCGAATATCCTGTCCTCTTCCTCATGTTTCCAACTCCATCTATCATGCGCCACTCATCCAGTTTTTATTTTGTCTTTTTATATCATCGCCCATGGATTCTAGCTATGTGTCCCGCCTATCTCCATTTTACTCTGGCTATCCTTTCAATGGCGTCAGTCACCTCAGTTCTTCTCCTGACCTCTTCGTTTTTTATTTTGTCTCGCAAAGTTAGTCCTAACATGGATCGCTCCATTCTTCTCTGTGTGACTTTCAGTTTGATAGCGAAGGCTTTTGTTAAAGTAAGTGTTTCTGCTCCATATGTCAATACTGGGAGGACAAATTGATCAAATACTTTTCTCTTTAGGCATGTGGGCAGCTTACTTTTAAAAGTTTATCAAAGTTTTCCGTATGCAGCCTACCCAAGATCGATTCTTCCCTTCAGTTCATGGGTCTGATTAACCGTGCCAATCTTAATTTCATGTCTTACCTAATTGCTATTTATTGTGTGTTAAAATTCTTCGTCAAAGCACTCTTGGTTTTTTTCTTGAATTTTCACCTAGTGTTTCCTTTGTTGTATTAGTAATTGTTTTAATCCCATTCCATTTCTTATTCGACATTTATTATTAGGTTTCTATAATTCTGGTGAAAATCGGAACAACGACAACGACAGGTGTCACATCACTGTAATGATATGTCACGAGTAAGATATTCTTGTGTCTAAATTATTAGGGCAAAAAATCTTAAATGCTACTTTATTGCGCTATTCTATTACGACTTTTTTACTCTGGAACAAGTTTTATATAACGCTATTTTCATTAATTTGAACCTAATCTCTTCACATTTGCAATCACATCCAAATTTTAAAAATTTTAGTATTGTTAGCAGCATTTCTCTTTTTCATACAACTTGCACAATGGTTATTATGAAGAAAATTAGTATTTGGTGGGATAACCATTGTTTTAACACAGAATTCAATAAACCAATTTAACTTATTCTTCCTCTTATTATTTGGGTTTCGCCGTGATACTAACACTTTCAGCTTTGATATGTATTTTCTATTACTTATATTTTTTATTCTATTTAGATTGGACTATCTCCAAGCTAACGCAGGACAGTAACGTCTTGGTTTCTCAACCATTCCATGAAACTCTTGGCCATATAACAGGAAGATGCATTGTTGAGCATCCCCTTCAAACAAACCTTTGATAGTCGGTAGCAGTTTGGCTTTTCAGTATTTTTTCCTGTTTCTTTTTGCATTAAGATTGCTCCATATTAATGTCAAACGATTAACTCCGTTAGTGGTCATACAAGTCCATACTATGACACTCACAGAGTGCCTCCTAGTGACCGTAGTGCACTGGGAAAAATTCTTCCGCCGGTCGGTGGGGAACAAACTTCACTTCATTTCTCCAAAAACTCAAAATTCTGATTTCATCACTCCAAATTACCTTACTTCACTGTTCTTATATCCAGTCAATGCGCTTTTAACTGTTTTTTGTTCAGGAATGGCGTTTTTCTAGGAGTTCTTGCCCGCAATCCATATTCACACAACTTTCTTGTGAAACTGATATTTGTAAGTCAGTTAATTTGACAAGAGCAGTAATGTCATTTGGGGATCTCCGACGATCTTCTAAAGACAGGTGGCATATTGTGCGCTCATGTTTGACTAACTTTCTGGTTTTTTGTCTGTTTATTTCTTGATATGTGTAAAATTCTTCATGGGGAGTAATTGCTTTGGCTCCTTTCCCTGACAACCAGTCAACACGGGTTCCTGAGAGCCATTTCCGGTGAATCAACACTGATGTGTACTATATAAATCATCATGATAAGACGAGTTTTACTGGAAAAACAATAATTTTTTGGAAAGTTTCTATCAATCTTCAAATTTCTAACAATCATTCACTTTAAATTTGTGATTTAAGAACAGCAGAAAGTTAGGTTATATGCATGTAGAAGATTTAATTTGCTTTAATTACAATTTTTGACGGCTCGATATGATCATACTATAATTAAAGTGTCTTAAATCCTTAGAATTTTCCCGTACTATACATATTGAACCGGAGAATTGACCATACCCAATGAGGCCATTCCTTATATAGAGTAAATGTACAAGTAAAGAAAATGTAATCTCTCTAAATTAGATAAGTAGTAGGCAGCCATCCTAGCGGCACAAACCATTTTATGGGAACTAAACCATAGTACAAGAGTAATATTTCACTGGTAATGGTCTCTTCGTTTTGGATACATTTTTGCACGTTTAGCTATGGGAAAATGACCATTTAGCGAAAATATGTCGAAGTGAACTATGTCTTTACAGAAGAAATTATGATATGGTGTTCATGATATAATAAATTATTGTTGTGTGTTGTGGGAATTGAATGTCTTGTGTACTCCAAATTGTATTTGTAATTGTATAATGTATTTGTATTTTAATGTCGAAGAAACAGTTTTGTAATGATACCTGGAAATATTTGAAACTAAAACAAGACGATTGCTATTCAAACCTCAAATAAATTACTGTAAGAGGCGTTGAAGTACTGATGGATTCGTTCCAGTTTATGGTAGATAATGAGACTATAGCAACCTGCGCTGATGGTCCAACCAGTAAGGAAAACGAGCGAAGAAGCTATAGAAAAATTTCAAATAACAATTAATCAGGTCTATGGCTGAAAAGAAGATACAACACTTCAAATTAAACGAAACACAATCATTACATGTAAAGTTTACAAATAGAAATATTTCATATTCAATACAATTTCATTTCATACCCAAACACTGCAAAATATTTGGGTATGACATTAAACGGAAACTTCGCTGGAGCACTTATAAAGAAAAACTAAGGGTCAATTGGACAAGATTTCATTATGTCTGCAAGTCATGTAGCATACAGCTATAGGGATACATACCAAACTCAGGTCTCACTTTGTTGACAAATACAATTTTGTCCATCCAAAGAAGTTGTTTGTATGACCGTGCCATTTGCATTCACAAGGTGTAATTCTTTTCAAGGTTTTTTTTCACCAGAGGCACATAAGTAAGTGTGCTGTGTCTTGCTGCACGGGTACTGTGACTCGTAAGCTATTGAGAGTTTTCCGCATATGATAGGAGAGATTGCTGGGAAGAGAGTTCTTCTAGAAACTCTAGATGGTGGGGATTAGGTTCTTTTCATTTGGCAAGACGAGTTCTTTCTGGTAGATCTTATCCACAATAGACCTCTTAGATCGAGTGGAAGGGTGGTTAAGCCACTCATATTAAACGTAACCTAACCTAGCGGATCTTTTAGAGGAATTGATCATAAAACTAAGTCTCATTGAGCGAGACCCTTCTTATTTGTTTTTCCCATTGAGAGAGGCGAACAATCTTACGTTCCGAAAGAAAGATCTGGTTCTTCTTCTTCTTGTGCCGTCTTGTAACGAAGGTTGGCGATCACTTCTTTAAACGCTTCTCGATATTTTGAAACGTGAAATATCTGTTCAACACTGAGGTTAGTCCAATCTCTGATATTCCTCAGCCAAGATTTCTTCTTTCTTCCCAAGCCTTTTCTTCCCTCTACTCTACCTTGCATGATGACTTGTAGCAGAGAGTATTTATCGTTTCGGACTATGTGGCCAGAGACGATGTTTTTCTTATTTTAATTGTGTCACAGAATACACCACCAACCAGAAGCGACAGCATTGTCTATTCCTTTGTTGTTAGCTTGTACTTAATTTTAGTGTGGATCTGACATTTATACATGTTAGTACACTGAGAAAAGTCACACACATTTCTGGCGTACATCACCAAAATTGTAGTTGCACTGAGAAAAAGGTTGCATGCAGGGTCGGCTTTTGTTGACATTCTTAATAATGCTGGAATTATTTTTTTTATGTGTTTGCAAAAGGTTGCAAATATATCGCTCAACGCAAAGTAATGGTGAAAATCATATTCATTGGAACCATAGATGAAAATACTTTTTTGTTTATCCTGATTTTAGCATTAAAAGACCAATAATAAAATATATAGTAAAACGTAAAAAATATCGGGGTAAACAAATAAAAAATCAAGAAATATTGTAGGAGTATATTTCTATAAATATAAAGATGTAATAACCTAAAAAATAATCAAAAAAGTGTTACGAATCATTAGAATTATACATATCTCTATCCCTATGTTTGTGAATATCTTGAAAAAAAACACCAATTAATAGGCATAGTAACTGTAACAATTGTGAAAATTATCGGACACAGTGTTAATCTTTAGATGTGAATTCTTTATTAACATATTATGAAGCATACAACCCTACAAAAATGATCCATGGAGCATTGCAGCATCCTCCTGATTTTTTTATTAAATATATCTATAACTTAGAACACATTTTTAAAACTAAGTTTGTAGAGATTTGTATACAACAGGGAGTCTCACATAAACTTTTTAATATAATGAAAAAAAGTAGAATTTACCCATCCATGCCCTGATTTTACTAAAACATATGTTGTAAAATTACTTATTTGGCTTAAAATATTTTGTAGCATGAAATATACTAATCGAGATCTTCGAAGTACAATTCAAAAGACAAAATGTAGAGAAAATTGAATATTTTGTGCTAACAATTATAAATGTGTTAGAATGCTCAATTTTCTATTTCCCTTCTTAACATTCTTCTTCCAATTCTTACTTTTTAGATCCCTATTAAAATATTTTAGAGAATAATAAAGCCTTAATCTAATAAATAACTTTACAAGATAGGTTATCGGAAATAATTTACAAGGATGAATAAAAGTTACGTCTTTCATGACATTAAAATACGAATATGACACTTGTTTTTCGGTCAAAATAGTTTCGTATGATGTGGAAAATATTTGTTCTAATTTATATATATACTGAACAAAATTTTCACTTGGTGTACTTAATCCTCCATATACATATTGATCAGTGTTGAATGCTTTAAAATGAGTGAGTAGGTGAGTAAGATCTAATTCCACCACTTTTCTACAGTATTCTATACAAACTTCACAATTATGTACATTGATACATTTTTTAAGTAAATATCCACAGACATACTGGAAAGCATTTTGGTTAGTAATATTTTGATATTTATAATCTGAGTCAGGAAGTGCAATAGCCCTTACTGGATTATTTTCTTCCTGTTGACCTGTACAAATGATGTTACTGGGTTTTAAGTCCATCAATTGTTTGTCCAAATCATCTTTGCAATTCATGGCATTGGAATGTAAAAAATTTTGACAGAACAATTTTTTAAATGCTCTTTGGAACTGGATAGGAGTAGGATTAATTGAATTGCCCCCTTGTTGCCTAATGCTACCAAAGTAATTTTCTAAGCAATCTTGGTTTAGCCTCCTAGTTTTTAAATATTTGAAGTCAAAATGAAGTAGCCTGTCCCACAACTTTTTGACCCCATCTATGGTAATAACCCAACATTTCAATGACCTCGATCTAGAAGTAACATTTTTCCCACTCTTGTCAAATATTTTCAATTCTTGAATGAACTTCGACATTGAATTTAAATAATTTAATTGAATTGCTGAACCTTCATAACAATTTTTATATTTATTGGAATTACCAGTGTCGAATGAGTTTAATATATCAAAAAGAATGTCAAATTTTTGAATGAATTCTATTGTTCCAAGAGCATCTGCAGGTAAATGTCCTAGTGCCATAAATGTGCTCATAGAACTCGCAACTGTGTGGCTTAAAACTTGAGTTGCAAGTTTTACTCGCATCTTCTCAAAATTTGTGGGGTATATGTGTGAGCTGGTAAGCTTTGGGGCACACCTATACTGATTTCCCTTATCCTCCCGATAGAATGCTTCCACATATGTCCAGGATGTTTTCTTATAACCATCAAAACACAAAATGTTATTTATTAAACTGTTCCTGGTAGCCTTAATTAAATGACATGGGTCATAAATATAAAATAATAATTTATCATCTACAGTAAATTCAGCATTACCAGGTCTGACCCCCAATAATTTACCCAGTTTCATAAAATTTGATCCCATATCTGTGACTAGACAATCAACATACAAACCACATTTAAATAATTTTAAGATGCATTTCTTGATAACAGGACACAACTTTTCTGCCTCAAAGCTAGTATTAACAAAGAAATAGGCTAATGGTTGTTTCCAATTGGAATACAAGCCTCGAGCCATAATAACCAGAACATTTTCTGCAACAAGACCACTCTTCTTTTCACTGCCAATATCACACAATCCAACAATTTCGTCCCGTCCTAAATCAAAATATAAATTACTTTTTAGTGACATTTCGTCAATACATATAGTACAATGTTTATCCTGTTCAATCATAGTTGAAACTTTGATTTTTAATGCATCAAAAATTTGTTCGTTATTTAAACCTGGTTTGCATGCTAAATTCTCTGTCATTCTTTGTAAACTTCTTTTTGATGGTAAATATAAAAGTTTACCCATAAATGAATATGCCCTAGGACCTAAAAAGTATAAAGTTAAAGCAAATTGCTTATATTCCTTGGAATACCGTCGTGTTTTCGGTGTTTTACTTCCTAATATTACTTGGGCCTTCAGTACCTGGGATAAGGGCTTATTTAAAAATTTATCGCACATTTTATTAAATTCGCTAACTGAATATTTTTCTTTTCGTGATTGTGTTGTAGTGCCCTTATTTAGCTTTAAACGTAAAGACCTGATCTTCTTATAAAGCTTTATTTTTCTTGGAGTATGAGAACTCAATATACTGGATGTCTGTGTTGATGCGAGGATGGTAACAGGACACAAGGTTGTTGAATGTACGTTGTAGAAATATCATTTGGGAGTGGCTTATCTCCTAAAAAAAAATATATTGAAGTATTTTCAAAGTTGCAAAGTCATATGTCTGTCTTCATATCAAATGTAAAATTTTTGACAATTTTTTTTCTTTCTACCAATTTGGACAAAGCATTTGTTTAATCATTTATGCCAATGATTAACTTAGATGTGTAGTACAACAACAATCTTAGTCGATGTTTTAATTTACTATGGCTGTTGTTGCCAGTTATGTGACAGCCTGTGATTGTTTCAGTAGAACAATCCAATCTATTAAAAGGTGTAATATTGTTCTAAGACTTTATTTGAACAAATGATATTTCACAAAATAACAAGTAACCCTTCTAACCTTTAAGTCATAATGGCAAAATTTTAAATTTCAGATAACGGTTTTTATAGAGAGTTACATCTGACTAGAAAATAAATTTAATTATATATTTACAATGTTTAAATTTTTTACCCGATATGCTTTGTAGCTGTATTTGAACATGTTGGCTTGAACTTTCCATCTCATGTTCAACATTCATTGCTGGCTCAGCATCTTTTATTCCAAACTTTTCTATAACTTCTGAAGATGCAGCTAAAATTTAGAAATTTGTTATAGTGCAATCAATATTTCAATAGAAATAAAGTTTCTCAGTAAACTGTTAAATAAAAAGTGAATCATATTAAAGCTAGGCACTAGAAAATATGTCTAGGATGACAACCAACTAATTTTTTGTCTCATTTAAATATACTTATTTTTCATTGGTTTGCATATTGCTATATATTGTGTTTAAATGTTTAATACTTACATTCATCAATTAACCCTTGGTGAGAATGTTCATCTGATGAAATGTGGCCATCTAGACGTCTCTTTAGATGATGAAATATGGTAGGAACAGCATTTAAAAATAATGACTTTCTGTCCATACCATATGATATACATTTTTTTTCAAAATGCAACTCACACAACTTAAAATGTTTGTGCAAGGTTGCAAAACCCTTTTCAAATAAGTCTATCCTATTGGCAGCTCTTAACCAGTGCTCAGCCCTGAAATAGAAATATAAGGTAATAAATTATGGATACAGTAAGATCAATTTGGAGTTTAAAATGCTGAACATTTACAACTTAGTTGGTAGTATATAGAGATTAGAGTTGGTAGTATATAGAGGTAGTAGTATAGAGACATGCATTTTGGTCCAAACTATAAGACAGTGATTAAAGGAAACTAATCAATGCAGTAAAGTAGTGAATGCAGAGAGTGTTTGGTAGTTGAAATATTTAAAATAAATTAGAAATATGAATATTGATGTAAAATACCCAGATATTAATATTTTTTTATTAAATATACCAACATTTATTTTTATATGAAACTTGAAAGTATTTTTGTTTATTGATTAAATTATTTTTATAACTTTCTTGATTTCTGAACTTATACCGATTCCACTTTCTGCATTCAATAGTGCTGCTAGATTATCAGCTTGACTATTTGTCACTATATGTAGGACTACCATTATGTATACAAAACAAACTTTTCTATCGACAAAAAATGTATAAATTTGCTACATACCTTTCCTCATTTTTTGGGATTGAAAATAGGCTTAAACCACCTCCGCTTTTTGTGCGACAGCCGCGATAAATGCACGAATAGCCTCCTTTGCCCGTAGCCATTTGATTGAACAGTCAATTAACACTTAACCTGACTTAACACAAATAAAACCGAAAAATTTTATAAAATAACCAAGTTCAAAGGTAATAAAAACACTAACGCCGATTCTGCACAAATGCAAGCGTCACCAAAGCTTCTTGACATTAAAACATATTATAAAATGGCCGACCTCACGCATGCGCATAAAAATTTGGTTCATGAAAATCGTCCTTTTGTCGCTTCTTGTTGGTGGTGTATTCTGTGATTGTGTTCATAAGCTTTCTGCCATGTCCAATGTAATGTAATGGGAACACCACTGTCGTCAAATGTACAACTACTGGGGCTCCGCTGTCACCACTGTACAATTAGCGGGAGGTTATATCCCCTATTGTAGCATCTGGAACTAGAGGGTGAGAAAATCTTCACCACTGTACAACGCTGTTACTACTGTAATAATATTACATCCTTTAAGGTTCATTACCAGTATATTATACTGGTAATGAACCTTAAAATGCTTATCCCTGCGAGCGGCTGCAAGGAATACGGACCAGTATTACAGACCACTAGTCTGGAGGGCTGGCTCACCTTCGTGGATTTACGAGAAGGTAAGGAACTTCGGAATAGGGGTTAAGGACTTCTAGGTCTCAGGTCCTGTAAAGAGTTTGAGTCTATGGGCTTACTTTAGAAGTCGGATAAATGTATAAGCCGAAATTCGGTACTCTTCTGGTCTCTGTCTGAATCGGTCGGAAGGACCATAAAAACCAAATTTAGAGTCTACAAATGTATTGAATATACTATGTGGGTTACAATTAAGTTAACAAGCTGTCAGATATAATTAATAATAACTCGTTCGGCGCGAAGGGAGACGAGAAGAGATCTTAGCAAGAAAGTAAAGGGGTGACAATCTGTAATACTATAATTTACTCGTGTTAGTATATAGAATTTTGTTACCTTTCGCGTATTTAGGCTCTAGCTAATGATATGCCCTTCAGTTCCTCTGGAAATCGGATTTCTTTCAGTACCCGACACTTATACGGAACTATACCCCGTCGAAATATAACAATTGCGCGTAATCCGCACGTGGTGCCGACTCTCGCATTAACAACCTTGCCCGAAGACACCGACCTGCCTATTACTGATTGCGTACTGGACGCTATCGCGTCAGACCCGGAGCCGGCTATCACTGCCTGAGCGGGCAGTCACGGTGCCCAGCTATCACTGACTGCCTGGTTGACCAATTTTTTTAGTTTTTATGTCCCGCGAACATTCCTAGTTTATTTTGCTGATTCTGCTGTACTGTTCCACGTGTTGGAATGTAACATGCGATGGTGTGTCGCTTCGTTGTATTAATTTTCACGAAGGTCTTCAGATTTCGTAATTCTTAAACATTCGGGCTTGTGTCAAACTAGGTCAATTGTTATTATTTGTATAATTAAAAATGTATACGTTACTGTATTTAATATGGAATATATAATAATTAATTGAATGATTATTATTCTCCCTATGCTACTAGCCTTATTTTTTCTATTCTTTATTTTCTTGCTATGTTTACATTACACCAACTCGTCTTAACACTTCCTCATTTGAGACTCTCACAGTCCAAGGAATCTTCAAAATACGCCTATATAGCCACATTTTGAATGCCAAGATCTGGTTACCCATATTAAAAGAGGAAATAAAAAAAAACAGAAAGAAAATACTACTATTAGTAATTAGCAACATATCGGGGATACATCATTTAAAATAACATACATAAAAAATCAGAGTTTGGAATATAGTTACTGTCAGGATGAATGAGTCAGATAAAATTAAATTATGTATTAGAAAATTTCTTACGAAGTAGCAAAAACAAATTTTTTAAATTCATTAATGTTTTGTAAAAATACTATATCGTTCATTACTCTTATTATAGAGAAGGCGCCCCCCCAGGTCGAAAATTGCCTGTTTAATCAGTTCATTTGCAATGCACGTCAGACCAGCAATTAATTGCATATTTGACTGAATTATACCAAACGCGAAATAAAAAATACATGAATAGTTTTATCAAGATTTCGGAATTACTTGAAACAAACGTTCCATTCATTAGTAGGTCGGAGAGAAAAAGTGTTAATGTTAATATATGCCGTTTGGCCTTGAAGTAAAATAAACATGCAAATAAAAATTTAAATGCTGAATTCCAAACATGGATGCTGTTAATTATTTTTATTGCCTATCCATCTATTGGGTGTGTGAAAAGCTTGAAATTGCTGAAACATAGGATATATTTTTTTTATTTTATTTTAATGTATATTTACAATATACTCATAAACAGGTACATTGAGTTGAAATTTAGTTTAATTTTTTTTGCTTGTTGAAACAAACCATCTTTTGCTTGAAATATATTTTCGATAAAAGATTTCTTTCGGTAACATCTTAGGCACCTTAAATCATTTTTATTATTTTCGTTAATTTCAGCACAACAGTCTGTATGAAGATTGCACTCTGTCTGTATATTGCTTGCACGATATACATACGCAACCATTCGAACATTCAAACTTACAAACACCACAAAAAATTAGGCTGTCATTTGATATAAGATTCTTATTTAACGTTTCGTTAAATTCGTTTAAATCTTCAAATGTTCCTTTGACTTTTGGGTTAACTGAAGTTAACCCAAAAGTTTGGCACTTTAGCAGTGCTCCATAACTAAATCCATAAGTCCATATGGGCTTGAGGATGGACTTGTAGAGTAAAATTTTGTTAACCAAAGATAGTTTTGAATTACTTCCAATAACCCAATACATACTTCTCAATTTAAGTCCAAGCTGTTTTTGTTTGTTAGATATGTTTTTTCCAAGTTAGACGGCGATCCAAGTGCATGCCAAGATATTTAGCGTCCCCGGATTGAGGAATTAGACAATTATCAATATATACAGGGGGGCATGTTTCTCTACGGATCGTGAATGTAAAGACCCGTTTTCACGCTACGTCTTATTGTACGTTTTGTTGGATAGGACAAATCCTATACAATAAAACGTGGCGTGTAAACAGCAAAACGTACGTCTTGTCGAATCGAAATGAAATCCAAATACATTGTGTGTATACACTGGACAAAACGTACGTTTTGTCGTAAGTTTTATATGACCGACAAAATGTACAATAAGACGTAGCGTGAAAAACGGGCCTTAAGTGTGCTTTGCGGCAGTAGGTTTTAGTGCGTCCGTAGTCTTGGCATCTTGTATACTGTGGGATTTTTATTGCCACCTTTTGCACTATTTACTTCATCCAATAAATGTTAAAGATCTTCTATTTCATTATAATAGTCCTTTGGAAAGATAGAATCTGATAGACTAACTTTTATTTTCGACCCAAACATTGCTTCGTAGGCTGTTTGATTCCTGCATGAAAGGCCCTGTTTTTCATTAATTGAATAAATTTAAGGCCTTCAGACCATTTAGATGTATTATTTGTTTGCAGCCACATATTTTTCAGCTCATTTATTACTGTGTTAATGAACTTACGGCCATTATCCGATTGCAGTAATGAATGTGCTCCAAAAATGCAGAAAATTTCTATCAAATGTGTAGCTGCTTCATCTGCCTTCATTGAAGTTAAAGATCTTAATTGCACGAATTTTGTAAGGTGATCCTGATATACCTAGAAACGAAATGGTCCCTCAGCTTCGAATTGTATGTCGATCAAATCAACTTGACACCGTTTATTCATTTCAGAAAATATCATAGGTTTTACACCAAGGCCGTTTCTTTTTGAACTGAGTGTTTGCTGAGAGGGTATGCAAAATTAAAAAAAAAGTGTTACTACTTCTTGTGTTATATTTTTGTATTTATCATTTAAAAAATTTAATGCTCTTGTTCTTCATCCATGGCCAATACTCAAATTTGTTTCATACAAAATGTACTTTTTTTACGTAATATAACAATTTTTCCTTACCTTCTTGCAAAGGAACAATAAGTTTTAAATCATTTCCCACATTCACTACATCGTATTTGGCCAAACGTCGATATGACAACGCTGTTTTCTTAGCTTGTCGTTTTGATTCTTTCACTTGATTAAAAATTAAATCATATTTTTCACGAGATAACTAAGCACTAATTCTCGTAAAACAGTCTTTAAATTCGTTGAACATATTGAATACTTAAATTTTCACTTTCAAATAACAATACTTTTTGCACGAATGCCACTTGATTACGCATCAAAACAATGTAAACTTTAACAAGACGCTTGTGTTAATGTCGAGATTAGCCGGTTAATGTCCGATTGAAGGCTGAAGATCGATTATCTTCGGATATTAACCAATTAGACTGGTGAATCTTGATATTAACTGGGTAATATTGAGATTAACCTGATTCGGACATTAACCGTAACATATATGCTTAGGTATAAGAAACGTTTTATATAAAAAAAGCCAAAGAAAAATCACCTGTACGCCCTCAAGGATTTGTAATCAGCTATCTCCTATAGCTTTTAGGACCTTCAAAAACCTGTATCAAGAGTTTTACTTGAAATGAACGATTTTTCACATACAGATTGGGGTAATTACTTACGATCTTGTTTATGGATTTTTATCTCTTTTTAATGTGTAATGTGTATGTATTTTTACATACAATAAAGTAAATACGTAAATTGGTTAATAAATTTAATAAGGCAATTTGTTGAAACAATCCTTGAAAACAATTTTCTTCAAAAACCAATATTTTTGTATTATCGTTGATATTATTTAAATGATTCCCCATTTCCCATTTGAAATTTTGTTGTTATCTCGATAGAATGAAATTACGAAAGTATCGTATTAAAAAAGATTCTTCAAAACATGTACATCGTACATCATGACTTGCTATTACAAAGAACTGTTTTGTAATTAGTCTGGAACATCTGTTATTTTCATAAGTTATCTTCTTTCTGTTGACTAATTCGATAAGATCTTATTTATTCTGATAAGTTTTTCTTTGTTGCAGAAATAGCAAAAGTACGGGCCAGTTTATTTCAAATAAATGGAGTAAAGAAAGAGCCACTTGTATTACCAGATCCCGATGGACCAGTTACGACACTTACAGAGAAAGTATATGTACCAGTAAAAGAGCATCCAGATGTAAGTATTTTTATACAAATATTAATTTTATATGCCAAATTCTCATTTTTTTTTCAGCATTTTTATAATAATCCTCCAGAATAGAAATGAATTTATAGCACATAAAAAGGATGCATAAGATTTTAAAAACTATCGACCAATAAATACGGCTTGATTCTTGTTTTTCTTTATGCCAGGGTACCTAGACTTGTATCTGCGATCTACCACAACATATTTGGAAGACAAGCGATGCACCACCGACTTCTACAACTACGCTGGAACTTAGACATTGTTATACTTATTAAAATCACTTTTATTAGAGAGAAACAAATAATATTACAATAAATTGATAACAACTTTAACTGAATGAGAGAACTGTTCAAAAACTGTTTAATTACTACTGTTACTGGAACTGTCAACTTCCTGTATTTATATACATTTTCTGACGTTCCAGACCTTACGAGACATTTTTGAATTTTTGATGACATCTCAAGCATTCTAGATTTCTTGACTTAAAAATCATCCAATAAATGGCAAAAAGTTGGGAGTGGAGTAAAACTGCCTCACAAACAGGAATACGGGGGACAGTAATAAAAACATGGTGAGGTATCTCCCCAGTGGGAAGACGGTCAGTGAAACAACTACAAAAATGATGATAATAAACTATAACAGGCACATTCTACAATACACAAGAAAGGAAGAAATTACTATAATAATGGGTGATTTAAATGCAAAGTTAGAAAAGGACTAGTCGACAACATTTTTCCACAAGTTCTATGGGCGACTTTTCGATTTCTATTAGCTCATTGGGGACGAGATTGGTCATCATTTTTGTTTTTGCATAGTTTATTAATTAAACCGACTTTCTAGGTTACTTGCTGTAGTTGTTGTGCATAACTCTGGCTTCTTCTAAGTTGTCTGTTGAGATTGAGATGAGAACAATATCATCGGCATATCTGAGATGATTGAATATCTTTCCATCGATGCTAATACCTTTGATTCCCACTCTAACCGTTTAAATGCGTACTCCATAACTGCTATAAATAGTTTTGGCGACAAGGTATCTCCCTGCCGCACCCCTCTGCCAATTTTTATCTTCTTAGTCATGCATTGGAGCTTAACGGTTGTTGTCACATTTTCGTATATATTTCGAATAATATTTGCATACCTGTGATCTATTCTGCATTCTGATAGTGCTTTTAAGATAGCAACTGTTTCGACTATGTCAAATGGTTTGTGGAAGTCGATAAAAATAAGAGCAAGGGGTCTGTTATATTCGATAGACTTTTCAACTAGAGTTCTAAGGCATTGCAAATGGTCGTTTGTTCCGTGCCCTGCTCGAAAACCTGCCTGTTCTTCTGATTGATAGAAATCGAGTTTTGCTTCTAATCTGTTTGTCAGTATTCGAGTAAAGAGCTTGTATAAGTGGTTAAGCAAACTAATTGGCCTATAGTTTTCGAGATCTGATTTATCCCCTTTTTTGTGGAGGAGGATTTGCAGCTGGTTTATGAAGGATAAAATCGAAGGAAAAAGTGGTCCTGGAAAGGGGGAAATTCGCGACTGGACCGGGTTAAACAGACGCTCTTAAGAATTTGTAATGGTTATAGCCAACCTTCATTAGTGGAGACGGCATTAGAAGAAGGAAAAGAAGAGACACATTTAAAAATATAGAAACAATATACCTGTATGAAGAAAGAAGAAGGTTGAAGTTGTAGTATCTCTAATATTATAAGCCATATGCACTTCTTAGCATTAAATGAAGAGTTAAATGAAGTCGTAAAGCCAATTTGTATATTTATGTTCCTGATTTTTATCGTTTTGTTTGCCGTTTCTCCGAATCAGTTAAGCGTTACACCCGGAAGATCGCCCAACCGCTAGCCTATAAGCGTTATCTTTGTAAAGCAGTATTAATATTCAATCTACATACGCTATAGACAAACGCTGACAACATTATAGATACTGAGAATCATCGGCAATAATTATGTGCAGATGTTGTCAATTACTGTAATTATATAGCAAATGGGCGACACGAGAACATTTGCAACGCCTTCTGAACATTTCTATGCAATAAAAATTTAGCATCATATCAATAATTATTTAATAAAATATGTTTTTAAATAACAATAAAATAAGAAATTAATACCATATATTGTTCATAAACGATGCTAAACGAAGTGCATCGAATCCGCTACAAAGTAGCTTTTTTTTGTAAAAAAAAGCTGCTTTCTTTGTTATGTCGTTAGGTAAAAGACTTCGATCGCGTGAAGCTATAGTTCGCGATCGCGATAGATTTAGCACATCAATTTAGATGCTAAAGATCTCTGAATAATCACAAATTAATGTTTGAGACGCATAGAGCCAATACTATAGTCCATCAGTTTATTGAAGAGGATGATTCATCAGTAAGACTTGATTTAAAACTGCCTACTTTTGGAATGGAGATTTTAAAAGTGCTTATGACAGTGTAGACAGAAGCGCACTTTATAATACTGTCGCTAGTAAAGAATTAGCATTTTTTTTTAATTTATAAAGGTATTTTATCAGAAATTAGAGTTTTTTGCCTTAGTGCCCACAACTTGTGAACTGTTCTTGACAAGTGCACTCCCACTCGAATGTGATTTATTTATAGGCCGAAAACGTTCACAATTTCATTAAATATAATAGGTACCATTAAAAACATATTGAAACCACTCCTCGACTATTATGACTTTCATAACCAACGATGTCGTACCGAAAAAAGTTCCCATAATCTAATTGCTTCTTTTTTGTTTCAGTTCAACTTCGTAGGGAGGATTCTAGGGCCACGAGGCATGACAGCCAAACAACTAGAACAAGAAACTGGCTGCAAAATAATGGTCAGAGGGAAGGGCTCGATGAGGGACAAAAAGAAGGTGTGTATTGTTATATAGTCCAAGACTGAATGTTAAAATGAATCTATTGTTGTCGTATAATTGATGGTTCTAAAGATGATTGTCTCTTAAAAAGAAAGAATACCTTTTTGGGTCAGAGAAGTAGTTATATTTTATTGGTTTTGTTGTTAATACATGCAATAATTAAATATTGTTCAGTTTTTCATCATAAAGCTTTAGATGTTTTCATGGTTTTTCTAGTGCAACGCTGAAAATGCAGCAAATATTGTAGATAATAACAAAGAATGTCAAGAATATAATTGAGAAGAAATAGGGAAGTGAGAACTTCTATAAAAGCAGAAATAAAAACAGTAATGGACCCACTTGAAAAATAGTCTTTGGAGGGGAACAACTTACAGCATTAATTCAGAATTAGGTTATTAATTCTTCTATTCAGAGAGGCCGAAAAAAACTCCAGATTGGAAATCAAAACTTCAAAGGAACTACAAAATTTAATTCTCGTTACAATCAATTGAGGCGTGATCCCACAAATATCTATATAACTTAAATTATAGAAATGTCGCCAACTTAATATTAGACATTATTTTGCCTCAACAACAAATTAAAGTTTACTTCAATTTCTTTAAATATCAAAAAAAAAACTGTTATCTCTTCTTATCTAGTTCACCTTTCAATAATTCTATATCAATGTTGTGCCTCCATCAAGAAGCCTCTTAAATTTATCGAATACCTTCAGTATTGTTTAAATTAATGGAATCATTGTGACACGGTCCACACATTTACAACTGACCAAGCTTAACATATTAACTTATGAACTACATCTTTTTCTTATGGTGCCCTATCCAATTGGTGCATGTAGGCAACAATTCTGGCATACTCCTCTCGATCTTGTATGGCTCTAAAGAGTGCATGGGCCTCGAGGTTTGCCTTATGTTTTTAAGCCATGAGTATTTCTTTCTTCCGATGCCCCGTTTTCCTTTTTTTTCCCTTCCATAATAAGCTTTAAGAACTGATACTTGGAATTTCGAAATATATGACCCAGGTAGCAGTTTTTCTTCTTTTTATTATCTAAGCGATATCGAAGCGTTAAGTTAAGGCTGTTGTTGCTTACCAAGGTTCTCATATTAGTAAATGCAGTTCTGGCTTGCTCAATACTGTTACATATCTCTATGTCTGGATCTAGATCTTCAGTTATCCAACTACCGATATATCTGAACTTGGGGACCTTTTGGATGTTCTTATTGTTTACTCTTATATTACAACATAACCTTACTTTTCTCACTAAGTTTGTGTTGTTTTGTACTATTTTGTGTTGTTTTCGGTAAATAGTGAGCTGGTTCGTTTAATTCCATCTTGGATGTTACGCCTAGGAAGCGCGAAAAGATTATCACGGTAAGTGAATACACTTTTATGTACAAAGAGAAATCGTAAGAACGTGTGGAGTGAGTCAGGGGGTAGTAAAAAAGATTGTGAAGAGTAAAGGAGAAAATGGATCATTAGATGTGAAAAGGTTGTGAAAAACAGCAAATTGGACCCAAGAAAAACAAGCCAATAACTCCAACAAGATCTAGCAGTATCAGGTGTAGTGATTCATGACTCAACTGTTCGGAAAAGGCTTTTGGAGAATGAAAAACAGCTTCTAACTAACCGAATGAAGAAACAAAGGCTATTGGGGGCCAAAAAAATACTCTAATTGGACTGTAGACGACCGGAGATGAGTCCTATTTATAGACAAAACTCACTTTATAGTTCAGGGACAGCGGTCGAAATTCATTAGTAAGTCTGACAATGAAAATTTTA
Source organism: Diabrotica balteata (assembly GCA_918026665.1). Taxonomy (NCBI): domain Eukaryota; kingdom Metazoa; phylum Arthropoda; class Insecta; order Coleoptera; family Chrysomelidae; genus Diabrotica; species Diabrotica balteata. The sequence continues at coordinate 146,180,761 of OU898281.1, forward strand.
TTAACATACAACTAGAGCCCATACAGAGACATCGTCTCAGGTTCAGCAACCTCCCAAAATTGGAAGTCTTACTTTACTTTAACATCACACCAAATTTTTAACAAAAATGTAATAAACAACAAATGTTGTACCCTTTTGAGGGTTTTTATCCAAATATTTAGTAGCTTGATTTTTTTTTAAAGGCTTTTTTTAATTATATACCTTTTATAAAGAATTTTTAAATAACTTTTGTGATTTATGGTGTACAGCCAACTACACGAATTTTATTTTCCTTGTGGGTATTTCATTGCTTCTGTAACAATCGTATATTGTGGTTTTCAATAGTTTTATAAGTCAAGCACCTATCATCATCATCATTATCAATATGTATGCTTCCACTGGACATAGGTCTCCCTCAGCTCTTTCCATCGGTCTATGTCCTGGGCGGCTTGCATTCAGTTATTGCTAACACGCTTCAAGTCGTCAGTCCATTTAGTTGGTGGGCGTGCTCTGCTATGTATTGCTTTTTTCTTTGTCTCCACTCTAAAATACGTTTTGTATTTGATGTTGTTGTTGTTTTGTTGTTTGATGATCTGGTGACATGTTCTGCCCAATTCCATTTTAACGACACGAATTTTTCGATGGCGTCTATTGTTTTTATTCTCAGATATATTTCTTCGTTTGGGAGTCGGTTTCTTAGAGAGACACCCAACATCTGGCGCTCCATAGCCCTCTGAGTCACACGAATCTTATTAACTACCTTTTTTGTGAGTGGTAATGTTTCCGCTCCATAAGTGAGACAAGTAACACACATTGATCAAGCACCTATAGACCTTGTAAATTCGTATTTACATCGCTTCTTGCGATGTTATGGTTCATTTTTAACTATTTTGTATACAGTTGAAAGTGGAATTTCTGTTAAATCAGAAGTTGCTTATACCAACAGGTTTTCATCGAAGCCGAATTTCTTTTGTAGATTTGTGTACACATTGAAACATCGTAGCTGTGTTTCAGCATTTAAATGCATTTGAATCTTCTTTACGGGTACATTTTTTTTTAGGAAATATCCACTTTCTACAAAATCAGTGTTGTTATCGTACGTAATATTTTCAACGACATTGTCCCACGGACCACATCAGGTCACTATCTATCTATATATCTATCTAATCAGCCTTAAACGCCCACTCTTGGGCATAGGCCTCCCCTGTTAATCTCCATTGGTCTCTATTTTGGGCGATCTGCATCCAGTCCTTTCCTGCCGTTCTCTTAAGATCGTCAGTCCATCTCATCTGTGGTCTTCCTCTTTTTCTTTTCTTTTCCCATGGTCTCCAGTGTAGAATTCGCTTATTCCATCTTTCATTTTTTTGCCGGAGAGTGTGACCGGCGAAGTTCCATTTAAGTTTTGGAACCTGTCTTGATACATCGTTCACCTTTGTTTTTTCTCTGATCCATGAGTTTCTTTTCCTGCTTTTAAGACCGATACCCAGCATCTGTCTTTCCATTGCTCTTTGTGTTTTGGATATCCTGTTGATGTTCTCCTTTGTGAAAGTCCATGTTTGTGAGCCATATGTGATAACTGGTAAAATGCACTGGTTGAATACTTTCGTTCGCATATATTGAGGGAACTTTTTATTTTTTAGAATATATGATAGTTTACCAAATGAGGCCCCATGTTAGTCTAGTTCTTCTTTTTATTTCTTCTATTTGATTGTCCCTGTTCAGCTTTATTATCTGTCCTAGGTATATGTATTCTGCCACCTGCTCTAATTTATTCTGTTTGACTACTATTTCTAACTTTTCTTCTTGGTTTGTCATAGTCTTGGTTTTACCATAGTTCATCTCTAGACCTACCTCTGTCGCTTTTCTATCTAGTTCCTCAACCATCTTCTGTAACTCTTCCTTCTTATCTGTTATCAGGACTATATCGTCTGCATATGTCAAGTGGTTCAAGAGCTCTTTATTCTTATTCCGTATGTATCCCATTCTAATTTTTTAAATATGTCTTCCATAGCCTGATTGAACAATTTTGGTGATATTGTGTCTCCCTGCCTGATTCCTCTTTCGAATTTGATTGGTTCTGTAGCGTGTTCGTTCGTCAGTTTTATTGTGGTACTCGCATTTTTGTATATGTTTGTTATTAGGTCCGTGTACCTGTAATCAATTCTGCCGTTCTGTAGTGAGTTTTTGATGGCCCAATGTTCTATGCTGTCAAACGCCTTTCGTAAGTCTATGAATGTCATGTATAATGAGATTTGATACTCGTTCGACTTTTCAATCAGTATTTTTACTGTTAGCAGATGGTCGCTAGTACTAAAACCCTTTCTGAATCCACCTTGTTCTCTTGCTTGGTATCAGATGACTATTCAAAATAATTAAAATTCAGCAAAAAACATCCTACTGCACTATACTAAACAAACTGCTTCTCAACTAAAATGCTTGCCACAGGTTTCCGGTCAGTTGTAAAAAAGATAAGGTAAGATGGGATCAAATTTCGCCGCATTTAAAGCGTTCTATTTTTATTCCTATTGGGTCCTCCAGAAGACCCAGAGCTTTCGTCTTTTTTGTCCATATATTCATATTGTAATTTTTACAAACTATAGTTGTAGACTCGCTGTAGCTGATTTCAGAATTTTTCTTTAAGTTTTTGTTGTGTTTAATTTAGACAAGCTGTATATTATACTAACTAAAGTTCATTTAAAAAAATGCGACGAGGTATATACAAGTGCGATGTGGATATATGTACAGTGTGTTGTAGTAGATCTTCACGACCTCACATGCATATCTAATGAAGTGTATCGTCTTTTGTTTCGGTTGTCACGATTTTTATGGGTATTGGTTTGATAGGTCAGGGACCGGGCGCAAGCCGTTTTATTTTCTTTTATTTATTAGGGTCGCTGAAATTCAATTCGACAGTTCAATTACAGTGGGTTTTATTTTTAGAATATAGCGATGATGGCGTCTTGAATACGTCCAAACTTGTGATGAATTAAATTTGAAAATACAGGGAGCTTGCAATGAAAACGCATAGAAGTTTGGGTACCATCTTCTGCGAAGTAGTTCATCTGCGAAAAACAAATTTAGCAAGAAATTTTTTTCTTGATTCCAGAAAGTTGATGAACATCATCCTAAATTTAAAATGGGATAATTGCCGCAAATATGGCTGTATACCATATAGTTAAAAAAACTGAGCATCGAAATAAAACACTCTAAATCCGAAACTAGAATCCAAGATTTCTAATTGACGAAACCAAAATCCAGATTTTTGCTTAATCTGTGTCTTTCAAGAATTGCAAGGCAAAAGGACGTTGATACAGATGTAAAGAGAGAAATGGGGAATCTAAAATTGCATTCCACAACATATCTCCTCAACTAAGTAAAAATCCTTGGCGAATTGGTTTCTTGTACTCATAAAGAATATATCGAAATAAAAGTAAAGACAGTTAGGATTTTATTTCACGTATAGTGCCTCTGTATATTCGCTTATACGTATTTCATCCTAAAAGGAGTCTTCGGAGCGACAATTTACAGAAGCTCTGAACGTCAAAACAATCTTTCTTTAATCTGTGCCTTCTGTGTGTTCTGTTTCCATATATTACTTCATAATGTGACCGAAGTATTTCAGCTTGCGTGTTTTTATTAGTACTATTTATTTATCGTATGGCAATTATAACATATATGACAAACTTTAAATAGTTACAAACAAACATCAAGTGTATTAACATAATCAATTGGCTCTGAAGTTGCAAACAGGAAGTCTTCAGGGCTACCATTGTAGGATCTTGAGGGACACTCTACAATAATGTGATCGATCGTTTGGTTCTTCCCACGGTCACATGAGGAGACGAATTCTTTCCCCATTTATGTAGCATGTATGCACATCTGCCATGTCTGGTTCGGATCCTGTTTAGAGTGGACCATATTTTACGTGGAAGATCAAAACCTGGTGGCTTATGGGTAATGCAGGGCATGTTATTTTGCCATGCATTTCATTCTTGGACCATGCATTCGTGATGTTGAACTCCTCATGTATCATTCTTGCCGTTTTCATTGGTGGTTTTCTAGAACGTAGACGGGTATTTCGTGCATCATCGGTATCTGGTGGATCGGCAGGTTTATATTGTTCATGATCTTTTTGTATTCACGTGTAAGTGTGTCAACTCGCCCTAAATGTGGAGGTGGAATGTGACTTAATACTGGAAGCTATTGGGGTGTGAGTTGATTTAATTGTATAGTAGCGGTAATATATATAATAGAATGTACTTCAAATGAACGATTTGGATATTTTGATAGTTCTGCTTTAATATATAGCGCAGCGGCTGAGACATTACAGTGACCATCCCTCTTACAGCATGCTTGCATTGAGTGATGTAGAATAGCTTTTGTAATTACTGTTGCTATTTTTATCTTTATTGTTACTAAAAGAACTTTATAAAAACAGAATGTTGTGAATTGTCCCTTCTCTACAACATAAATAGAGAGCCAGACGACGTTGGAACTGGTCAAGTTTGTGGACTTGGATTAAACAATTCTTCGTCGAAAGCAAGTTATAAGTTGAACTGGTAATGAAAATGGTCGTGTAAATTAAAATCACTTCATTTTCTTATTGCACTTGTTACAAAAATACTACGTATTTATCTTAAGTTTACTTTTTGTTCTGCTGTTTCACGAAGAGACGCTTAATTATTTCGCGTGAATTTGACTGGCGATTACGAAATGCGATGGGTATGGTTATAGGGTCGTGATATTTGTTCGTTACTTGAATCGAAACTGTTCTGTCGAAATGTTACTCTAGTCCACTATTTATAGGAGAAAATATCCCAGCTTGTGACGATTTTAACCGTCATAACGACCTTTCTGCAACGTACCAACGATTTTTAACGTCGAAAACGAACTTTTCTTCGTGCTATATAGTGGCGTTTAAGCTAGTTTTTTCGATATATTTGCAAGCAAAAAATACATAAAAAGCAATAAACTGAAGATTTATTGCCTATTTACAAGTTCCGAAACTAAATACACCTTACTGGTCTCCCTTTGTGGACACATTAAACGTGTTGTTTTTATAATAAATTATCGAAGAAATATGATACTTATCTGGGTTAGCAAAACAATCTTTTGAACAGGTAGCTCAACTGAAAAATGGAATTAAACGTTTTGTGGTCGTTAAATACTGGTTTTTATATTGCCGATGAGGAGGTTTGGAGCTAACAAGATAACGAGAAGTATTCTTCTTTATTGATTGTAATGAAAAGAATAAAGAATTATTAAGGATAATATGTTAAGACTTTAACACACAAGTTAAATCTAAAATTAACGTAAGTAAACAGTTCAAGTTCAAGTCAGTTTAAAACGAGATTCTTTTCATTATTAAAGCTGCCGCTAGCAATCATGTTTTTTTTGTTTGTTGTTTTTCCGACAAGGTGACAGATATATAATTTTTTGACATTACACTTTTAACCATTTAAAAAACAATGAAATATAACCTTTTGTTTTATTTTCAAAATCAGATTTCCCTGCTCTTTGACTATACATATTACACATTATAATTTTATGATTTAATACTTACATCAATAAATTTGTATCAGTAAAACAACCAATATCTCGATACGTCCCTGGACAGCGGCTACTCGAATTTATAACGTCACTTTTTTCGATGGGCGATAGAAATATGGAGGCAACAATTTGTCTGAGTCACATAGATTACTTATACACTTAATTCATTTTCTCCTTCTTTCGAATTTTCTACGTCACTATCATCATTCAAATCAATAATAAATTTATTTCCACCATTAATGTGGAAGTGGCCAATCTTCTTATAATATTCTTCAACTTTGATTACTTTGGCGATTCTTTTCTGCCAGTCTTCTTTGGTAATATTAGATACTTCTTTTTTAATTATCTCAATTACCTTCTTGTCAAATTTAGGAAATGTATTTGCACGCCTTATACTTGGTTTTAATTGTCCCCAAATTAACTCTATAGGATTGAAAACACAAAAATAGGGGGGAAGTCTCAATATAGTGTGTCCATGCTTTTCGGCAATATTCTCTAGGGCGTATAATTTTTCAAATTTCTTTATGTGTAGAACTTCAATGAGTTGTTTTTTTGTATAAAAATCTTCGAAATACAAATCATTTTCCATTAAAAAATTTTGCAGTTCAGCTTTGTTTGAAGATGAATTTGGTATCTTAGTGAGCTGTCGGGAATGATACGAAGCGTTGTCAAGCACTATTACACTGTTTGGCTCCAAGTTTGGGATCAGTGAGTTTTCAAACCAATCTTCAAAAATATCAGCTTCCATATTCTTGTGGTAGTCAACGTTACAATCTTCTATTTTCTTCCCACATAATTTTAAAGCATTCGGAACCCAACCTTCACTTCCTCCGCAATGTACAATAATTAGCCGCGACCCTTTATTTGCAGGCATTTCTGATATGCACATGTTTGAACCATCTGTCCATCCTTTCTTAACTGTATCGTGGGTATCATACCAAGTTTCATCTAAATAGTAAATTCGCCTACTTTCTTGCCTATATTTTGTAATTTGTTCTAGATATATATTACGTCTGTTGACTATTCTTTGACTTTCCATAACTGCTTGACGTTTATTTATTGTTTTAAATTTAAATCCCATTTTCTTTATCCAATTTTGAAGAGTTTTATCACACCATTTCATATTCCAACCGGTTGTTTTCAATTTCTTTCGTATTATTTCTATTGTAGGTATTTCATTGCTTTTGTAGCAATCGTATATTGTGGTCTTCAATAGTTTTATAAGTGAAGCATCTATAGGTCTTGAACATTTGTAGTCACATCGCTTTTTGCGATGATAGGGTTCATTTTTAACTATTTTGTATATACTTGAAAGTGGAATTTCTGTTAAATCGGAAGTTGCTTGTGCCAACAGTTTTTCATCGAAGCCGAATTTCTTATGTAGATTTTTGTACACATTCAAACATACTTGCTGTGTTTCAGCATTTAAATGTATTCGAATCTTGTTTACAGGTACCTTTTTGTCAGGATTTATATTCACACCGGCACTGTTACTTTGTACATGATCATTATTTTTAAAAGCAATGTTTTCAACCACATTCTCCCAGGGACGCCACATCACTATTCAAAATAATTAAATTCCATCAAACACACCTACACTCTAGTCTAGTCTGCTTCCCAACTAAACTAAACTAAAATATTTCGCACCGACCAATTCAAGTCTGTGCGAACCAGTCGGGTCAGTGTAATCAGATATTAGATCAAAGGGTTCCGCTCTTAAAGAGTTTCTACAATATTTCTTACTTACACTATACCAGCTATCATCCTCATAGTGCTGTGCGCTGAGTGTCGACCTTTTTTACGTGTGGACTGTGTAGCCAAACTGGGGCACAATAGTCAGCGGACGAGAAAAAAGGGCTAAAGCAGTAGAGCGGCAGAGTGGAAGACGATGCTCCCAGGTGGTACCGCAGAGCTTCTGTATAATGTTATTTCTTATACTCAACTTTTGGGCAGTTTTTTGTTAAATACTCTTTAAATGATTAACAGATTGACTTCTGTCTAGTGTTACCCCCAGGTCCTTAGTGTTTTGTTGTGGGAAAGTGTGGTATTTTCAAACCGTATGTTGAGATCCTTTCCAGCAAGCTTATTGTTCAGGTGAAAGCAACTAACTTCTGTTTTTGATGCATTTGGTTGAAGCCGCCACTTGCGAAAATATTTTGCTCAATATATATAAGTCTGCCGTCAGAACTTCTTCAGACGTTTCTAGTGTTCTGACATCGGGTAGTAAGGGCCCAGTCATCGGCGTATCCGAACTTTCTTGATTGTGTTTCCGGCATATCTGCTAAATATAAGTTAAATAGTAATGGTTTATTTTTTTTTTATTTTATGGTATTTCATTTATTAGTACTATCTAGTACTCTGTGTCTTTTTTTGTCTTCTAAACTTGTCTTCGTTGGCCCATGGGCTTCAGCATTTCCTCTGTCATCCGCATTGTTTCCCTTTTGTTTTTACTGCACTCAATCTTGTTTTGTGAACATCTTTAATATATTCTCTTCCTTCTTAAGTGTTTTTCAAAATCTTTTCTCCTTACTGGGCGTGTACTTTATTTTTTCTTCTAGTATGCTGGTTACCATACCAGTTCTGAAGAACTTATGAAGCATTCAATGAGGAAACGGACAAAACCAAAGGAGAAAGAATCCGGAACAAATGTGGGGAATAATTAAGAGGGATGGTAAAATCAGCCGAAAACGGTAGACAATAAATTAAAAACTAAAGTAAACATGGTTCGATGACGAATGTAGAGAGGAATTAGAGGAAAAAACTCCTTTGTTAACCAATTTTGTTAAACTTCTATTGTTGAGAGACCAAAATGGAAAAAGTCTAATGAATAAACAAAACTTTAAAACAGATGGAAGGAATATTTCGAACATTTCCTGAATGGCACAAGAAAATCTGGAAGTAAACTTAGATAACGAGGAAAAATATCGAAGTACACAGTCAAATCCAAACCATATCGACGAGCTAACCATGGTTTTTTATGTTTATTGTTAAACCAAATTGTTGCCCAGTATCACAAATTTTGTTTAGTAGCGTCTGCAGGTCTTTTTCACTTTCAGCAATAATGACTGCTTCGTCGGCATAACGAATTTTATTTATATTTTTACCATTTATCCTGATTCTTTCTGTTCAGTTTTCAAGTGCTTACGTAAATATCTCTTCGGAGAATATATTTTAAAAGTACATGGAGGAAGTACACAGCCTTGTCTCACACATTTTTGTCGAGTTCTCTTCGCTTTAGACATTCCATAAGAATGTTATGTCTAATATTGTGAAAAACTTTCTCATAGGTTATAAATACAACGAAAATATCTTTTTGTTGGTCTCGACATTTTTGAGTCTTGCAGCAAGAGTTGTGAAACTATACAGAGCTTCTACTGTTCCGACGCCATTACGAAAGCCAAACTGTCTATACAGGAGTAATAAAAAAGTAAAACAGAAAGACACTTTGTGATATTTTTATTTGGCTAATTATCGAACTAGCCTCGTATATAGAAAGTGCAGTAAGATAAAAGTGCAATAAGTCTTTGAGCTTATTATATAATGAGTCGTTTAGAAACATCGTTTAAATATATATTATATCTTTATGGTTGGTAATAAAAAAAATCAATAATCAATAATCAATTCAAATATGTTAAAAAGGTCGTTAGAGAAGAAGTACTGTTATATTTATTATGCCTAGATTCGATTTATTTATTATTGTCGTAATAAGCTGAGATATTAGAATGGCGACTTCAGAAAAAGTCTATAGAATGAATTATCTATAATTTTATTGCTTTTAATGGTGTACAAACTGAACGTAAGATTCAGTTAACAATGAATGATGGATATTATACTATGTTTGAAATTTTTTTTTAAAGATATTTGATACCATCCAAAATGAAATAATTTATGAGAAATAGTTATCACTGATGTCTATAATAGCACGTGGCACACCATTTGTGATGAAAGTAACACCTAACAAATCTTTTTGGTATACAGAATATGGTTTCATAACTGTTATATATATATTCTATAGATATATAAATATATATATATATACACTTTTATTGATAGATATTGTAATTCAAGGAAAGAAGGAAAGTCCTGAATTAGTCAGAGATGTTGATCATAAAGCAAAACTTTCTGGAAATTCATTTAACTTTAAAGAACTTATCTCAGCGGTTTAAGTTATGAAAAATAACAAAGCAAAGGGCTTAGATGACATCCGCACTGGTATGCGTGAAAAAGGAGTATAATAATGGCGTAAATATTGATTGTTGACGATATTAATACCAGAAAAGGAACCATGACTTTCGACAATACTCTCCATTGCTTTTTGTGTAGAACTTTAATAAGTTTTTATTTTTATAAGAATATTAAAAATTCAAATCATTTTTCATTAAAAAGCTTTGCAATTCAGCTTTCTTTGTTGATGTATTTTGCACATATTTGTTTTGCACTACGATTCTATAAGTTTGGGATCAGTGAGTTTGCAAACCAATCTTCAAAACTATCAGATTTCATATTCTTGTGGTAGCCAGCATTACAACCCCCTGCTACAACAACAATAATTAGCCGCGATCCATTATTTGTATGAATTTTGATATGCACACAGTTGAACCAACTGTCTATTCCTTCGTAACTGTATCGTGGGTATCATACCAAGTTTCGTCTAAATAGTAAATTCGTCTATTTTATATTTAGTAACTTCTTGCCTCATTCTTCTCTTTATTTCTTGTATGTAGGCTTTAAAGCCTGTTCATTTCACTCCTCTTTTCTGTTTTGTCACCCATCCATTTATGTCTTCTATATTGCATGCTCTTCTTATGTTTTCGTTGCTCTCCCTGGCCTTTGACAATATACGCCACAATCAACTCAAAGAAATCCTGGAAGGTAAGAACATCGACACCATACAAAGAAGCATACAAATAATATTAAATCTGTACTGGAATCAGCGAGCTAATATAAAAATAGAAGACCAAACATCGGACGAAATAGAAATACGTAGAGGAGTACGACAGGGTTGTATATTGTCACCGCTTTTGTTAATATCTACAGCGAACAAATATGCCAAGAAGCTCTCTCACATGCAAACGAAGGGATAATAGTCAATGGGGAGAGTTATCAATAACATTCGATAGCACAGTTCGTTAAGAGCACAGGTATTAGATAAGCACAGAATTTACTAAACGTAGTAAAAAAAAGAAGATTCTACAAAACAGTCAACAATCTTCCCAACTTGCACCATCCTTTGTTGTGACTTAGCTATCAAAGAATTCTCGTGAAATAACTTGTTATTTAGGAACTAACCATTTGCCGAAAGCGTACATTAACAAGGGGAATTGCTACTCCTACGACTGACATTAAAATGACAATACTAATTGTGTTAAAACTCTATCACAAAACTTATAGCAAAACATTAAACTTGTCTACCAGTCCATATTTCATATTTTTTTTCATATAATGCGAACAAAATTCATAAAACTATAAAGGAACATTTGATTTGGCATGCGCCCAGACGTAGTTACTAGACGTCAACCTGTAAAATATTACCGCACCTTCTGCTAAAGTTAATATTTATTATTTAATCAAACATATTTTGAGTTGACACAAACTAATCTGGTTTTTAATTTTACACGCCGATTCAAGGACTTTGAGTAAGTAGTAATTTTATGACAATTAGGTAAATTGTACTAGTTTTTATCTTTTAGTATATCGCAAAGAAAATATATCAGTTAATGGTTTATATTATGTATAAAATGGGCTTTAAAAAACCTAAGTCTGGCTTGGTATTTTTTGTCCATTCTTACTTGTTTGGGAGCTTTATTTTTCCTCTTTCTGATATTAATATTTTATCTTCTTCCATATACGACAACCATTTCTTTCCTTTTTTCTCTCAACACCTCTTTGTACAAAAGTTTGCTTTGTATAATGATCTGCTAATTTTTTTTTATACTTTCTAGCCATATATTATTTCCTTTTGCCTTTCGTATATTCTTCGTTGATTTTTCCTTTAAGAAATTTCTGATTTGTGTTCCGTTTTTCGTACATAACGTTCATACCTCGCATGCCTAAAATTATAGATGTCTATACTTGTATTTACTTTTTTTTATTTTGTGATACATCATGCTGGACCATGTATGTTTCGTTTTTCTTTACTCCTAAACGATATTAGAACCATTATCTATATAGGTACGCTAGATATTGATACTTTGGGTTCTTTATCTCTGAATATTACCCTTTTTACCTTACCAAATTAGGTAGACGGAGACCTTTCTGTCTCCGGCTTCTATATAACATGTAGCCTCTCCATTTTTAAAAATTTTAAAGTGTTTGCTTGTCTTTGTGTATTGTATTGTTATGTCCAAATTTACATGTATGACACTCTGCTCAAGTCGGATAGGCCACAACTGACGAAATGCCCCTGAGGATGATCTATTGATCGAAAGTACTTGGGCAAGATTTAATTAATTACTGTGTTCGATATTTGCCTTGTATACCATCAAAGTTCAATTATTCGAACATTCAACCTTATATTAATATTTTTTATTCATCCATGTTTTAATTTACAGGAAGATCAAAATAGAGGTAAACCGAACTGGGAGCACCTTTCAGATGAACTGCACGTCCTTCTCACAGTCGAAGACACAGAAAACAGGGCCCAAGTGAAGTTGCAAAGGGCCGTAGATGAAGTCAGAAAACTTTTGGTACCTGTAAGTATATAATAGTGTATCTATTTCTTGTTTTTTTAATCAGCGTTCAGATACAGGCCTTCCTATGATTTCTGATTATGTTGGTATCGTGATAGTTTCATCCATCTGGGATCAGCATATTTTTGGATCATTTCTCTACCTAATCTTCCTCTGTTTCATTTTATTAGCAGGGTTTTTAGTGTAGCACCTGTTCGTTCCATCTACTGTATCTTTTATTGGTGGTTTGTGTGACTTGCAAATTTCCATCTGCATGTCAGGTATACTTTTAACATTTCTAGTATCCTTTACAACAGTTTCGTAAATTGAGCAGCAGGTATTCTGCAATAAAGCAGAATAATATATTCTGCTAATATATTCTGCAGTAAAGCAGAAACAATAAAGCAGGAAGCAAGGTTTAGATATCTGGGAATAGTTATAACTAGTAACGGAGATGTTGAAGAAGTACGACAACAAAGCTTAAAAGCAAGTAAAGCGGCGGTATCTCTTAATGACATAATTTGGAAGAACAAACTTCTAAGACAAGACATAAAAACAAGAATCTATGAAGCAGCAATTAGACCTATATTAACATACACGGCGGAGACAAGACCTGACACATCTAAAAGGAGACGAATACTAGAAACAACAGAGATGAAAATACTTTGACGAATAGGGAAAAAGTCTGTTGGATAGGAAGAGAAGTGAAAACATAAGAAGAGCATGCAGTATGGAAGACATACATGAATGGGTGACAAAACAGAAACAGGATTGGATATGGGCACCAAATGGACGAAGAAGTATTGGCAGACCAAGAAAGAGATGGTGCGATAATTTAAACAATTTAGTAGGCTAATATTAAAGAATAAACAGGCTTTAAAGCCTGCACACAAGAAGGAAGAAAAATTAAATGAAAGAAGAAGAGCAGCAGGTATTCCTAATTTATTTTATCAAATTCTTGATATGAATCTCTAGATCTATGGCTTTGGTAATATTAATTCGCCGTGTGTTGAATCTCTGGTTCTATTCCGGTTCTATTAGTTTTAGAGCAGAGAGTAAGTATAGCAGCGTTTCTTTTTGGGAGGGAGAGAGAGAGTGAAGAGTTGCAATGCGCTACAGAGGGATAGATCGAACAACCTCAAGAGATCTTGTCTTGTCAGTACAGTACGCGTGGTCGGTATGCTTGGTCTATGTTAAAGAAAGAGCAAACACTCCTGACCATGGAGCTGCGTGAAGGCCGAGTCAAAATTCACGTAAAGGCAGAAAGATTCCATTGTAAGTGGAATTATGGTAACCAAACTAAAACGTTCTACCATTCACGTTGCATAGTACAGTGCGTTTCGCATATAAGTGGGGATTAAACCAAATTTCGTCTACTGCGCCGTGGTCAGAAGTGTTTGCACTATCTCTACATATCTTTACTGTTGTTTCAAATTTTAGGACAAAGTTGAACTCAAAATGATTATTATAATTTTACGGGCGTTAACTGTTATTTAAAAATATAAAGTATTTCATTTAAATTCGTGAACATCTGCTGTTTATAGTTGTATCAAATGATTAATTAACTTGTTTAACTGAAGTGTTTCTTGCGTATATTAGAAATTATAGAAATCATGGGAACGCTCTTATTAAATAATAAAATGTAGAGCTGTAACTACGGTCTCCTATTATCTATCAACCGTCTCTCTCTTACAGTGATCAACAATGCTATGAATTTCCAATAACAATAAATTAGTAACATCATTAACATACATTTCCATCGGCGTATTAACGCACAGAGACGGTTTTAGAAAAATGTGTTTTTGCAACAAAGAGTTTGCGAAATTCTTGAATCTAGTAATTTTATTCTGAATGTTTTACCTATCATTGATAAAATATATGTCTTCAGCAAACTCTAATTCTTCGAAATAAACAAGTAGAATAAAAACTTCTTTTTGTATTTTTTCTGTAAAAAGAAGATTCATTGATGCCTTTTAGCGCATAATATGCCGCCTTTTGTAAAATTAGTTGGGAAAAAGCGTATTAAAATTGAATTAATTTGTGAAGTTGGATGATGGAAGTTGGCATGAAAGGGGGGGTATGAATGGGTTTTCGGTAAAATTTGTTGAGATTAGTTTGTTTTATGATGACTGGAATTGGTATGAATGATTCAATCTCCATCGCGAACTGTAAACTAGAATACTACTCAGATGTTTTTGAAAATATACCAAATCTCCTTTTCGTGGAGCCAAATAACGAGTACATCGTCAACGTTTCGTAGTCAATATGTGGGTTTAAACAATGATCAGAATAGTGCTCGGATCTCGAAATTTTTCATGAAAATATCAACAATTACTGGAGAAAATAGAGAACCATGGTACAATGAATACAAGGTATGACATTGCCCATGACATTTAACAGTTGGTTCAGGAGTGTGACCATAAAATAGAATAGACCAGAGCAATAATGTCGAAAGGCTGTGGCAACAAATGGAAAAATCAATTACAGAGTCAGCAGAACTAATAATAGGAAAAAGAAGGACGAAAACAAAGAAATGGATAAAGAATGCCAAGAAAAAACTACAAGACAGACAGAAAAAAGCGTTACAAGAACATTATGCTTCAACAAGAAACAATATAAAGTAAAGAAAATTATACAACATCACGACGAGAAACAAGAAAACTAATTAGAGAGAAAAAAGAAAATACGAACAACAGCAGTATGAAGAAATGGAAAGAAATAGACAACAGTCAAATAGTCGAGCATTTTACAAATCTGTGTCAAACGAAAAGAGAGGATTCAGACCTAACTGCGTGTCTGTACTGAGGAAAAATAATGATGAATTAATAATCAACGAACAAGAATTACTCCAAACATGGCAAGAATATTTCAAAAATTTACTTAATATACACCAAGATGAAGAACATGGAGAGGATATATACCTTGGGGTGGACCTACCGGTAGAGTACCCAAAAATAGACGAAACATTGCAAGCAATTAACAAATTGAAGAACGCAAAAGCTCCAGGCTCTGACAATATACCAGCCGAATTTCTTAAGTACGGAGGAGAAACTTTACATAGACAATTACACAAACTAATAACACTTATATGGAACGAAGAGAAAATACCAACAAAATGGCACGAAAGTGTAATAATTCCTATCCATAAAAAGGGAGACAAAACCAAGTGCTCTAACTATAGAGGCATCTCCCTACTTAATACGGCGTACAAAATCTTATCGAACATCCTATTAAGTAGACTAACACCTTTTGTAGAAAATTTCATAGGGGAATACCAAGCCGGATTCAGAAAAAATAGATCGACCATAGATCAGATTTTTACTCTCAGGCAGCTGCTTGAAAAAGGATGGGAATTCAATAGAACCATTCATAATCTCTTCATAGATTTCCGACAAGCATACGACAGCATTAAAAGGGATCAGATGTGGAATGCAATGGCAGAACTTTCAGTTCCAAAAAAACTTATCCAGCTCGTTAAAGTTTGTGTAAATGGCTGTAGATCTAGAGTGCGGATAGGTAACAAGCTCTCAGAGTCGTTTGAAATAAACAGTGGACTGAAACAAGGAGACGCGCTGTCACCTCTTCTTTTTAATATAATCCTGGAAAAAGTAGTAAGAACCGCACAAATTAGAACAGAACTACTGACAGTAAATGGACCAAAATTACTACTAGCATACGCGGATGACATTGACATTGTAGGAAATACCGTCACCAATGTAAAAGAAACCTTCAATAAATTAGAGAGAGAGGCAAAAAATACCGGTCTAAGGGTCAATGAAGAGAAAACCAAATATATGTGCATTAACAGACAAAAGAGACGAGATAGAATAGGACAAAATGTAACAATAGACCCCTATAACTTTGAAAGAGTGGAGAGTTTTAAATATCTCGGAGCGACTATCACCACAGATAACGATATCACGGAAGAGATAAAAGGGAGAATTCAGGCAGCAAACAGATGTATGTATAGCCTCCACAACACTATTAAATCCAAGAGCCTAACACGAACATCAAAAATCAGGATATATAAAACAGTAATTAGACCGGTGCTCATGTATGGGTGTGAGACGTGGACGCTGACAAAAGCAATGGAAAGTAAACTCAGATGCTTTGAGAGAAAAATCCTCAGAAAGATCTTCGGTCCCTATCACGATCCGAATACTAACCAATACCGAATGAGAACAAATGCCGAGGTCAAACAAATGTATAGTGCTAGCGACGTAGTCCAAGAGATTAAATCCCAACGTCTAAGATGGGCTGGCCATGTTCATAGGCTCCCTAATAACCGCCTTACCAAGTTAATCTGGGAAGAAGTCCCGACAGGGAGAAGGCCCTTAGGACGTCCACGAATGCGATGGAGAGATAATATATGGTCAGATTTGAGAACAATGGGGCTACCCACTGACTTAAACATCATGGACGACCGTTCGAGATGGAAGCAGGTTGTGCAGTCAGCCAAGACCCACCCCGGGTTGTAGTGCTACCAGAAGAAGTTCAGGAGTGTGACGTAGTCACGAATGCTCGAAACCATTATTATAGCTTAACGTACATATTAATTTTGAAATTAAGTTCAAAAAATGATCGAAGATCAAATACGTGTTGAACATGAAATTGTTAATGAAAGATAAGTGGGCTTGCTGGATATTGCGTTTAATTTCTAGAATATTTAGGGTTCCGTCTATAAAAATATTTGTGAATAGTCAAATGATGAAATTTACTGGAATGTCTGAAAGTGAGATAAAATATTGTTTAAAAAGTTCAAAATGAAAGGAATTTTATTTATGGCCAAGTTATTTCGCCAATGACTCCACAGAATATGTAATTTTGCATCATAATTCACAATTTTGCTTTTACTATATAGGACATCATATTTTGGGGCATTCAAAGAATATATGATTTAGATCTGCATCTTTGTATTACTACAAAATAGTTAGATGAGTCTATAATTTCAATTTTCCATAAATGGTTAGAAAACCATTTTATTTATTTGCCGTACATATATTTTTCCATTGTTTTCCAGTTGTGTTTTTAAATATTGTGGGTGGTCTCAGAAGTAACCGACCCGAAAAAGAAAACACAAAAATTTGGAAAACAATGTATTTATTTTTCCACGAGGAAAGTTAATATTTTCTGTAGTCAACTGTATACCATATCACAGAATAATGAACAATCAGAATGCCCACTCTCCATGGAAAAAGTACGGCATCCATGTTTAGAGGGAACCAGTGTTGTTTATGTGGTGTGTATAGACAAAATTAACCCAGTTTAATTGACTTACGGCAATCATAGATATACTATACAATTATGTTAACATTGTTATATATAATAACATAAATATAATAGATTAAACATAAATATAAACAATTACGTAACCTCACAAATCATATGTCTGTGTTATGTATTTCCTTCTAAAACATGGCGCGTGTGCTGAAAAAATTCAAAGGCGGCATTTGAGGGTGGACATTCTGATTGTTTATTATTCTGTGACTATATATCAAAAATTTGTAGTAAAAAATCATTTATAAAAGGTATATTTTTTTTAAAAGTCATTTCGGGCTAAATCACAGTGCTGCTAGAATGTATACCTTTGTAGCAGCACTGAAGATGGAATATTTATTCCGAGAACGTTCTGTGATTTAGACCGGACAGGGTTTTTTATTAAAATACCTTTTATAAAGGATTTTTTACTAAATTTTTTATTTATTTTTCAGTATAATTTCCTTTCAGCTCTATATACTTTTCTCAGAGATGTTCAATACGTTCGATACCCTTTTTATAATAAGAACTGTCTTGCTTCTCAAAATAGCCGTTAACTGCCGACATCACTTCTTCACCGTTGAAAAATCTTTGATCACTGTGGCAAATAAAGTGCATTAGATAGCAATTCAAGCTTTAATTCACGAATTTTGGTCATTGCAATAACGGATCTTTGAGCTAGTGCATTGTCTTGATGAACAACACTTTCTTCTTAGAGAAATTCGGCCATTTTTGCTTGATTTCTTCGCTCAAATGTTGCAATAAGTTAGCATAACATTGATAGTCAATGAAAAATCGCACGCGTATCACAAAAAACGACGCCATGACTTTTCCTGCAGATGAAACGGTCTTAGACTTGTTTGGAGCCGGTTCTACTCTGAGTCTGTTGTCTTGATTACTTTTTTGTCTCATATTTATGAAACAGCGCAAAAATTCTGCTTTGTTGCTGTTAAACTTTGCTAAATCCTCAATGGAAAAATCCTCACTACAATGTTTTGTACACACAGCAGCACCGTCTTTCTCATGTCCTTCAGTGAATATGCGATGTACCGCACTTTTTGAAATGCTACTAATCAGTTAGCTCGCGCACCTTCAGTCAATGATCATCCAGGACCAATGTAGATTTTCTCTACCGTTTTCAAAGTAGACCTCGTTTAAACTCTGCTACTCAATATTTTACTGTTGTAAACGAAGGAGCAGGCTCACCAAAAATAAAATCTAGTTCATTTTTTTTATTGGTTGACCTAAGGCTTCTCAAATAAAAGAATTGTATCTCATGACCTCAACGATGACCAATTTTTTCATTGTCACAAATTCACTGAAAACTTTCACTATTGACGGCTGCCAAAAAATACTAAACAACGTGGCGTCTTCAGACTTGAAAATTTTGCTTTATAGATTGTGTACTTTCCAATACAATGATATTTTTTAAACAACTATTAGTGATAATTCATAATGTCGTGGACCTGACGTAATCATTTAGTGACGTCGATCTACGAACCGAACAACGAAATCAGGCATTGCTAAAACATGCAGTTCTCTTCAGTGTGTTCTCGTAGCGAAACAGAGACGAACAACTAGTTTTTGCGTTAGTGAAATATGTAGTTTTATAATTTTAATTTTTTTTTGTGAACAATCGTTTTTAATATTTTATCATTTTTTGGATCAATGAATTTTTTAGATTCTGAATAAAAAAGGTCAATTGTAATTTTTCTTTAAAGTTGATCGTTTTCGACTTAGAAAACAAAAACGAAAAATTATAATTGAAGGCTCAAAAACACACAATTATTTTTGAATTCACCAAACCTTGTTCTATCAGTTTCTGATACTTTAGTTTGGGCTTATTTAATTTAAAAACATTGTTTTTTAGTTGTTTGAGTCCCTTATCACAACCTAAAAATGGATTTATACAAAACTCTTTAATAAATTAGGACCACTTTTTGTATGAGCGACCTCTTGAACATTATTTTGCACAGTCTTGAACAGTATTTTATGAAAGTTATTATGCAAAAATCTCATGGAAATATTTTTCCCAAGGAATTTCAAGTTTTCGTCTCGTATATACATATTTACTAGCTAGCTACTGACCTACAAGAAATGCAAACGATACTTTTAGAACTACATACCGAATCTTCTAAAATAGGACTGAAAATGAATTTAAACAAAACAAAAGTCATGCACTCCGAAGACACCGTGACAATAATAAACGATAAAGTTATAGAAAAAGTTGAAGAATATATATACTTAGGACAAAAAATAATACTAAATAGGGAAATTCAAACTGAAGAAATAAAAAGAAGAAGAAAGTTAGCTTGGGCAGCATTCGGTAAACTGAACTATATACTCAGAAATCAACAAATTCAATTACATCTTAGATCTAAAGTTTTTGATGCATGCATTATTCCGATATTAACTTATGCGGCACAAACATGGAAAATCACAAAAAAGAATATGAATATACTTAGAGTCACTCAACACGCGATGGAAAGAGCAATGCTAGGTATATCACTTAAGGACAAGAAAACAAACACATGGATAAGACAGAAAACCAAAAGTCACAGATGTGGTGCAAAAATCATTAAAGTTGAAATGGGAATACGCTGGACATGTAAGCTAGGAGCGATCTAAACAAATGACACAGATCAATTTTAACCTGGAGACCATACCAACACAAAAGACCCAGAGGCAGACCTCCTATGAGATGGATAGATGATCTGAAAAGGACTGTCGGGAAAAATTGGCTACAAGTAGCGTACAATAAAAAACAATGGAAAGGAAGACTTGAAGAGGCTTATGTTCAGGTGTGGACGTGAATGGCTAGACAGAAGAAGAAGAAAAACATATTTGGCTGAATTGAAAACCAAATTCCTATTATTTTTCTATCATACGTTGATTTGTTATTTATTTATTTGTCCTCTAGATTTTTTTCAGTTCTTATAAGGTTTATTTATAAGCCAAATTAGTGCAATGTAAATATTTTACATTTTTACACAGCAATTCTTATCGACAGTGAAGACAGGAAGTCGTAAATTTTTATTACATCTTTCAATGTGAGACAAAATAAAAATGTGATGACTAACTGGAATGTTTAGATTAGAGAAGATTAGAGAAACATAATATGTCATGTTTATTGAAAATACTCGACACCATTAACACATGCAAATCCTACCCTGTCGCCTAATTTCCTATGAAATTAAAATGGTAAATGTTTTTAGGGTCCATTTAATTTTTCGGGCATGCGTATTTACGAGGTCCAGGACGTTTTGAAACATCTTTACCACCTTTAGGTCGAGCCCTATATTTCCTTTATAGTGTAATTGACTGTTGCTCTGTTTCTTTAATAAGAAGCTGTGTTCCAGTATGGTATTTATAAAATTCTGTAAAAACAGTGTTCATCTATGTATAATTTCTCTCTGCATACTTTTAGTCGTTTGTCTACTCTAGTACGCTTCTTAACTTCATTTTTTCCATGTAACCTTTTTGTATTTTGTCTCTTTTTATTGATTTTGTTGTTCCAAGTATATAGTTCACTTTTAATCTTTCCTATTTATGACAACGTTAATAAGCTGCGAAATGGCTATGAAATCAAAACTTTTAGTATATGATTATCAAAATACAAGTTTTAATTTGAAAGAACCGACACTAGAGAATGTGTAAAACATTCAACATTTATTTTTATCTCGTTCCCTTGATTAAAATACGTACAAATCTTCGGATACGGCCCTGTATAGGCATAAAATGTCTACAGCTCCGGGCGATTTTTATCAGATATGTACAAAACTGGATTATAAAGTTCGCTTTTCAGTATATTTCAAATAGTTTTAAATCTACATATTTTATTGTGCTAATAAATGGCTAGTTGTCAATTAGGTTCATGGGAAGAGAGAAATCGAGGCCTTCGGACGAACAGTTTTATAAATTTCACGTATAAGTACATATTACAAGTATTAATGATTATATTCTGAGGTGACTCTTGTTTAAAAAGAAGTATTTAGTATAAAAAGTTACCGTTGGGATACTGTAACTTTACGCGAGCTCCTTCGCATAAAACGTACGAAAGGCAGGGTAGAACTGGCAACCCGATCATAACTGACAAATAAAATATTGAGAAAATAAACTGAATGAAATGTGACTTCACGTAATCTTGTGATGAATTGGATTTTTTAATTATCCCTATTACATTTTTTGCTAAGAGTATTATCTACTTTACAGACTTTAAGACAAAATTTAATATCTACTTACTGACTAGTACTTTTTTTGTAGCAGCGATTAGCAAGATGGAGGTTTCTAAAAAAAAATAGACACCGAAGTACAAATATACCATTGTATTTCGTTATAACAGGCAACTTTACTTGTATTATGTATAATGTCACTACTGAGACTTTCTCATAAGAACTTGTTGCCCCCAGTTGGCTCGTAATCACGTAAGTTTATCTACCATTCTCAGAAGATTGTACAAATAGTCAGAAGGGCTAACAGCATTATCTCTAGAATTTGGGTTACTCAATATCAGCATTGGACTGCGGCACACTTATGCAACTGTTTGTTCACTTATGTATCTAGATTTGCCCTGTCTAGATGTGGCATTCCGATGGCTGTATTTTGACATGGAAGCAACGTGGAGAGATATAGCTTGAACAGTATATAGATATAAGTGTTGCATGGAAACAAAGTCCAAAATTAAAAACACCAATAATAAGGAAGAGAAGAACAAATAAAAAATAAGAAAGATAGTCGAAGACTTCTACAAAATCTTGTACAGCTCGCAAAGTCAGTCTAATGAATCAACAAATGAAAACCTCAAAAGGAAAAGAAAAATAGAGAGAATATAGAAAGATTCGAAATAAAAAGAGCTTTAAAAGAGCTAAAAAATAATAAATCCGATCGAAAAATCTAAGATCCTCATGAACGAGAGCTTTATCTTTGTTTTTAAGAGAAGAGTGGTGCCAATCTATAACACTACAGGGAATCTTAAGAAGCCGAAGAGGTCCTACAAGGTATTGTCTATTTCCACTACCTGTATGTTTATATTTTTCAGTAGTTTATCTCTTTTATCCACCAATAGTGTTCCAACTTTGTTTTGTTGCTTCTATTCTCTTCAAATTCTTCATCAGTTTCTAGTAGGTCTATTTCCAGTCTATTTTTTCCTATTTTCTAGTTGTTATAATTATCTTATTCTTATCTTGGTATAGTATGGCTTTGAGCTTTTGGACGCTAGCCCAACTGAGGGTTAGGTTGACGTTTCCCCCAAAAGAAACACCTATGGTACTTTCTTTTACTTCTTTTACTTTATTGCAAACTTCAACAAGCTTACGTTGAGGAACGACCTATTGAGATAGGTTGCCGTTGCTACTTATATAACGACGTTCAGCAAATGTATTCCCGAGATTGAAATATGAGCGCTTTGTATTTATATTCGTCGTTTTAAATATGCAGCTTACAAGCCGTTTATAATAAACATTCAATTATTTACCAATCCGAACGCATGTAAAACAATTTGCTGTGGGTTTATTAAGATTTATTAAAATTTCTTTTGTTTTCCTTACCTTACTGTAGAGCTGACTTAAATATGATACTTAATATTTGTTTTTCTTACATTTTCAGCAAGCCGATGGTGAAGATGAACTGAAAAAAAGGCAGTTGATGGAACTAGCTATAATAAATGGAACATACAGAGACTCCACATCGAAAGCGGCGGCAGTAGCAGGTAAATATTTAGCTTTCTTTTATTTCATGTATTCGACTTTTACCAAGAAGCCAAGATGTACGTCTTCTTCAGAGACTGTTTTTCCCCTAATTGATGAGTCCTAGGATACTGTATCTTTCACCACGTATTATATGTCTTAGTTATCGTAGTTTCCTTTTCTTAGTTATCTTACTTCTAGTTGTCTTACTTCGTTTTCTTTTCCCTTGGCAACCTAGGATATTCTTAGTAATTTGCTCTATCCACATCCACATTCTAAAAGAATTAATTTTTCTTATGGCTTTTATGTTATGTCCACTCTTTGACACCTTAACAAAGTACATTAAACTTTTAATTAAACACGTCTTTAGATTCAGAGACAAATCTTTAATAAACAAAGTTTTATTCATCTCCTTTCAATTATTAGTGTCTCTAGATAGCTATATTTTTTCAATGTTTCAATATATTTGCTTTTATTACAAAAGGTTTGATTATTATTGATGTCCTTACTAATCATAATGAATTTTGTATTTGTAATGTTAAGCGATAATTCGTACTCCTCACTCTATTCTGATCAATCTCTCCAGATATTTTAACTTGCCAGTAATTATTGTTATATCCTCTACATAACGAATATTCTTGACCAAACCGCTGTGCCAACTATTTCTCTTTCCAAAATTATATATTTATATAATAGCAAATATGAAGAGAATATATTATCATCATTGAGTAAAGAAAAAAAATGCACCAGTGGCTTTAGATGATCAAATAAACTTAAAAAGTCGTTCCAGGAATATATCTCATTGGGCAGGGAGGCACATGTGGATAGAGGCACAAGTGGGCAGTTGCTTTTTTCCGTCTAGATTTCTTTTCTAGTGGTTCTAACCTGTCTCTTAGGTGGCAGTAGTGATATAGTTCTATACCAAGAAATAAAACACTTTTTTAGAGATTGTAATATTATTTAGTGACATTCCGTGTTTCGTAAAGTGTATCGTATTTTGAATATTGTCATATTTGATATCAGGTAAGTTTCTACAGTTTTGTTCTAGTCATAACCAAAAAACAGATATCCGGTACTTTTGAAAAACTATGCATACTGGGCAGACACTGTCCACTTGTACCCTATAGGTTCTTTCAAAACAAAAATTAAAATATCTTTTTATTTTTACCTTACAGTTCGAAATAATGGTGAGAACCTACATCAGAAAAACTGATGGAAGTAATATTCCTGAAAACGTAGTAGTTCAGGCCATTTGCGATATAAAAAATGGTAACGGATCAATCAGAAACGTAGCAGAGAGATATGGATTGAAGAAGTACATGTTACATAAAAGATTAAAAAAACTGAATCAAAAAAATATAAATGATACAGAAATATCCGAAATAAAGTTTTCATCAAAATATACAACACAGCAGATTTTTTTAAATGAAGAAAAGGAAAGTCTAGTAAATTATATTCTTCAATCGTCAAAGTTACAGTATGGATTAACCTACTTTCAAATTCGAACATTCGCATAGAGTATGCTCTGAAAGTCATGGTCGGAAAATCATTTTGCTGGAATAGAGTGGATGAAACGTTTCATGAAGCGTCACAATAATTTATCTTTGGGAAAACCGGAGTCTACGAGTCTTGCCACAAACATCAGTTTTAATGAAGTTGACGTAGACATGTTTTTTAATAACCTAGAGACTGTTTACAAAACGTCCAAATTTACTAGTGATAGAATCATGAATGTAGTTGAAAGCGGAGTGAACACTGTTCTGCAAATGCCAAAAGTCGTCGCAAATAAGAGCTGCAAGCAAGTGGGACAAGCGATTGGAGCAGAGAGAGGTGAGCAAATGAGGTTTGTTGGAATAATCATTGCCAATGGAAATGCTATTCCACCTGCTTATATCTTCCCAAGAGTGGGATTTAAAGAGTCATTCCTGACTGGAGCTCCAGAAGGCAGCCTTGGTATTGTTTGTTCAAGTGTTGGGATTCCTCGAAGTTCTAAGTGAGAATAAGTTCTAAGAAAGGAAGAAAGTAAAAAATGTCAACCATTCTGACCACTACAGCCGAAAAAAAAAAAATAGATTAGAAAATGAAATAAGAGAAAATGAGGAAAAATAGAAACGAGCCCAGGAAAGAAAGG
This sequence comes from Diabrotica balteata, assembly GCA_918026665.1. NCBI lineage: Eukaryota > Metazoa > Arthropoda > Insecta > Coleoptera > Chrysomelidae > Diabrotica > Diabrotica balteata. The sequence goes on from OU898281.1 coordinate 146,206,029, forward strand.
CAAGCAATATAGAAAAGAAAAAATCCAAATCCCATATTCGCAAAGTTTTTGATGAGGAGACAGCAGAAAGCGAAATTGAGAATTATTGCGAAGAATCAGATGATAGTCTTATGAAAGTTGAGAAGTTATGGTGAAGACTTTGGATTGGATCTTACAAATATCCAGAAAGCAGATTTTGTGTTCTCATTAAATT